>OX454269.1:22507329-22907423 GCA_949715065.1 Periphyllus acericola
CTTCTATACTTATTCAATTTTATTAAATAGTTGCATAAAAATATTGATTTTTAACTATAGATATTTTTTTTATTTTAAATTAATGTTTTAAGTTGTCTTAGATAAATTATCAACTATATAATTTTACTAGTTCAACCAAAAATGGTATACAATGTAGCACTGTATTTGTTATAAATAACGAACTTAACCCTCGTGAGAAAGATTCGCACGCGATTTTCCAGCGCCGTAAATAATCGATATTTATGGTGATAGTAAATTTTATAGCTAGTACACAATTATTCGCTTTTAGGTAAAATAATAGTAAAATAAAATAAAGAAAACATTATTATTTTTTTCCAAATAAGATTACGAGTATATACTCGTATAATAGATTTACGCACCTTATCACTCATGTAATCGTTTTCGATTCAAAACAACATCATATGTATACACTTAGGTACTTTGTATTCTGTTAGTTGAAAGATTTAGTGATAAAAAGATACCGTAGACGTTCGAACAATATTCACTAGTAAATTTGAACTTCGGGTTATTTATTTCAGTACTGTAATTTTTTTTTTTTTAAGTGTCACTTACATAATATAACCATAAATTCACTCTTGTTTGTTTTAAATCAATACACGCATTATTCGAAATTAATATTCTTTGCATGTAGGTTTGGTTTATAAATGTATGTTATGTATTTTAATTTATTGATATTTATAAGATATATTAATTTTTTTCTGTAACAGTGTTATCGCGTAAAGGAAATATCGCCCTTATTACATTTATTAATTGAGAAAACGGTCTTAGAACCACTGGTAATAATTTTTATTTTTTGATTCATCATCATTTTTGAATAGTTGATTATTTTTTATCAGTATTTTTACATTCTCCTTTTTAAATTATTATTATTTATATTGTTACCTATAGAATAACTTTTAAGGCGCTTTTTTCCACGGTTTGAAATTTGTATTAAGTTTTTATAAGGAACAAATAAGGCGTTACCAATTATAATATGTCTCTTAAGTATTTTTGTAGTTTAATCATTAATGTATACTAATTTTATTTAATTATGTTAATGTGTTTATCATGTAATATTTTCATGACATGAAATAGCAGATATAAAACAAAATTAATACACAAACAAAAAATCGCGATTGCAGAATTTTTTCAACAAAGTGTTTTGATGTTGAATAATTGCCCGAAAACTTTTCGAAAACTAAGTTTATAACTAACGCTCAAAATTCGTTTGCTTGGATATGTTTTTTACTATTTTATCTGAGGAATTAATAAAGAAAATACAATTGAATTTGACCTGGAAATACTATTTAAAGGGTGCGTGAGTGTGAAAAGGAGACAATTTGTATTTTATTTACATGGGAATTCGTAACAAAAAAAACCATAACCATTATAACCCCACCCCCCAGTCTCTTGAATCTATCCCTATCAACAAACATTTTTTTATACTATTATCCCTTTATTTTTTGATTAATGGTACTAATATGATTTATATAGATATAACCGCTTAATTATTATATGCTTACACCTGATTGTGTATGCTTTTCCGCACCATCTAGTACCAAAAGCAAATTTTCTCCATCTTTAACATCTTTGAGCTCTGCTTTTCGCTTCGTATGTTAACAACCTCGTACAATCTTAATTGTTAATATGTCATAAGATATGCATAGCGTTTCTTATACTTTATCTACATATTTAGTATATACGTTTGCTCATTAAACGGTCACATTTGACTATGTACGATTACTCGTTTTGTAACTATAATAGTTTTACTTGATTTATAAAAAATGTATATAATTTCAGTTACCATTATTAGTGTCACATTTTTTATTAAAAATAGCTTATCCATATTCAACCTTTTTGAAGTCGTATACTTCCACTTAAATATACTCTGAATATTATTTGAAGTACGTTATAGTATTAGCCATTTACTACCATTACTAAACTATAATTTTTTTTCTTGTTCTCTTTGTAATTGTTAAACATGTTGAACAAAAATCTCTTTATCATAAAAATGGTACTATCGGTTTAAATTTGAGGAATTAAAAACAAATTAATGCTTTTGAAAATAATAATTTTGCTAAATTAATTTAACTTATAAAAACGAAGTGATGGGTTAAACTATCGACTATTAAGGTCTAGGTAAATTAGTATGTGGTTGTATACAATATTCTAGCTATAAAATTAATATTTTATCAAAAGAAATATAAATGTTATTTTCAGTATACTTAATTATTTGCGCTTGGAAAAACTATACCGAGAAAATCGACAAATGACTCGTTTTAAGTATATCCTTCTATGTCCAATTCCCTATCTATAAACTATGTTGCGTGGAACTTAAAATGCAGATTTACTACCCGAAGGTTTGATCAGAGAACTAGACAACAAAAAAACATAGTAAAACCAATAAATTCCTGGCATGGCTCAGAATATAAAATAAATTAAATTATATAATGACTTACATACCTTCGGTGGCTCACCTGATACTTCAATTAAATTTAAATTTATTATTTTTAAACTTAGAGGTAAATATGTATATCATTTCTGCATTTCGCATAGTTGAGTTTTAGAAATCCAATAGCGTTTTGCATATGTACGAGTATGCTACTTTGTACAAACCGGTAAAGCAAGTTTCAGTTGCTCGATTAACTTCTTATAATACAACACTGATAAAAAAAATATTTATAAATTGTATTGTTATACTTGACATACATGAAATAAATCTTATATCACAACATATTCGCGTGATTTATAATATTTTATATGTTATTTTTTACTTTTCTTATGGAAGTTATTTTTGTAATAGTAAAATAAAATAGGTACACATGATTTATACCTGGCTTGTCTAACTTCTATGAATCAATTTTTGTTTATTTTATACGGATACATTTCAAAGATTAAACAATTTTCAAACATCAATTTGTATAATAAATAATTTTTACTTTTTGTAAATTCTTTAAAAAAAATACTTATTCAGCCTTAAATTATGTCTAAACTTATATAAATACGTACTTTTAAAGTATAATATATAATGTATACTTAATGACTAAAAACGTTTATTGCGTTTTAACCTGCTGTAAATTGTGTCGTATCGTTGAAATTAACATAGAAATATATAGAATATTTTCGTTTTTATAGTTTAACTAGTATTTTATATTTATATGTTTATAATTTGTATAATATATGTGTACACTATACGGATTGCAATTACCTCTTCAAAACTATATTTATCTTTTAGAGAACATAAAAAAAAATTATTTGTAGTTATGTACAGTACAAACTCGATTAATATTTATTATTTATAATACAGATTCTAAAACTTGAGACGAACTCACAAACGTTTCATGCACTGTTAATTGATGGAGTGTAATATTAACGTAGTGTGCTTGGGGACAATTGAACCGATTGAAACAATTGTATAGGTCTTGAAGAAACTAAATTAACTCTTAAATTTTTAGTACAAACAATTTATCTAGAAATACGTTTAAAAAAAAGGTCACGTAAAAAGTTAAACTCTCTACAAGTTAGAATCATCAAATTTGTATTATTTTTAATAATAGTTATCGTTTTAATATTGTATTACTATATTTAAATTTAATTCTGAAGTAATAGTTCAATGAGTTAGTACTTTTTTAATTAATACCTATATCATAAAAATAGTTCATGTTTGATTTATAGATTAAAATATTGGTTTCTAGACATTAAAAATGAAGTAAGTATATCTTTTCATTTATTTTTTGAAGGTAGATATCAGACATGTTACAATAACATATAACTTATAAAATATTCGCTTTATAATGTCAATGGCATAATAATATTGTCAATTTTATACTAAATACATAATATAAATGGAAAATACCTATATTGGTGTATAAATTTAATATTGGTCAATTTCAAATGAAAGCGTATTGCAATTGTATTTACTCTGCGCGGTACTTCAAAGTTTATTTCATAGTCAGATGTATATTTAAATAACAAAAACAATAATTTCAAGTTAGGTACTTCTCTGAAAAAATTATTTACGAAAACACTTAAAGATGCTCTTATTTTTTTTTATTAAAACTTTTTGAAAAAATTATTCCTTTTAGATTTCCATAAAAAATATATTACCTAATACAACAAAACATAAATTTTAAATTACTTTGATTCTATTTCTACAAAACTAACGTTTCTGTTTTATTTTTTACGCTGTTACCTGCTGCATAACCAGTGCTTTTTCTGAATAATATAAATATAAACACTGTATTCAAAGACGATTGGCTATATCAAAACTTATTTCTATTTTAAGGTTATACTTATGATTATATTGAACCCAGTACTTTTATCCATAGAAAACAAGAACGTTTAAAAAATGTCCATAAAATAAAATACCCTCGTTAGTTTACCTTAAAAAAAATCTGACAGACATTTTGTATTTGTGAACTCTGCACAAAGTCTATGTTAAAGGATTGTCATATTTCAATACAGTTCATCTTCCTCGTGTCGGTTCAATGTCTACAAAACATTCATGTTAAATATTTGCGTTTGGTGAACGGGATGTCAACCGCACACATGAACCGGAAAACATACTTCGGTAGGACGATAATTGAAGACAAAAAAAATTTGTTTTTAAATATCCTCTTCATATATATAAATATATATATTTATACATTTATATAATTGTGCGTGTGCATGTTAAAAACAAGTATAATACGCTTAGTCATTTGTGTCTGTGATATTGGAATTATATATTTTTTTTAAATAATTATTTTACATCAATATTCTAATTTCTATTATTTCATAATATACAGTTACTATTACTTATAAACTATTTTTAAATAATAACTTAAACTAATATTTTTAATTATTAAAATAAGTTTGTTATCCAAAGCCTGAACTTTTTTGTTTGTAGATACATAGGTACTATATTATATGCGTTTTCAATCTGTCCTGTTTCTTTTATATTATTATATATCAATATGATAATCCTATCGATATGTTGCTGACGTAGTTTTTTCATTTTTGTTTGGTTTTTAACATTCAGCATTCCGTCAGTTTTTAAAATTTTCTTTGACTTGTCGCGCCTTGCTCATATGGTTAGCTCGTTTCAACCTTATGATATTTTACATTTAAATACGTTTTAAGAAATTGTTGTATATGTTTTTCATTGTATATCCTATAAAACTCTAAAATTTATCATTCATTTTTCGGTATATTTGAGTTAAGCATGTATGTATATTTCTTTTGTATCTTTATTTTAAATTAAATTATAGAAATTCATCCGTTTATGAGGTGTATTATTATGTTCAGATTCGTATGGCTCTATATAATATGTATATTTGACGTAAATAGTTAAAGAACATTGGTCATTCTTGAATCTTTGTGATATAGTTTTAATCTGAACGTATTCAAAACCTTCAACTTACAGCACTTATTCTCGGCTTAATTGTACGTTGCTTCTTATTCATAAGGTTGATGTTGACTTTCAGGTACCTACTTAAGTAACATTTTTGTTTAAAAGTTTATTTATATACTATAGTAATTCAACAACTTCGCATCTTATATAGACAGTAAATTATTTAGGTTATTAATGTTTTCTTTTAAAACGTTTCTAGCATTTTGTACTGGCCGTTAATCAATAATGACAAATCGCTTGTGTTAGTCAAAAAATACGAAAAAACGAAAAAACGTTTAGTCACCCCGATATTTGTTCGACAATGGTTTTTCGTTTAATGAAATTCCTGGACGTAGATCTATAACAATGTAATACACTTAATACGCCACTGAAAATCGTGTTGAACTAGAAATCATTACAAGTGACGGAATCATTACACCGATGGCAATATCCTGTGACCACTAGATATACGTTCAAAATGGTTTCTGGGAGGGGAGGGGGATCAGAAAAAAAACTACATAGATTGCTTCTGAGTTATTTCGTAACGCACATTCCATAGCCACTGGTGGAAAGAATTTTGTAGTGAACTTTCGTGTATGAGTTTCGATGGAAATGAACTGGAGAGCAACAGATTTCATTAAGAAAATACCACATGGCTTTTACGGGGCACGTGTTATTGAAATGCGTTAAAAAATAACCTCAGCACACTGCCTAAAACCATCATCATCAATATTTATTACCGGAAATTTTAAACCTCGCCACGAAATAAGTTTTAAACTATATCTGTAAATTTTTTAAATCTGCCTCGATACCTAATTTTTATTTTTCTTATCATTGCAAATTGGACGTATATTTTTTTATGACTTACTATTTTAGCGTGAAACCTTAACATATCGTATGAGGAGTCCAAAAATCACGATGCAATTTATCTTAACCAGGTGTAAAATACGAATATTCGTGTAGTGATAAACATCTAATTGATACGCCAACATCTAAATTAAAAATAATTGTGCAAGTTAAAGTGTAGGTTATTTTCAGATGTTATTGGTTAAAAAATTTAACTATTGGTATTTCGTATTTTAGTGTAGCTTGTATTTTTTTTTACAATAACACCAACATCATTTCTAGTCTATATATACTAGATTAATTGCAATGCAATTAAATTATAATAATATTGTATGTTTGGATGTAATTTCGATTGTTTTAATTGTATTCGCATTGTATAAGTTATAAATCAGTTTAAATTTATTTTATATAATTTTCTAATTATCTGTTAAATATTAAGATTTGCTTCGTTCTATCATATTTTTTGAAATCCAATCCTATTTTAACAACAGAAACTTTCCAAAATAAACATTCACTAGAAAACTAAGTCAATATAACCATCTGTTAATAATGTTGCTCCGTGAAAATCTCTTAAATCTTTATCCCGTGGAGTAGTGACGATAAATAAACCGTTCAACAAAAGCTTTTGTACTATGTTGTGTTAATTCCATTACTTTCCATTGTTTTTTTTTTTTTAGTGTTATTATACACATTGATTAGTAATAAACTGATAACCAACACAACAATGTGTATATCAAAATATTGTAATATCGCCGTTATTTGCAAATAAGAGAAAGTAAATTAATATGTAATAAGACAAAAAGATTATGACCTTTCAGTTTTAAATTTTCTAAACTACCACTTTTGTAAATTTCTGAAATAATCGTATAAGATGATAACAGTTAGTTGAAATATTTGGTAAACTATTTTTATTGTAATTATAGTGTTCTCTTTAATAACAAAGTATATTTATTTTTTGATTGAATAGTTGTGACCAAACAAAATCCGTGTATTGTGTCGTGGTATGATTTCAAAAGCAAATACTCATAGGTACAAAAATTTGATAACCAATCCTGACTTTATTGTTGAGGAACAAGAATGCATTATTAAACGATGACTTGCTCTGCTTATGATAATTTAATAAATAAAAATTAGTTAAACCTCTGGTTGGTATGTAGTTCTATGTAGTTTTATTTAACATTTTATTTATAGTATTATCCTTTGATTTAATTTCAAAATTACTTAAGTCTTAGATTTGTTGAAACTTAATTTTTTAAAAAAAAAGACCTTTAAACCGAATCTAACTTATACCATTTTGTTTTATTATAAATATTAGTAGGTCTTTCTTAAAAAAAAAATCTTTATATTGTAATCTTCTTTATACATGGTGAACATTGACATTATAATTCACACATTAAATATTCTCAGAATTTTTAATTTTTTCGTTTATTTTTTTTAAATATTATTATAAATGTATTAATGTATTTTTTTTTTAATAATCTTCTGTTGTAAAAATGAACTGAACTATAACAATATCTTAGCTCATAATAATTCTTATTACCACAAAATGGTTTATCTTTTATACCATGGATAGTAATTTATTGATGGTTCATGTATTTAACCGTCATCATTAAACATATGTTCTGTTTTTCAATTTTGATTATTAAAACAATATTTTATTTCTATACCTTGACAGTCATCATCTATATTCAAGTTCTTCAATCGTGACTTATAACCCAGGTATATACACCCACTGATGTCCGTGTTCTACAACAATGAAACAAAATGTGAATTGAATTACTAATATTATTATTTTCTCTTTAGCAATAATTTAAAATAATCTTTTTTTATTGGTATTTGATCGGTCTTCTCGTATGAATTATGTTCTTCTTTCGAAATAACGGAAAAATAATCAAACCTCGTAATTCAACATTTCAACATACTTTTTCCAAAACGATAATTTGAAAATAAAAGTATAAAATAGTAAAAATAGTTAATTCAAAATTGTTAACTTATATCTAAGCTTTAAAAAAATATATTAAAGTATTAAGCTATATTTTATAATTAGGTAAGCATTTAAATAAAAATCATAGTATCTTTTAAACTTTTGCTCTCAGAATTCAAATATTTCTTCATTGTCAATTTCCTATTGATCACGTAAGAATAAGCATTGGTTTTTGTTGAAACACTATCATAATATGTCATATAATTATTCATGTTTGTTATTTTCCTGCCATAATCTCTCTTATCTTGCACATCTCGTATATGTTAATATATGTTTCTTGTACCTATTAATTGGCCCTTTTATATAGCAATAATTATGTGTTGATCATTAACATTGATTTTACACAAATTGTTCAGCCTCTGTCATCACGAAAAACATTACCATTCAAATATTTGAATTATGGTAGAATCAGATATTTTTACCATGACAAAAATAGGTGGGTCTGTTACTTCGGAAACCAGTTATTGTATCCTATTATTACAAAATAAACCATTGTACTTCCTTCCAAACGGCTGCCGTTAATAAGAGGGGCTGAGAAGAGTTCAGCTGTAGTTTGGACAAAAAGTCAGAAATTTGTATGGTTTATTTGAATAGTGTCTCGATGGTATAGTGCTATGCGATTTCAACAATCAAGGTTTTTGTTAAATATCATATTGTTATTCGTTATTATTTACATTTTGTGTATAATGACCTATATTCAGTATTACGTACATTTTTATTTCGCTAAAATAAAAAAGCTATAATTTTTATAACTAACCTTGAATAAAAAAAAAAATTAATACGGTACGTACTAAAGTTTTTTTCAGTTTCTATTACAACAAACATTATATTAATGACTGAATATTTTTGAACCTCAATTGAAGTGTACATTTTTTAAGTTTTGAACACCAAAGGTTATATTCAGATGTACACGAATTTTGATCGTCGAAAACATTTTGTCGTCTACTATTTAACACTGAGGACTGCCATCAATATGACAATATAGAATTAACAAAGGTATGTTTACTAATTCCTCTTCTCTTCGTCATAAACCATGAAATGAAATCCTTTTAAGTAGGTACAAATTAAAATTGCACCAAAACTATTGTATCGGGCACTTGAAGTATTGCATGATCATAGTTGCAAAGCATATTCAGCGCATTTGAATTATTATAATTCCTACGCATCTTGAAGAACCCTAGTATTCAAGATTAAATCTCGAATGCGCTTTCGATTGTTAGCTTATTCAATGGATCGTTAATAAACTTCAGCTGCAATATTTTGCGTATAAAAATAGTTAATGTTTTTGTATTTTTATACTATACTCATGGTAATAACAAAATATAACATCTTAATGACGTATTACTCCCGTCAAACGTCTGCTATTCGGTATCATCCAACTTTGTGAATACAGGCCGACGCGTGCGAAGTAAAATTCATCAAGTCCATGCGTTCGGCACTAAAAATCGGTATCCATATTTTTGACCGCTGTGTCTGCCCGGGACTTAATAAGTTAACGAAAGCTGAACAGTTTCTCTATCATTCACAACATCTGACAGCGGTTATTTTCCATTTGCCAAGTGTACCTTCGGGCCGTTTAATAACAAATTAGTGACGAGCTCGAGCCCAAAGTTTTAGCACCAGATCGGAATACAAAAGAGCTTTGCAGAAAACTGTTTTTACTTGAGGATCTATTTCTTTAAATTTACTTGAAAAAAACATCAGAGAATGAAGTATGAATAAAAAAAATCTACTTTTTTTTACTGATTATAGTTATAAGATTTAAATTTCGTTTCGTATTTAATCAAGTTATCTTAACATAATCAATCTTAATTAATCTCTTTGAATAATCTAAATTCATAACCAACGATCAATAATAAGTAATAGGTATTACGTTTTTAAAACATTATAATATTAACATTTGGGTCCATGTTTTCAGCATTCACATGTACAATGAATAATGAATATGTACAATTAACATTGGATATTATTATATTATACTATATGCTGTTTATTACTGTTGGTGTTTATAATGTACATGGCCTATTCAATATTTTAGATCGACTGCTTATTGGGTGATCGAATCCCAGTTACGATTTTTAAATAAAATATTTATTTCGAGAATTGGCCATCTTTGTTTATATAGTTAGAACGTAAGATACTTTCTATACTAAAAATAGTTACGATTTATATTTACGTTATTTGTTCTACAACGCCGAACACGAATTTGTCGACCACGAAATCGATTGTCACTCAATATGCTAACAGCTCAAAATTGAGTCCCTAGACATGTGCGGATAATTTATGTTTGTCTTATATACGAATTGAGAGTACAGTGTTGTGTAATTTATGACGGCAATAAAATATAAACGGCTGGCACGGCTGCCGTTTAGTTCAGAACGCGATGCGCGTGCGAATGAAACGGTATATGAAAACTACTGACGGGGTCCATTATTGTATTTATTATTATGTATTTATATTGTATATTATATTGTGGTCATCTCTGTTAGTGACGTTAGACAATGTCTATTCCGTGTCGCTGCAGCAACGGCCCTTTTCGAAAAACCTCCAGTCGTTATCCTGCAGTAGATTACGTTACATTATTTCGTGCATACTCAAACAATCCTTATGACGGAATTATTGTGAGTTAATGATTTTTTAAAAACTTACTATGGACGTAGTTGATAAACGTGTTTTTGTGGTAAGAATAAAATATATTTCAACTAGGCCTATCTAAACCATAACCGAAAATGTTTTATTATCATATCATATTTATGTTTATTTTTTTATAATGGGTATTTTATGTAATGCAAGTTAGCTTATTAGTTACTTACCTTGTTTTCAATGCATCATATCTGTACGCATAATAAATAAGACGTATTTAGTGCGATAGAGTCGTTTGTGTGTCAACTGAACGAGATGACAGTATGACACTATTATGTTGGACGATCATATACCTTATAATATATACAGTTTAAGCGTTTGACAGATGCAGTTTTCTAATAAATGTCAATTCGCTATTACATGGTCTTTGAACATTATTCGTCAGTCATTTCTCATTACTCATTAATATCAGTAGTCAAACGTATCTAATTCGCCGAGACCAATTGACACCGATTATCGTGGCCTCATTTAAGTTGTGTACGCCGTATGTATGTCCAATTGTCAAATAGTGTATCGTGTGTATTAACTGTTTTGTAAACTATAGTTTCCCGAAGAAATAATGGATACTCGAACGTATTTATTGCGTAAGACCCAATTTTATAAAGACTGGTTTGAAAAGCATAAATAAAAAAAAATGCATTACATTATATTTATTAAATTGCTTTTTCTTTATTAAAAAAAAAAAAACAATTAATTTATATAAACTGTGACTATTCGTTTGTAATGTTTAGACTTTAGACCGTGGTTGGAATCTCCGAAGAAATTAAACGCGAAAAATAAACACGCAAGGAACCCTTTTAATTTTATACCAACGTATTTCATTAACGGTGTTGCTATTATATCCCAAAAAACATTGGAATATAACAATGTAATTTACATTTTCACATATTTAATGTAGCATCGCGCTAACTAAATAAATCTTAAGAATGTTCGCCTGATTACGAGAATTGTGTGGTTTCCTTTCACTGTCGAAGTAAGATATAAACCATTTATTTTATATTTAATGATTAATATAATTTACACTTATTTAGTATAATTATTATTGGATATAATAACAAATTCATTACATCAATGTTTCGAAATGTAATTAAAAGTGGTTATTAGCTGATAATATAATAATTTTTGTTCTTATTTTTAATATACGAGTACCATAATTTATAATAATTTTGACTGATCATCTAGAATTCTAGAATCTAGATTCCAGATAAACATGCATCAAAAACATTGTTTTAATTTACTTTACGTACATTAATATAGTATGACTGCTGACGAGTGCCTACTGTATTATAAGGTGCGCGAGTCTTAAAATACTCAAATCGATTTTGTAACTGGATCTGAAATCTCCGAGAAGGTTTCTATATTGTATTTCACAAGAGTCCGATTTCATAGACCATATTATAAGAAAGACTACCTACGGTGTACTGAAAAGCTGATTTTCCTAATTATACGCGTTGGTAACTGTAAATAAATTATTTCCTACCGTATCGTTGGAACTTGCAGCAATCGACGGCTGTGTACGCATGACCCCGAGAATCACATTTTAGTTGACTGGTCGCACTTTAACCTAGAATAAAGGGTTATAAAAATCGAATTTAACGTTAAAATATTGACGAAGCATAAATGGATTGTATATACTCGTACATTATACACACACATATATATATATAATACAAGTGCACGATGTTATAGTACGTCGTTTATACATCGCATAAAACGACGACGATGTACGATAATAACGCAACTGAGATAATATGTGAAAATCGAATATTCATTAATTATTATAATTATTATGATTATTATTTATTGTACGTCGTCGTTGTATCTCTAGGTATACAGAACACGTATAAAATAATAATATTTCGTAGTCATTGTTGGGGTAATCGTTTGCTGGTCTCTAGGAAGTTTCGACGGGGGAGGGGAACACGAGAGTCCGTCCCCGACGATTTATCTGCGGTACCATGCGTGTGCGTATGTATGTTTGACGGAATGATTATGATGTCGTATACAACGAGGAAGATACTGCGCGGAGGTTTTCCGGAGTCTCCCGGCTAAATCTCTCTCCCTAGCTCTTGCTTCGCGAGATTTACACTCGGAAAACCAAATGCTAGGTATTCAACCTAACCATCCCTACCATCACGTTCGTACACACGCACACGCACACGCACACACGTGTCATTTAACGTTTTGCGGGGGCGTGCTCGTTATAAAATAATACCGAGGGATGGGTTATACGTGTGGTGTACACGTACAAACTCGTTTGCAATAACCAACATTAGCATAACGCCCGCCATCGGTGGGAAATCGGCCGCCTCCGACCGAGTTTAAAATAAACGTATATGTGTGTAAATATAAACATACTGCGTGTGTGTATTAAGTCCGCGTGCTTAATGCTTACATATAGTATACGTATTTGAAGTAAGGTAAACTGCGCGCGCGCGTTTATGCGTGCTGTGTATGTGTGTGTGTGTGTGTGTTTCGCGTGACTTTTGAACTTAATTTAACGCCCGTCGTGTCCGCGCTACTCTCTTTCCCTTTCTATACCCGTTTTCGTTGTGCGCTTCGTGTTCTCCTGCACGGGCTGTGCAATTACAGGACCCCTTCTTTCGCTCACATATATTTCTTAACAGTACAATAAACGATTTAGCTATCAAATTTATAATAATTCTCACAATCAACTGCCATACCGACAATAATATTAAATTGCGGAAGAACGACCGCCACCCCACCACCGATGCGCTTAATGCTAATTGCACCCTCGTACAATAAGAGAGAAACCTGTGACAGCGACTGCGACGGTTTGAACGATGTGTATATAACGTACGGACGTCGGTGTTGCATCGCATGTCGCATACGCATATGAATGAGATAAAGTCCCGTTAGGTTTACTTGTCTGCCCCGAAGTGTAACGACCGCGTTCCGAATGCGAACCGTATAAAAATTATATTACTACTCGGCAATTGCATTTTAATATTGAAACACGAGTACACGCGTTTAAAATACTTCTTAGTTCTTATGACAAGTGAAATAATCGATACCATTAGGGTTCCTAACTATGTATGATAAATGATAATGATTAATTGATAATGATTGATGACGGCGTGGACGATAAAAACTCTTGTTTGCATAAATTACATTATTGTAGATGTTTGTCTTAATTCTTAAAAAGTTAAACGTATACATGTATATCTTTACTCATATCCATGTTCATCTTCGTATACATTCTCGGAAAATTGTATTTTCAGAATGTAGGTTATTCTGCGGAAATATATTATAATATATTCGTAAAATAGGTATGTGTACGTATATCATACATTAACCGTTACCTCGAGTTTAGTGAAACGTTGTACGATAATTTAAAAGGTTTTAATTTCTTATACGTAGTTTAATTACTTTCATGTTATATAAAACGAATCCGTTTTCAACAAGATTTTGATTTACGTTATTACAATTCTATGTTATTTCAGTATTATTTTACAATCGCGTATTTCTGTATAGTAATTATTCTTCTGTTGGCATAACAATAAATATTTCATTAGAACTACTTGCAACATTTATATTCACAATCCGTACGTGCTGTATGATAAGAATTTTGAGATTGGGGACTACTCCACACTATATTAATTTATAATTAGTAATCACTCTGTAGCAAACGAGGAATTCATCAGTGTAACACGATATGGTTGATACAAAATACAACTCGCCTTGAATATCTTCGAGTATCTTCCCGTACCGATAAGTGCTTTGAGTTTGGAGAATAATTCATAGTTCATACTATGTTATTGTTACAGTGTTAATACTTTGGTGAGTATCGTCATTAGTTTGTTACATATTGAAAATCGTAGGCTACGAAGGCTGTGTTTATATCATTATAAATATGGTTTATAATTAGTATGGCAGGCCATCATATCGTGGATGTCGCATATAATCCGAGATTAATTAAGCTCACGAAAATTACTATGAAGTTTTCACTGTGACAGAGTTTCTACGAAAATAATCCTCGCCACCAATAGGGACACGAACAAACAATATAATGTTGGAAAATTTATGTGGGCTTACATCAAACTTCAATTCAGTTACGGCATCAACAATAGGTATTATACAATTTATAAATGAGCCGCCACGTGAAAAAAAACGAGTGAGAATTGATAGTAACGGTCGTGATTCCTTTAAAATTGAACATGACATTTTTCAATGCTTATGCTTTCATTCATTCACCAATAACGACTAAAAGATAACGAAAACCCAACCTTTTATTTACAAACTTATTAGCATTTCATTTACTAAGAGTTAAAAATAAAGGTGAAATATTGTAAATCTAGAAAGTGAATAAAAAAACTTTCCACCAATGCAGAAAATGTTTTATACTTCTGTAGGATGTTAAAATGTTAACGGTCTATGTCAATCATCTTGAGTCTAAACGTTAGAAATATTTGAAAATTCCAAGATAAAATACAGCCATACAAAAAAAAAACAACTTACTACTCCAAATACCTGTGTAACTTGAGCAAATATTTTCAATTATTAATTTCACGCCAATCTAAGAAGCAATATAAATATACTTTTGAATTCTTTTCGTTTCATTATTATTGAACGTTATGTTTTTTTTTCACTTTGAAAACTACAATAAAGGTATGAGAAAACCCGAACTTTCATTGAATAGAAAGAGTATTCTCGTTAAATATAGTTTTCACTTCCAATGTTCCGTGTCATTCGGGAATTTCATAATAAATACTTTTAATTAATTTCAAAGTCTACTCTAAGCATGAACGGACGTCAGCAATTTTCCGCTTGTTTGCAATTTTCATAATAAACCTACTTGAGAAGAACGTGGGTCAAAAATAAATTAGGTAGAATAAACTTTCACCATATAACGGATCATAACAGTGTCGTTTATTGTGAAAAACTAAAGTTTTGATGGCCTCGTTAAACACAAAAAGTTACGTTCATGCATTTTTTTTTATACACTGTTAGTATTTTTCTTAAACTTGCCCGTTAACCTTTGTATACATACTGACCTATAATGTCACCAAAAAATGCAAAAGCCGGGAAATTCTAAAATTTTCTTTACAAAAAAATACTGTTTATACCTATACTACTGTATTGTAAATATGTTTAATTTACATAATTCATATTTGCATAAAAAAGTAATATTAAAAATGCATATATTTTTTAGTGTTAATTATTTATTTCTTTCTTCGATTTTATTTTCATCGCTTATATAAATACATTATACAATAACATACAAAGCAAATACATGTATAATATAAACCTAGAAAACAATTATAATACTTACGCCGTTCATAATTATTATTATTATAATTTACGAGTCGTGTACTGTTATAATAAGAAACCAGTACATGAAATGTTAATTTAATATTTTATTTCGTATAATGATGTATTTTTGTACTCCACTTAAAATCATATACGTATATTATAATAATGCATTTTTAAAAACTACCTAGTTTTAAAATATTAAAACAAAATTAGTTTTCTTGTAGGTATTTAAAAATGATAAGTTTGTATATACTTACCTAATTGCCCCAAGAGTAATCCTTTATGAAACCCATTTTAGATTGTCTACATTTATAAAAAAAAATTCATCTGACATTTTGTAGATTCTAAATCTGTCACAAATGCAAACCTTTTACCTAACTCCTCATGCACATAATTGTTATCAGTTATAAAATTGTTTTTTTTACTTTGTGCGATGGAGTTGTAATTAGATTTTTTTAAATCGCAGGCATAACAGTATTATGTATAGTGCTCTAGAGAATTTGGAGAAGAGCAGGACAACTGAAATAAATGTAATGCCGACCTCGCGTGTTAACTCTTTTATTTCTGCTCGAAAGCATATTTATCTTATAATTTGTTTGATATTTCCTAGCGGAAGTACCGACGATATTTATTTATACCTCACGCTGCGTTCTGTATGTTTGCGGCAAACATCGCATGTTGTACATTACGTTAATCTGTTTTAAAAAAAATCACTATCCACGTTTTGATATGTAACGTCGTACCGCAGGTACTATACTCGTATTTACGCCGTATGTACATAACTGTTTACTTATACGAAATGATCGGAAAGTAGCTCCGAATAACGCATGGACTAATATAATGGATTCCCGAGTACAAAAAATGTTTTCTGCTTTTCAATCTACACATAACAACCATAATAGGGTGACGAGGGTACTATTATTTGCGATTCAATTGCTAATAAAGAATTACTAGTTTTATAAAATTACTGCGATTAATGAAATGGAGAAAAGAAACCTGAGATAACCGAGAGTATGTCCCGGTTATCTCAGGTTTCTTTTTACCATACCTTGTTTTTTTTTCCAAATATATTGAATATATTACCCGAAAATGCGTGGCGACTGACTTCTAAAACCGGAATCGCCAGAAAAAGTCAACGTTCCAGTACACACACACACATTTATATATATAATATACGACAGCATTCGGGCTAGGCATCGGTGATCAATTTGTGTACACAACGACTGTTTGACAACACGTATTACTGGTTCTTATTTTGTCCTCATTCCCCTACTCGACGGAGATCACATCTTGATTGGAAATAATTATTTATTATCGTGCCGAAAACCCAAATGAACGCGCGAATGTTCAAAAATCGCGAACGTAATTTTCCGGGCCGCTTTGTCCGGATCAGCCTATGCCGTACTCCGCCGTGAACTGTGATGCGTGTTATTATCACATGGCGGACGCGCGCGGTTACGGTAACCGCGGTATCGTTGTACGCGACGACGGTGACTTTCACAGGTCGTTTCCATCCTGAATGCCGATCGTTCGGGCCCGTCGATTATCATTGCGTACAGTCACGTGAAAATTACGTGTATTATCATCGTTAATTCTACGCATTCGACGGTTTTCCACAAACATTGCCCCCGGCCCGCCGACGTGGTGTTTTCCTTTTCCCCTATAGCGCCTTGTGTGCGCCTATAACACACACTCGACGTGGTAAACGCGGTTCGTATTCGAGCGAGTAGGTAATATCGTACGCAGTGCGGTTTATCCTTGGTGCTCTGCTAATACTACGAAACGCGCATGTTGTTATTATTATTGCTCTCTCTTCGATTTCCGACTAATAACAGTCGTATTATTATCTCATTTATTATAGTTTCGTTTTCAAGACGAATTGAGCGCGTATCAAGTTCAAGGTTTCGCCGAGAATTACCGTCGCACGCACGCACGCACACATCCTGATCGCAACGAATCTCAAGGTTCGCGTAAATAATCATATAAACTCGTACAGAGATTCGTACGTTTTTGGTATATAGTCGTGCGTCACCGTCGACCGGTAACGACTGTGCGGCGTCATCGAACAGTTTTCGTATCGTAGAAGAATTTCCCGATGCATAATACACAACTATTTTGTCCCGAATTGATAATGTAATTTGTGTAAAAACATTTTTGACGCATTATATTTAATTATTTATATTATATTGTCATATATTTCATTAATTGGAATAAAAAAAAATAAAATAAATGACAAACACTAGTTAAGATTTATGAAGTATGAAATTAAAATATATGTCAATATAATATTTAAAAATATATTTTTTTTTTTTTTAATAATTAGTTGTAGTAATTAATTGTAAGGTCAATATTGAGTGTAAATGTATGACAAACATATGAATTATGAATTATAACATACTAAATCAATTTCAATGTTTTCAAATTCGCTAATTTGAGTTTCAATAAGCTGCATCTTTTCGTTCGCCCCTATAAATTGTTTTCTTGTTGTTTAATCGAACCGTTCATAAGAACATACGTCACATTCATTTAATACTAACTATAACTACGGCACGCACCTAACCTGCCTGTAGATGAAATTCTTATCAACAATTTTTTTTGGGGACGCTAGTGACAAGCAGCCGAATTTTCAACCGCACGATTTCGGAGGGAGCAAAAAACCTCATTCCGTTTAAACCGGACCTTTATTTTCGTGCTGCCCCTCGTGTCTCTCCATGTCGCCCCCTCTTCCACCACGAGTTCAGGTGAATTGCATTCGCGTAATCCGTCTAATGGATGCTGTGCAGCACCGCCGCCGCCGCCGCCGCCGTGTACTTCATGCTCGCACAAACACACGCACACACTCGTACGTACACACGCACACGGACGTACACAATGCTTGACCTTTCACTGAGATCGCCCTGAACAATGGACAACCGGTTTGTTCACGGCCGACGATTCGCTCTTTGTTTTGTCTCCGACCGCGCAGCACCATCATCACACCGGGCAGTGCACGAACGGTCCGAACGCGCGGGGCTCTCCCGAAGAAATCGCTATACGTTTTCCACCCACTAATTGACACGCCGCCGCCGCCGCCGCCGCCGTAAGTCGTCTTCGGCGCGCAGCATTACATTGTTGCCAACATCGCCGGCCGATCGCGTTCTCCCGTCATCGGTGTAGGCGCATGTGAGGAGCCTATGTATAATATATTATTTTATGGGCTCTCCAGGTATACGACGCGCGCGCACCCGTTATTTTATACCCATTAACCTACGCCGCGTCCGGTTCCTGACGAAACCGATGCGTGGCTGCGCAGGAGACTCGAACTTGCCGCCGCGTGCACCGTAAACGTTTCGCTTAAGGTTGGGAAAAAAACACGTACACATCAGTATTTTTGAAACAGATGGTCATCGTTTTTTTTTTCATCGTCCCAGTGGTCTATGTAAAATTCCATAGAGATGTCCTCGTACTATGTATACTTCGTCTTCGTATAAACAGACCGGTGATTAATACAAAAACAACGTGTTTTCATTTTTAGAACGATCCGATAATTCTAATGTTCCGCAGCAAATCAATGCGAGATTGACACTGCAATTATTTTTTATAGGCTGCATTTGCAATGACGTTGTAGAACTTTTCATTTCGACCCGCACGTCAAAGTTATTCACTGCATTATGCGCACACATTTTCATATAAATATATCGTTGCAAAACTTTTTGGTGAACAAGATTTTTATTATGACTTTTCTCGGTTGTCTCTCGTATAGAGTTTTGGCCATAGATCATTTCTCGTCTCATATATAATAATTTGTTATGAGTCTAACATTTTTTGGAATAGCTCCAGATACTTATTTGATACTCGCAAAATGTCTTCCGTTCATAAAAGTCTTAAAGGGTCCGTAACATTCTTTAAAAAAAACTTTTCGAGAAAAAAAATTCAACCCTCGACGATGACAAAACTTTGACTCGAACTAATATAAAAAAATAAACGGACACTTCAAATGAAAACTATTGTTTTAAAGCATAATTTTCGTTAGCACGTATAATATTTTTATAATAATTACTCGGCTGCTGTTGCTTGTTGATCTTGAGTATTTCTAATAAACTACTTGTTGTTGCAAAATCATGACCAACTAATTGGCAAATAATTACCAATGTTATTTATGAACCATTAATAGACGATATATTGTTACAACTTGAAGGATGCTAATTATATGTATTTTCCCTAAGTATAATGAAATTATTTGTTGTTCAATTATTATCAAACGTTCAAAATATATACAAAGGATTTGTGCAACATGAATGAGGCTTTATGAATTTTAATATTTTATCGTATTCTTAAATACATTAATTTATCATTGCCCGTGGATTTGCTTTTGTGTAATGTGTTCCAGCAATATACGCATTACCTCAAACACAAAGTGAAACTGTAACTTTATTAGAGAGCCTGCGCGTACTACTTAACTCGATTCCATTATTTGGTATGCGGTCAAAACGTTTTAACTCGGCACTATAGTGATTTATCGGGCAAAAATGTGTATTGGCTTATCGTACTTAAGGGTTGCAAAGTTTTCGGCTTCCGGTTCGATATTCCCTAAAATGTTATTGCTTTACTTTACCTGTACGTACGGCCAGGTGCTCTCTTTGCGAAAAGTGTCCGGAACAAAATCGATACTTCCGTTTTCTGTTCGACGCTAAACATAATAGATTATATTATACATCCTTTACCATAACTTAAATCTTATCTCCGTTAAACTACTCAACTTTGGACGGATATCCCTAAAATGTCGTATAGGTCGTTTGCCCAAGACCATTTTGACCGACATTGTGTCACGCTTTATGCTGCGATGACCCGGACTGGGCTAAGTCAACCCATACGCATTACCATGATAAGTCACTTATATATTAGGACTTTATCCTAGTATTTCCTTCCATTTTTGTGTTTACGTTGTGCTATATTTTAGGAGTTATTTTTATAACGGAACTTTCAAATGAAAAACATATTATTTCACTTTATTTATTTTATTTCGATGTCCAAACTCCATACACACAATTTCTAAAATATCGTAAGGTAGATTCCTAAGTATAACATAATCATGTGAGCTGCGCATGGTGAGTATTATACTTTTATAAACAAAATATATGTAATAAGATTTGTTTCTATTGAAGTTGTAAATACAAAATTATATATTCATTGAATCTTGCCGTTTTCGATGAATATTTATCGAACAGTTTCAAATACGTATACTTAAAAATGATTACACGGACATAAAATTGTTTTACGTTCATAATAAAATAAACGGTGCTCGCATTTCTATCTTTGAGCAAAACCCCGCCGGTAACATGGCAAAAATTTCACTTTACAATATTTATAGTCGGTCACGAGACAGCAATTTACAGTGAAAACTTAAACAAAAATCACATTTACCGTTCGACCGCGGCCGAACACGTCGTATTCAATTAACACTTGAGTGATATCTGTCCGCCTTGAGTGTTATTTAACCAAACGCGGCATTTAGACGGTTCCCCGAAGTGACAAAGGCACGGTAACCGATCAAAAATCAATGTTTCTACTATAAATGCCATCTATAATGTATACAGGAACATGTATATTTAATAATGAATGGTGGTTTACCCGAAACTTCGATTGCATTTGAAATCTATGTGTAGCGAATATGGAGTCAATTGCCTTTCGTCGCCGATTGAATAAAACCAATTTGTATGTTAATACCTCACACTTATTGAAAATGAATTCTCCACGTGTGATTTACTTGTTTAATCCATGTATGTTTTACCTATATATTTGTAGTGAGTATACCTGAATTTATATATTTTTTATGCGCGTATAATACAGTTCACACGCGGAAAAACGAGGTAGGGTATAGAAATTGCGCGATCAGTGTAGATAACTTATCGGTTACGTATGTTTATACACTATATTGCAATGGTAACAAGGAAAAATCTTTACGAGGTTATAGTAGAAGTATGTGAAATGAGAATTAAATTTAGACTTGGAAATCAGAATCCGTTCAATTAAATTATTATTTCTATAAATTAACGCTTTTTATTTTTTAATTATATGTAAATATACTCGTAAAATCTTTGATTTGGGAACAATTTACAAATATTGTATGATAGATGATGGTAAACATAAACTTTTACTATTTTTAGAGTTTTTATGTTTTATTTTTTACTACACAGATGATGATTGTATAACTATCTGTACATGGGAATGTAGCGTTCTATTATTATATTAGATATTCTAAGATATAAGTAGTCAATTAGAAAACGGTTGTAACTTACTAATTTAATAATATATGCTAACAATTAATTACTTCGTACACCCACTGCCCCTTAGTGACAATTTATGTATGAGTATAAAATAATGCATGATATGTAACAGCTATTGCAGGGAACAAATGGTTAGTGTTTATTGATAAGTGATGACTGATGACGAATACGGTCGATGAGACGACTTCTCGGTTACGCATACTGCGATTATTGTATCATCATCTACCTAACCTCATCCGGTCTGGTCGATTCCAGGTAGCAGCGCCATGTGACGAAACGTCGCGTCGGGAGAGCAAATCAATATAAATCGTGTTGACAATATTATATTATAATACTATATTGCAGTATGGGACGTAAAAGGTCGGTTTTTGAGGAATTCGGTGTAAAAAAACTGCAATAAACGTTTTTTTTTCTTATTCTTGAAATTCTATACGTTTTGCGTGTTCAATACAGCAGTGTCTCTCAACCTTTGCGTTACGGCGGCGCACCAGAAATATAAGTATAAGGACTAGAGAAATTACTCAAATATACCCATACGGGTTTGTTCCTATGTCTTATACCAGAGGTATTCAAACTTTTTCATCCCATGGCTCCTTTATAAGACGTTAACGTTTTATGTTTAACGATCGTATATGTTAGCTAACTACACAACGGATAACTAATCTTCAAACGTCTTCAGAATCAATGTGTAATATTTGCTGTAGTACCGGTATACCGTTCAAACCGCATTGTTAATAAATAGTTTTTGACATTTCGCATACAGCTGATAGAGCTCTCGCGCGACACGCTTGGTGGACTCGGTGACACACGTTAACAACACCACGACGGAAAAACGACAATAACGCGCAAACGTTTGTACAAACATAGTTTTTCCTAGATTGGGACAACCGTTTACTGATTAGCCGACTAGAATTTTTTTTTACGCTGAGACAAATAATCACATGCACATGGTGTGGGGAGATTATGTATACAAATATAAAGAGAACGTCAGAACGTCACACAACCAATATCTGAGTGGTAAATATTTATAAAAAATGTGAAGGAATCAAAAATGCTGTACAAACGAATAATGTTTTAATTGAAATAATCAATCCAAATATTTAAAACCGCATTAGTATATACGTATAATACAATATGTAACATTCTCGTGTAAGTGCGACCAGTCACGGCGGCGTTAATTGATAATTTATTGATTTCTAAATGTTCATTTACGTTTATATGGCACTAAAAAGAAGGCGTTTGTACTTTTAAACGGCCGAATTGTTGAGATTAAGCTAAACACTATACCCGTCCCCGCTAGAGAAAACCAGTACCGTTTCGCTCGGGCTCAATGAGTACTCTGAATTTTTTTTATAGACGTAGGGGCGATTGCATGCGAGTACTGCTTCCACTCGGCCAATGGACGCCACTGCGTATAAATCGTACGTACGCGCCTACTCGACGATTCGCTATAAATTCTCGCAGCCTTGAAAAACGATATGGAATATGTGTAATATCAAACGCGGACCGAGGAAGTTCGAGGAACACAACATTGTTTTCTACCTGATGCGTGCGCGCGCGTCACGTTCGCTTGCACAGTGCGTTTGCGCACGCGCCGAACAGGTTCAGTCGGTGTATGCACTCGGTACGGCGCGTTGGGTTTAGCGAAAAACAGTGTGCAGTGTTGCGGCGTGTGTGCTCGTGCGCGCGCGCGTGTGTGTGCGTGTTATAATAACAGTAGTGCGGTGTCGTGTTAGTGTGTGGTGTTGGTGCCGAGCGTGCGTTATTGCATCGTCGAACTGCATGCGCGGAACACAACTTTGGTCCGGTCCTCGAGGGCCCTGTGCGGCTGTTTTCAGTTAGTTAACACACGATATTGTATACATTCGATTACCGGCGGGACGAGTCCTTTCCTCGCCGGTCATCCCTGGCCCCTGCAGCCCGCAACGTGTTACCAGTATAGTGTATGCACGTGTGTACCGCGCGACGCTTTGTTGTTTGCCGATTTCCACGTATATAATCCCTCCGGGCGATCGCTAGCAAAAGTTCGCGCCGTCGTGGTTTTAGTCATTTATTTATTTGAACATTTTTTATTCGCGCGACTCGAGTTAATTACCGTCGTCGTCGCGCCTTGACATATTTCACCGTGGGAAAAACGAACGACTGGCTCGCGTCCTTTTAATCTTATAATAATTCATACATATATATATATATGTATTTACATTAGACCGTTTTCACCGGTGTATATTTGTTATTTGCCAGTGTCTAAGTATTAATCGTCTCTCTCCCTCTCTCTGCAGTTAAGTACAATAGTTTATGAAGTGTATAAATGACGACAACGCGTCTAAATATAATATTATACATAATTATTTGGTTGATTGGTCATTCGTACATAAAACCACACAAGGTTTGTTGTTCACATGCCCTGTAAGTGATTACGTGTGTACGCGTGTGACGCGAAACGACACAACGTATACGTACGTATATTGTATACATAGTATACTTGTATCGAATTCATTTTTACGACCAATATGCTAATTTGAACGTCCTGGTCCGGCCCAAACAATGGATTTTATTCGCGAACTTAATGATTTTCAGACATTTTCCTGTGGCCATTAATTGGACCCGGCGACGACAGCCTCTCAAAATGCTAATCGGCAATTTCTTATATAAATTACACTTTTACGACACGAGCAAACTGAAAAAATGCGTTTCGTAATCAACTAATTTCAGTTTCACCCGTGTTTTGTGGCGTCCGGCTTGCTAAAATAAAACCGTATTATTTATTTTACGGGAAAACGATTTTCTTTCAATCGTACCGCTGAAGTTGATTGCCCGTTATTACAATTCCGAATAAATAAATTTTTTTTTTTCCCATTATTATTTATTGAAAATTAAAAAAGTTCGAACTTTTTTTTAATCATTTAAATTACTCGGTCGCCACCGCAATACTAACCACACGTAGTACACTCATTTTTTTGTTTGTTTGAAGCGTACACGAACAATGTTTCTCTCAAGTGGTCACATCCGCATTTTCACATAATATACGCACGTGGAAACACGACGCAATCGATTAGTGTTATTATGTGTGTTAACGCCGTGCGCGCTCGTATACGTCATTATTACGTGACCGTTGTTTTCTCTGGAGATAATTCGATTTTTTTTCATTTAATGTTTTTAATAATATTTTTCCGTTTCTGATTATATATCGTTTGTGTGTGTTTCAGAATTATGGGATCACTACGAGATCGAATGGCACGGAATGATCGACGCCGTTAGACTGACCGACCACATTCGCCGGCTTTGAAACGTTGACGTAAGTGTGTAACCGAGTTTTATACCACATTTACTGCGTATTTTCAACCGGAAACTACTATGTATTATCTGAGTTGTAAATGAACTTGCGTTTATTTTTTAACACTTAAAATTAAATACAACTAAGTTACGATTTTAATCCTTTATTTAACTGTGATAAATGTTTACGAGTACAGTACTACTTAAATAAGTATAGTTTTGCAGTATTTCGT
The DNA here is from genome assembly GCA_949715065.1 of Periphyllus acericola. Classification (NCBI taxonomy): domain Eukaryota; kingdom Metazoa; phylum Arthropoda; class Insecta; order Hemiptera; family Aphididae; genus Periphyllus; species Periphyllus acericola. Next base: position 22,533,220 of record OX454269.1, read on the forward strand.
TAAGAGTATTATTTTAAACATTATTTTATACGGCTCATACTTGACGTATATACGTCGAACCTACATTGGATACTTATAAGCTCATTATTAATATTATTTTAGTCGATGGCTGTTGATTTAGCGAACAAGTTTTTTAAGTGAAAATAATGTGATAGTAATTGATTTTCGACGTTTTTGCATAATAAAACCAGCACCACTACTGCAAAGACATTATATAGTCAAGTTATTTATCAAAATATTTATACCGTACTTGAAAACAATTTAACAAAGTAATTATTAAAGGTTTCGTTTTTGTTTATCTCGAGTATATAATATTATTATTTTCAACGTGAATTGACGGCACGTAATTATGATTTCAACAATGTTTAATTTGGTATTAGTTTTAAGTAGGCTCATCCAAAGTGGAGCATCGCGCGTGCTAAGGGAAGGGAAGATATAGGGGCTGATGCACTTGGGCGTAAACTTACAGGAGGTATTAAAATGATTAAGTTAAATTATTATTTAGGTACAAAACATAATAATAAGCATGTACATAATTTAATGAATTCAACTAAAACACGATGTTCCTTGCTTATTAGATACCAAACAAAGTAACGTGCATTGGATTCCTAAATATTTCTGTTAACGGAAAGGACGAAAAAAGTCGATACATCGCAAAATTCAAAAATGCTTTTATTGTGTTAGGATGTATTATTTTCAAAAACAATCATTAATATTCGTGAAGGAGGTCAACGATTTCGTGTTTAGAATTTCAATACTTTTATAAAACAATTTACTGAACTTAATTTCCGAATTTTAAATTTTTGCGTCGCTAAGAATCTGAAAAACTTAAGATCCTTACATAAAATTTAATTTAGGTAGGTACTTATATATTTTTAATTATTTTATTGGCTATAGTTGAATTGAAAACATGTATGCTTATAAAACCATGTATATAGGTAGACCCACGAGTTGCGTGTAATCCATATTATTGACATTATAAGATTAGGTTGAGATCTGGTATTGTGTTATATGAACTTAGAACTTGAAAAAGTAAATACAAAACGTTAAGATTTTTGAGAGAAACCAAGCGCAACTGCAGAGGTTTTACTCGGAAACTTTGGCCCCGATTGAGATTTTCTGAAGAAAATCTAAATAAACCTATAATCACGTTTTGTATCTTTTAATATAATATATAAGATATAAAAATATAATGTACATAATTATATTGTATCAACTATTGAAATATTCCTAGTTATGATTATATTGATAATCACCAAATAACGTTATCAAAATTATATGAATAAAACGGGTATGCATTTAAATATTTGGCGCCTAATGAGAAATGTTTTCCTGGCGTGTTTGAGGGAAAAATAATGATTTTGTATTACTAATTATTGTCTTGTATACAATGACACCTTAAAAGCTTATTAAATAAGGTAGTATACGGTTGAAAAAGCCACGGGGAAAATTAAACGTTCAGATTTTCTTTTTGACTTCAATACTGCGCCAACTATTTCGAACTCTATTACCTCGGTTTATTATATATTATTATATATTCTATGTTAATAATAAACATCTTCATTGAAATGTATTCTTGCGTTTGAATACAATTAGTTAAATAAGACCTTTAGACTAAACGGAAATCATCTATTTAAAAAATACTTTTACAAAAAATATTTTCTTGCAATTCTTTATAAGTGGCGTTTTCTTTTATTTCTCTGTTAACATGATAAAAATAATTTATTTTTGTTTTAAAATGTTTAATCTCGTATACTAAAGCATTGATGTGCCATTTACTCTGAATAATTAATTAATATAAAAATGGCAAAAAAAAATAATTAATTAATTTGTTTTGAACGTTTTGATATGCCCGTCATTTCAGTATTGTATTTATGGTGTATGTTCTCTTCTCACTTCTGTTACGCACAGATATATATTATATTATTTTTGTTTTTCTATCAAGTTTTAAATCTCGGTTTTATTAATTGCTATAAATAAAAGTCGTCACAAGCCAGTTAATATGAACCTCTTTTGTATGTCATTCCATGTACCAATAAAATAAAAACACAATTAATGCAATATTTAATAATCATAATGGACAACGCACAGAAAAAAAAAATTATCATTTAAATGAAGATTCATTGAACTGTATAGGGCGAATATTAAAAAGGTTGATTTTTTTTTTGTCATGTAGATGAACAATATTTATAGCTGGGACTGTATATAGTACGCTTGCAGTGTATAATGGCCTCGTTTCATTCCTAATACGTATAGACCTTTTTATATGCATAATATACTGTCTTGTATACTTACACAGGTTTGGGAGTTTTTTTCTAGTTACCATTCACTCGCATTTTATTTATTTGAAAATCGCTATTTCAACACTGCGAATAATATAAAATTATGCCTATGTTATCAAGAATTGATTTTGTAAAATACTACATGAGACTTACTATATAGGGAAATGAGTCATAATTTTGAGAATACGCAACGGTTATTAATAAAATATTCGTCATGTGGAACGTAATTTTAAATATTTTTGTACCGATATGTATTATATTATGTTACTAAATACATTTAGATTATAGATATTTAGTAGTCCTGTCGACCAGATAAAACAATATTTTTCATATTTAGTTTTAATTTATATTTTCGAATATATGTTTGCTTACATGTGTCAAATAAACCAATATTTCACTCCTCCCAATTAAATTTGTACGATTGATATAGCTCTTCAATTTAAATAAATTACCAATATGTTCGTTTTACAAAAGTAAATACTAACAATAATTGTGGATATGATAAATGTTTTATTTGTATTACATTAACACTTTTTTTTCACTCTTCTGTCTACTTTATCTTCGTGGATTTGTTTGCAAATGTTGTAAATGATTATATTATTATTTACTCATAACTACACATTTACCTAGCTATTGAGTGTATATGTGAATTTCGGTTTTTCGTACATTTACGGCGGCATTTGAATATCGAATCACGGATGAACATTCATAAAAACTATTCAGTGAAATATCCCTTGGGAATTACCAACGTATGCAAACATTATAAATTTATAACACGCGCAATTCGAAAAATGAGAATATTGCGTTGGTATACTTTCTTCATATGCATTTCCTCTTTGATGTTCTAAATAATAACCATTCCCGTTGTATTCCTTATATTTTTCAGGCTTGAAAATATGATGCGTGTATATTGTGGTATAATATATTTTGGGGTTATTAGGCTTGAATAATCTTTTTGTTAAACACGTAATGAATGTCCAAATCTCATGTTTAATTAAGTATTATCATTGATTATCTATATTCTATGGTATTATATATGTACGTATGTCCAATTATGAGCATTACTCAATCAATCCAAATGCAGAAAATTGTGTTAACAAAACACATATGATAAGTTTCTAATTTAAGTAATTATGTTACTTAGAACATTTCATTTTTGTGTTAAATATTCTCAGCCATAATTGTACCTTAACACATTGGTATTTATTTGAAATATATTTGAACATAATATATAATATATGGAATGATTTCTTAGACGTGCTCGCTCCCTTTTTTACCGTAAAAATGCTTTAATTTGATATTGTTTTTTTTCGTGCCACCTTAAGTGTTTTTTGTGGCGATACAAACTTTTGTTTTTTAAATAGGACACCGTATTTTTTATGCAAATATTTATTCAATTAATTTTTTGAATACAATTACTAATTTATTGATTAACTTAGACGTTTGTATGATATCCAATCCCATGAATACTAATTCCTCTGAAATCGACTCTTATATTTTCATTTTTGCAAATATGCCTGAAATTATCTTAAAAATGATGATCGTAACATTCGTAACAAATTAATTTTTTCAGGTGTGTTATGCGTAAACAATGATCGGCCTGTATTCACTGATCAGCGTGGCTGTGCTGCTGTCAATCGCATCACATTCGGTGACCCAATCATCAGACTGGGTCACTACGTGCAATGAGATGTGCAAATGCAAATGGGTAAGTGGACATAGACTAGCAGATTGCACAAACTCTAGTCTCACGAGCATACCCAGGAACCTAAGTAACGATGTGCAAGTGCTCGACCTATCCAACAACTATATAATTGAACTTAATCAAGACGCGTTCAAGTCTGTGGGTTTGATAAACTTGCACAAACTGCTGATTCGCAGTTGTTCTATCGAACGTGTCGACAAAAACGCTTTCCGCAGTTTGGAAATTCTAATCGAGTTGGACCTATCCGACAACAAAATCCACGTGCTGTATCCGACCACATTTCGTGATATTTTCCGGTTACGGAAACTCAACCTGAACCACAACCGCATACAAATATTGCAGAACGGACTGTTCAGTAACATGTCGTTTCTGCAGACGGTTGAGTTCAAGGATTGTTTGATATCAACAATCGAACCGAAGGCGTTCTACAACGTCACTAAAATCAACAAACTGGAGTTGGATGGAAACAAGTTGGTCAAAATCAGCTCCGAGGTATTGAACTCCATGCCCAGCTTGATGGACTTAGGGATCACGAACAACCATTGGCGGTGTGATTGTCAGCTTAGGCCTTTCAGAAACTTGGTTTGTATAACATTAGAGCAGACAGCATGTTGTCGAAACGTATTGTCAACGGCTCGTCACTATTATTATTGTTTTTTTTGTATATGCAGGTCATGGAGAGGAATCTTTACTCGAAAACGGCGTCGTGCACCGAACCCGTGAGACTCCTGGACAAGCTGTGGGGCGACCTCAAATCCGACGACTTCGCTTGTCAACCAGTTATCCAATATCCCGCTGAGAGTTCAACGTTCAGTCTAGACGATGATGAACTAACGATCGGCTGCAAAATAAACGGCGAACCTATGCCCAGCGTCCAGTGGGTGTTCAACAATCGACTCATATCGAATTATTCGCACAGCGATTATAAATTCACCGTGTACGAGAGCGTAGACAACACCATGGCCAAATGGATAAATCTGACCGTATCCCGGTCTCGGCTGATCGGAAAGTCGGAGTTTAAATGCATCGCGCAGAACCCGGCCGGTCTGGACGAGCGTAAAATCACCGTAATCGTTCAGGTAAAGAAAAATCCTCCGCCGCTCAGTACGTCAGCTGAATAAATACACGTAAAGGGTTATTATAGGTGGTTTTTTACCGTATTATATTGTCACAGAAATCGTACTACTACTAACTTGTGTGTTTCGTTTTCAGAATAACAGTGGAAAAGGTATCCTGGGCGGTACGGTGAGCGTCAAAGAATCGCTACCCATCATCGTTGGTTTGGTGGCCGGCATTTTCATAATCATCCTGCTGTTGATCGTGTGCTGCCTTTGCTGTTGTCGACGCCGGTCCATGATGCAGCCGAAAAAACTACACACCAACGGGTTTTCCAACGGTGACGTGCCTAATCACGTCACGTCGCTGGTATCCGAGCCGTCCGAACAACAAAAGAGTCTTTTAGCCGTCGTCAACCCAGTGCAAAAGCCCCCTAGGAGGTACGAATCGTCGCCGACCGGCACCGAGATGACCGAGCTGAAAAGAAACCTGCTGGACGAGACGTCCATTAGTGGTTAGTATACACACATATAGTGTTCCGGACATAATTCGCACTGATCGTTGTTTACTATACTATATTATTATTATTATTATTATTATTATTATACCTATCACCTGAAGTATAGTAGATACTATCACGATATAGCGACGTGCACTTGTTCGCGTGTGTTTTCGTCTAAATGGCACCGTCCCGCGCACGTTATGTATAACCAAATAGGTGTACGCGAACCGTAAAGGTAAACTCGGGGGTTTATGTGTACCTTATAATTGAATAGATGCCAATGGCGTTACTTTGAAACTGGCGCTAGAGCCTCAGCTATTTTCCGTGAAAAAGACTACGCGCGCATTTATTTTTTCAATCTTTTTATTTTCATATATTTACGATTCGGATAGTCTACTCAATCTTAGGGGTCTACAAACTTTAATATTTGGGCTTATCTCCCAGGCTCCCCAAGTTATACCTACTTCGCAGTTGCGGAGGATTTCAATAATACCAAGCCGCTGTGTTTTATATTATATGTATATTCTACCGGTCTCGGTCCCGACCGATAGAGGGAGTTTCGAAATGCCCCGACGACGACGCGACTATATAGTTTCATTTATACTTAACGCACCATATCGCATGTAATTATAATTTGAACGCAGTGTGTTTACTGGAAATGTATACGCGCATAGAAATCGAGTTTATAAACAAATATAGAAATGAAATATCGCGAAGAAACGCGAATAGATAAAAGGGCACTGCGTGCGCGCAACAGAAATTCAATATACGTGTTTACGGTGCGAACACGCACGGCGTTACGTTCGTGTGTTTGTCGTGCGAGTGCGTACGTGTGTTGGTATTTTCTCTCGCGGCTTTTTATGCGCTAACGCGAAATCAGTTTCGCCCGTTTAAACATTTACAATAGTGTATAACATAATATCTCTATACGAGACGTGATCGCGTGCGTGCGTTTCTTACCGTCACTCGTATTATCGTTGCAATAGATTATTTATATATAAATACATATATAGGTACACACCACAGGTGCATTTGCCGCGCAATCATATGTTTGTGTAACGTAATAGAATGTGCAGTGAAATTAATATTCTCGTTTATACTCTCCTGGGGTGCGGTGTTCCGTCCGTCCGTGTACCAGCGAATCGCGGTGAGCAGTGAACCCCGGCCGATCCGGATCGCTGCAGTGGCCGGCAACTGGACACCTTCGGCTGCGGCGGCGGTGACAGTCCCGCCGTGTTGAAACGCTTCTTCCGCCACGTCGGTCCCATGCGTACCCCGGGACGGATCCGGGACGGACCCGGTTTCATACGCGCCCCGCACAGTGTCGTGTATATTATACGCGTATCAGAATATAAAGGCCTTTTCGGCGGTCGCTAGGTAAAAACGACGGCGGTTGTCATCGCGTGCATCTTAAGACACGTCTTGAATAATATGTTGTGCACGTTTGTAGTTGTTTTTATGTAATAACGTATGTATATATTGCGTCCTCCGCTCTCATTCCCGAGGAGATTTGTTGATTCGCGTTTCTTCCCGTTCGTCAAAAGAAAAGCAAAAAATAACCGTCAAAAATTTGATTTACACATATTTATCGAACAAAATGTTTCAAACTTTGTATAACATGACCCTTTAGCTCTGTATTATAGCTGTTGTGTGATTCATCAAAACCGGATCGGCCCGATCGTACATGATAAATGAATAGTAAATATTGTTGCGATCAGTCTCATCCTGTGACTAAATTCGTGGAACGTTGAAAATGTTTTTACACATTTTCCGGTGTATGCACCTGCAGTACCGCACGCTCCTCCATACTGCCTACCATCTACTCGTCGATGACAACTACTACTTTTACTATACCCTATCATTATTAACTCGGCGCCGAATTTGAATTTCAAAAGCTTATACAATCACGTCCTGGTATTCCGGTGGAACATGGTAGACAGTATTATGATAACGGATTTTGTTATGCTTATCAACTTAGGGCCTGCGGACGGTCTCCGTAAAACCCTTATTCTATTAAACTGTACGTTTTGTTTGAAATCTGGAAATTCAGCACGTTTTCGAGTGCAATAATGTCCTGAATTCCTCAGTCGTTAAAAAAATCATTGAATCTTCGTTGTCGTAGACGTTGTCCGATCCGTTTTCATCGTACGTATTTATAGGGTTTAAGCATGAAAGTCGTTATATTCCGCAGTATAAATAACCTCTCCACCTACGCCCGTCCCACGAAAAAAGTATGTCATGTCTGATGACGTATAAATATGTCATATCCGGCACACGACACGCGCGCGCTCGCGCATGTTGAGTACGTGCAATATGCATGCGACCGACAGTAATTTCCGACTCGGTGTGCGCGGATGAAATATGCGACGCGGACAAACGTCACTCGTTCCGTCGGCGCCGCGACAACTGTAGATTAGCGGCGTACAGTACGTAGAGGTACAAGCTGCAGTAGTATAGCAGCTAGTACAGTTGTAGTTGCAAGAGTAGTATTTTAGCGATAGTAGCAGTAGTAGATTGAAGTAGGTTTAGCCGTGGAGGGAGGGGGTATATGTGGCGGTACCAAGTCGGCGTTTGAAAAGTGTGGCGCGACCGTCGTGTCACATTCAGACGAAACGGCGAAGGAGGGTGCGCGTCGTGGGACGTATATGTATTAATATAATAATAATAATGATAATGGTTTGTAAAAACTTGTTGTCTGAAATGAGATCGGTAACATTATTTTGTATTGTGTTCGCATTTCGACTGGAGCCAATGACTTATACGGTATAATATGTGTCTAAAAAAAAAAAATAAAAGAAAAACATTCCAAAACTATTCGGTTCGCTCCTCCCTCTTCCGCGCTGGCCGCCGGCGCGAGATTATTCTAATTGGAAATGTTCTGTTTATGTACGATGATACATTTACCGCCCGGGCAAAGGAAGTCCATTATTACAGCGATAGTTGTGCTGTGCTGCGGTCACCGATGTACGTACTATTATTTGTGTTGCGAGATATTATTGTTTTTCATTCCGTTTTCTATTGTTTATTCTGACCTTGTTGTGCCGTTTCCGTTCTAAGTTCAATATTACAAAACTTCGCGAATAAAGCGTGACCCGCCGTCGTATTGCTTTCTAATACCGTCTGGAATAAAGGCCGAGATCGAAGCCTATTAATAACAATAATAATTAATCACCCGTCGGGCGGCGGCGTGGTATCAATCAGCGTCACGCGTCAATTACATACCTTACCGTGAGGGAGGGGGGGGAAGTCGCGAAAACGTTTGACTCGTTTTGTATTCAAGTGATATTAAAATTAAAACTATATTTACCAGTCATGCAAATGAAATGCTAAAAAAATTGTACAATTGTTTTCATCGTACGTGAAATAATTACACGCTCTGCAGTCGATTACGTTATCGGAACCACGATCCACGGTTCATCCCTAAACTTCAGAATCAGTCAAAAACTAACACTTTTTTTTTAGACTCGGAATAATTCGTAAACTATAAATATAATAAATATGTATTAAAAATTTGATTCTTTTTAGTTTATATAGGTACGAGTACACATAGTAGAGGTGGCCAAATTGAGACTCTCGTCATAGACTCATGCGGCTCACGTCATACCGTAAGACGTAAAACATTTTCAGTATCAAGCTTTTTAAAAAATATATAATGTTTCTGATATAATATAATGAGTAGTAATTTTATAAATGTTTACATATTATGTGTACACGTACTAAAAACTGAAATGTCTGTTTGGGTAATTTTAAACCTTTAAATCTACCCATTAAAATCAATTCTGGGCTCTTACATATTTTTCTTTATATTGTGTGGCTCACAACTTTCTTATTGCTGGCCACCCCTGACATATAGCAACAATTATCGATTTATTTGATAATTTTAAAATTGTATGGCTTTATATATTTACCTTGACAGCTGTAATTAACAATCAACGATATGGACAAATATTTAAATAAAAACTATTAAAGGTAAAAATAAAAATAAATAAATAAAAACAAATAAACAATGAATGGCGGCCAAGAAGAAAAATTACGTTTATAAAATTAACACAAACCTAAAAAATGTTTCAAATTACTCGTATAACTTTAAAGATCATTATCTGAAATCATCGACCGGCCTCTTGTTGTTCCATGCCTCGGTATTTTACCCCTCCTTACATGGGATGAAATTCATTTAGAGCTAATTAATTATTAAAACTGGTCTTTATGTCGAAAAATGTTCACCACTCTGTGAGTAACTTTAAATGATTTATTTTAAAATAAATTACACCGGGCTGGGCTTAAAAATATATGTATATATTATATAAAATATATGTATATATACCATATTAATATGAACAACGTTTTAGAATAGTTAATTATAACTTCGATTAGTATTTCAGTTTACCCACTCGCTTACCGATATTCGTTAACAAGGGAAGACGCGTTTGGATGAGAACTGTTCGTTCTAATACGTTCAAATGTTTAATCCGTCTCGCAGTTGTAATTTTCTTCTAATTGCACTGAGGGCGACGTTTACTATAGATATTAATTTTATCGTCCATAAAAATATAATTGAACAATAATAATATTTTAAATGGACCACGTACTACACGTTTCGATGGCACGAGTTTAACCGTCTCCGCCGTATATATGACATACTAATATAATATAATGTTAGTTATTAGTTATTACTTGTGTCACACAATAAAAAAAAGCTATGCATCACGAAATATCCGATTCGCCTGGATAGTAATGATTTGTTTCTATTATTACTATTATTGTTATTATTTTCCGCTGTTTATTTGTCGACGAGACGTCGATGGACTGTGAGTTCAAAACAAACGACCATAGCGAAAAAAAATCGCTCCCAAGATTTTCGTTCTTGCTTGCAGAAAAAGTAAATTTACATAGAGACTCCATAAAATATTCTTCAGCTGCTGATTTTCACGTCTCGTTGTCATGAACTCAATGATTTTGCTTTCCGTGTGCCTCTTTCGAGATTAATTTCCTAGAAAACCTTCTGTGAACCAGTTACGCTGAAAAACATAGTCTGCGGTAGGTAGTGCAAGAAACAACAATGGGTGCGGGTACCTATTTCATTTTTTTGTTGAACGTTTCTACTCTTGGACTATTTATTATTATTTATTTTTTTTTTCGGAACTGCCCTCGGTCGATTATTATACCAATGTTATTATTCAAAAACGCACGTATTCGTTTTGTTACGAACACGTTTTTCTTATCGTAAATGTCACTAGGCTCCCTTTCGGGTGTACAGATTTTATTATTTATTGTTTTTCCTATTTCGTTTATCATTCTTTTCTCGTGCGTATAAACGTATATTTACTGTATTTGTGCGTAGGAGTGATTTCGAATAGAAATTATTTTTACGACTTCACACGCAATGAAAAATGATTTTATAATTTAATATACTCAATGAATTCCACGCACGACAACGTATGGAAAAAAATCTCGTACGTAATACAATGTTGTTCAATCGAGATAATATTTATATAATCGGCGTTCATTATGAACACATTTTCCCAAGAAGATTATAAAATAAAAACGGTCGAAATGATTGAACGAAAACAAATTAAACATTTATGTTCGTATGAACCAAAACAAATAACGTCTTTGATCGCTTGAACTGGACAACATTTTTTTTTAGACTGTTTTTTACGCCTCTTTTCCGGTTTTGCGTGGCTGTTTTATTTTAATTCCTTTAATATAATTGAAGTACTGGCAGATTTTTTTTCCCCCTACGTATTTATACCACACACCAAAGCACTAAATTCCGCATTGTTGTTGTTATTATTATTATTATTGTTACTGTTACTATCTTGCCCCTGATCCTGCTCGATTGAATAATACGTCGTCACGTGACTTATTGATTTGTTTGGTTTGCAGGCGATCCGGAAGAACAATGCTACGGCGAGTCGGGCGACGAGCAGGCCAGCATCGACGGCGGTTGCGGCGTAGGGGACGGCGTCAGCGGCCACGGTGGCGGCACGCTCGGCGGCCGTTCGTACCGGAAGGGCACGCACCCGCCGGATCTGCTGGCGTTCCCCAGGGGCGGCCACAGCTCGCCGGCCGGCAGCATAGTGTCCACCATCCCGTCGTTCCAGTCGCCGCTGCACAGCCCGATCTACTCGGGCACGCTGCCCTACAACCGGTCCCAGTCGCCGTTCAACTCCCGTCCAGCGCAGCCGCCCGCCGGCTACGTGACCATACCCAGGCGGCCGCGAGCGCCCAGCTGGGCCAGCAGCGCGGCCGCGTCCACGCCGACCGGCCACCTGGACGACCCGCTCGGGGTGGGCCGGCTATGCGAGCCGGTCTACGACAACCTGGGCCCGCGCACCACGGCCGACGGCAGCTCGGTGCTGTCGCTGACCAAGGCGGTGGCCGACTCGCAGAGCCCCATGCTCCGGCCCACGCCGCAGTACAGCCAGACGCTGCCGCACAAGACCAAGCTGTTCCATGGGGGCCCGAGCCCGAGCCCCGCGGCCCGTCCCAGGTTCAACGACGCGGACAGCCGGGTACCGTCGCCCGCGCCCAGGTCGCCGCAGGAAAAGAGCGGACAGGACGCGGTGCCGGCCGTCCTCGTGCACAACGCGCTGCCGCCCAACTACTCGCCGCTGGTGGAGATGGACGCGCGCAACAGGAGCAGCTGGGCACCGAGCCGCGTGGGCACTCCAGAGTCGGGCGTGCTCAAGCCGGCCAGCCAGACGAGCGTCAAGCGCAAAGTGCCGCCCAAGCCGCCCCCGAAGCCCAAGATCAAGGGCGGCCCGTTGTTCGAAGACGAGGGCGAGGACGGAACCGAAGTCTGATGCTTCGCAAACGGTACCAGCCCGTCGTCGTCGTCGCGCATTACTCGTCCGAGGACTTGACAACTCATTTCAATCCTTTGTACTTCCACAATGATAAATACGTTATTCATTTTTACTTGCCAATTATATATTCGTTTATTTTTTCGTATGTTTTCATGTAACTATTAATCGTAAGTTGGTTCGTACATTGTTTTTTTCATATTTCGAATATGTTTCTTTACCTTTTTTCTCCCCTTATTATTCTTATTAATTACTTATGTACATGAGAAGTTTCCATGTGTTGCATATTAATTCGCTGCTGGCATCTGTCTAGTGTCTTTCTATTATATGAAAAACGGTGAAAGGAAAAAAAATTGATTTACGGAAAGCAGTTTGTCAAACGTAAAGACCTACCATGGTTGAGATGGTCCTAGTTTAAAAACTAGGGAAACCACCCCACATTATATGTTGTATCTGAATATTTATCGCGGATGTAAGACACAGTGGTTGAACTTATGAGGCTGCTAGTTTTCTCTTACGTCGTGTGTTCCGTTATTGGATAGTTTATTATATATTGTATTGTATTTTTTTATTGTACATGTAATTATTATATGATAATACAAAAAAAATTTAATTAATATTATGTTTCTGTAACCGAAAAATTCTGGTTTCAATTTTGTCGCTGTCATTGTCAATCAAAACTTAAAGAAAAACATTCTGTTACTGTAGATTATGATAAGTAGCCGTATAATGTATGTTTTTGTTCCCACACATCCCCATGTTGTCTATATAATATTATATATTGCCTTGTTGATTTTGTTTAGGATTTTCTACGATCCTTGGTCTAAACATATAAATAATAATGGTAATTACAAGTGTTGTTCGTTTCGACACCCCTTAACTATTTTATTTTATAATATATACAAAGTATTCGAAGATTTTCATTTATTTCAGGACTTAATTGATATTGAATATTTTTCAATTATTTTGTTTTGAACATAGTGATGACATGTTATAAATCAATATTTTTTTATAGTCCAATTTTACTCTTATGTGTATTGTAAGGTTTTTTTAACAGATTATTTGTTTTTTATACTTATTTCAATACCAATATTTATTGTTTGTACAGACGCTTTCATGATATGTATAACTTTTTTTTATAATTTATATTGTATTATGTATTATCTTAAGACAAGTGACAATTTAAAACATGTAGTTTATTTGTAAAAAAATTTTATTTAGTAATTTTTTTTTTCTCTCACAAATGGTTTATCTTTTGTTTTTTTAATTAATAACTTGTATTTTGTTTTATCCAAAACTAAAACTGATAAGAATAAAGACAAAAAATTGAATATTGTATAATAGTATCATAATATGTATGGATTAAATAATGTATAAAATTATTTGGGGAAACATTTCAAAGCCTCTTTATAACTCTTGCCAATAGCAAATTTCAAATAATTGACAAAAAGGTTTTTGTAGTAACCATTTGAATTTGTAAAAGTTCCTGTATTTATATTTTATTATTATTTTGTATTTTGTTTTGTTTATAACTATTATTACTTTGAATACTTAATGGTTAAAAGTTGATATATTATTTTAAAATTGTTAAGGTTAGATTAGTGTCTAAGGTTGACCATTAAAGTTAGGTACCATTTTCGACAAAGTATTTCTCTATTATTATATAAATATTATATGATTGTGCTCGCTAATGACTGAAAAATGTGGAGGCAAAATTTTAATTGTATAATTTATAACTGTTGTATGAAGAAATTAAAAGATTGTTGTTTCAATTAAAAACTAAATTATAATATTGCAAACATTATTTTGTTTGAAAATGTATATTAATTTAAAATAAAATAAAAGATTATTATTTGTGTTAATATGATAGTATATTTTGTATGGAAAATAAATGAATGTTAAGAAGAACATTTTACATAAAAAAATAATTGTCGTGTTTACTTATTTTTGAATGTTGTAAACCGTGTTGCTGCTATGGAAAAAATAATGTTTCCGACAATGTGTAATCATGGCATATAGATGTTATATTGTACATTATTAACGGTTCGACCATTAGAGAATAGATATATGTATTTTTTCATTAATTTTTCATCAAGTTTTCCTGATTTGAATCAACTCGTCTTTGGTTTAAAAATGTATTATTTGTTGCAGTTATAAATATCAAAAGATGGCATGCATTGGTATAAATTCAAGATTTAAAAATAGACTTGGAAGCTAATTTATATGAATACAGTGTGTACAACATATTTTATCTAGTTAAAATCATTCGGTATTTACTATATTATATAAGTACCTATAATTGGTATTTGTAAAATCTGATGTAAGATGTACCATTAAGTAATTGGTACTAACACGTTATATGTTTAAATCATGTATTCTGTTTATAAAATATGGTGTGTTATAAATTTAATTCGTAAGAGGTTCACAGTATGGTAATCAATTTATGGATACATTCTCTTCATCAGTCAATTTTTGTCATTTTTAGAATTCTTTTTTTCAAAATTGCACCTTCTTAAGACTATTTTAGAATCAGTTTTTTGCCATCTTTGATGTGTAACACAATGAATGATGATGTTTAATATTTTTTTTTAATGGAAACCCATATTTATTTGTGCTTTGTGCGTGTAGAAATTACAAACAAGATATTGGCTTTGTTTTTTTTGTTTTTTACGTTTCTCATTTTATTACTGAAATGTCAACTGTAGCTCTAAATATCCCCAGTTAAACCTGAAACGTTCAATTGTTAATGTTATTGTTAATTTCCTATGATATTTGTAAAGCTAAAATGCCTAGTATAAACTTATAACTGTATGAGTTTAGAGTTATGACTGACAAATTGCAACGTTTATTTCTTTCTTTTTCTTAATATCTTTTATCAATAATGGGTTGCCGTTTGAGGAAAATAAAAAATAGTAAAAAATTTTAAAATACAATAACTGACTGGGAAAATAAGTGGAATTGTTAAGTTGACTCATTTAATCTACTAAAATATATGAAACAATAAATAATAAAGCAGCTAGGAAATAAATGCATTTACATGTGGATTATTTTACAGAACGTTTAATTTAGTGATTTCGTAATTTGTTGTATTTTTATTCACTTATTGTGTTTTATGACAATCATTATGTTGTGCAATGTACAATTACTTTTCAAAATGTTTTTTTAGTTTTCATACCAATAAATTTGATACTTTAAAACTAATGAAAGATTCTACTTGTGGGTTATACAGAATTTTGAAATTGAAAAAAATGTAATAATCTTAAAATTAATCTGTGTTAGCGTTAAAATGAGTTTAATGTTAGTTTTAACAGTATTAAGAATGCAAAGTCTCCAATGATCTTATAAACTATAGTAGAATCTCTAATTTAATTTAAGAGTCATGATTTTATTAAATATTCAAAGACTATCTTAAAGATAAAAACCTATTTTTATTGATCATTATGTTTTGTAGATACCTATTACCGATCAATTACAAATGTTATCATTATACATTACAATTATTCTATTATTAATTATTGATGCCAGTACATTATTTGTAAGTACCTAATTAAAATGTATCAGAGATCTTGCAAGCATTTTATAATTTATTATTAGGTATTATCTGTTTATTTTTCTTCTTGAATCGATCGAGTTTTAACAAGATAAAACTTTTGTCAATGTCAACTATTAATTATAAGTTATAATTACAGAGTTAATTATAAGTTAGTTAATCATTACTGAAGTAATTTGAAACGATTTACAGACTGAAAAGGAATTCTAGAGTTATTTACCCTTAGGTACCCTGTACCCTAAGTATTGTTAAGCAAAACTTGTGCATAAAGTTATGATAGAAGAACTGAAGTGTGTGCCTTTGTAGTTTGTACCCAAAACAAATCAAATTTAATGCAAGTACCTATTGAATTATAAGTGACTAATGAGTAAAGTTAATTAAAATTATTTCTAACTATGTTTTTAGTTTTAAAATAAATACAGAAAACCATGAGTCAAGTTTGAATTACCAAAATATGTTTAATGTTATTACTTATTAGTTATTAGTTAATGTAAATACCTATTACTTAATCACAAGAAAAAGTAAATACTTAGGTAGGAAATTTATAATCGAATGTATTGCCTTCTACATAAGTAGGTATAATAATATAGTATAAGTACTGTAATACTTTAATAACAAGATTGAACAAAAATCAAAATAATTGTGTTTTAAGAGTCCGGGATTTGGGAGGAAATTGAAATGAAATCCTTTTCAATCATTTTCGGTATTACACAATTTAATGACTATTTATGTGGTAGGAAATTTATATTTATTATCTCACACAGTTGCGATAAAAGCTGTCTTAACGTTACACAAAATCCTCTAAAATTGTAAAATCTATCGTATCTCCTTGAATATGTTCGGATATTTTTCCATTGCGAGACCAGAAAGGGTGATAAGTAAATGTTCAGATATTATATGATGATTTGGTGCTCCGAAAATAACTATAGAAGTCAGCGAAAAATGTTTAACAAGTTTTGTATTTCAATCGTGTTCCGAAAATAATTGTAAGAGATAAGCCATACGAAAACACTGCATTTCATCCCGAATCAAACGGTTGTGCTGAATCAACAGTTAAAATATTTTAAAACTCATTTAAAAAATCTTTGACCACACAATCCCTTTTAAATAGAATTATGTAAGCAATAGCATTGATTATATAATTCTGTAATCAATGCTACGATCATACTATAATTCGTTATTATATTTACTTAATTTATTTACGATTATTCTATATAATCCATGGTACCAGGTATTTACGACAAACGAGAAACGCTCAGCAGTCTTAGCTCTGCTAATATTATAGGTCAATTAACAAGTTTACAGCGTGACTCGTAAACGTCGCAAACACTGGCGAAGTGGTTTTTGAACCACAAATACCGCAAATAAACGATGGAAGAAAATGTATTATAATATCGTTTGATGTAGGTAATAACGTTTGTGCATCGGACCAGTGGCAGTTATCCTATGGTGCATGTGTGGCTTGAGCAACACATACAACATTTGGTGGGTGGGTGGGTTCCTGGGTAGGTGGTTGGATAGATGTTGGGTACTTGGGTAATTTTTATAATTATATGACTTATAATTAAATCAAAACAATACTAAATACAAGTTCTGGAATAAATCGGACAATAATAAATGCTATAAAACTGCATCGGACTGTTATAGCTTGTATTATTAAATATATTTCCTGATTAGGTACGTATTTATCAGATCGTAGCGTAAATTATTACGCAGTTATAATGTTGATAACAATGATAACACCCAATTATTGGAAAAATATGTGAACCAGTACTCACTAATTGAATATTGGTAATTTGTATTTGCTAATAAATATTTGAAGGTGGATGGGTCCTCAGAAATATTTTCAGCAACACATATTATTTTGAAGATAGCCGCCACTGCATCGGACTATCAGAATAAAAAATGTTTAATAAGTGGCAAAAGGGCAGAGTTATCAAATGCATTTACAACAACTAACATAATATTCATGGTGTAGAACTTGATGACGGAATCATTTGGATAAGACTCGGCGATTTTAAATCAGAATGTTCATTGTAAAGTATGCTGTTTTCTTATTTCTTATTTAAAATGTATAACGTGCCTAGTTAATCCTGACTGTTTACTGTTTGTATTATGTCCTTTACACGAATGTAATATAAAGTGTATTAAAAGTACTATTTGTTTAGTAGGCACTAAAATATTTAATTGTAAAATATATTGAAAAATATTCTCTGGCAGTTTTACGTGTATACTCCGTGTGAGTAACCATACAGTGACACAGTTACCTCATACCTGCCATACCTAAGTCATTAAGTGATCAACATCGTCGTTATACAAGTAATATGAATATCTTAATTTGCTTAATCTACCCACCAATATAATACTATAAATCAGTTAAACAATTCGGACTTTGAACAATGAGTTCAAACAACAAACCATCACTGTCTCCTAGGCGGCAATCAACTATCAAAAATATCACAAACATGCCAGTTACCCCAATTAAAATTATTAAAAACAACGACAACCCAAATAATTAGCAAATGATTCCGCTTAGATCACCTAATAGTTCTACAAAACCCAACATTCAAAAAACCAATTTTTTTGACAAGTCAAAATCGGTTCTCAGTCCTTGCCGACAACGAAAAAACAAATGTAAACGAAGTTGAAATGCAATCTCATGTAAGAACCAAAATACCGTCTATATACATAAAAGACGATATTGACTACTTCGAGTTTTGCAAAAAAAATCAAACCTCTCACCGATCCTGAAAGGTTTAACACCAAAAGGTGCTCATCTGGTGTAAAATGAATGACGTACTCAATAAATGCTTATGAATAAGTTATTAAACCACTCGAATCAAATAATATGAACTTTCACACCTTTCAAACAAATGACGAAAAAGCTTTCAGATTGATTCGCCATCTCCATTTACCACACCAATCACCTACATCAAAGAAGAACTTCATACTATTGGTTTTACCACTCGGTCAATTACAAATTGCCTCCAATACAAAACTAAAAAACCACTTCCTATATTTTTTATAGACCTGGAGGCCAGGGCCATATTTACGCACGGACAAAATAGACATTTGTCCTGGGCCCACGTGGCCAAGGGGCCCACCGGTGACTATGTAATATATTATTTTGCTGAAATAATAATTTTTTAATTTTTTTTCATTGTTTTTGTCTAAGACATAATAACAAGGCAAATTACATAATAAAATATATACATAAAACAAAAATACAATGATAATTTAATATACAATGGTGCAAGAATTAAAAAACCAGCAGATAGAATGAATTTAGTAATAAGAAAGATGATAGGGGGAGAATAATAAAAATAATATTTGTTCATTTCATAGTAATATTCACTGCCGTACCTGGGGGCGATTTGGGGGTTCAAACCCCCCCCGAAATTTTTTGCGTTATTTTATGTCGTAGTAAAAAATGTTTAAATGTAAATTTCATTAATAAATACTATTTATTATTCTACAGTATTATGAATTTTAAACCATATTTAATTACCTACACAATATTATAATACAATTAGAACACACATTTTTGGCTTACAACCCCCCCCCCCGAAATTAATTTCCAGTTACGGCCTTGGTAATATTATATAAGATTAAGATATATTATTATTGATTATGCACTTTCAGCTGTAGGCTATAAGCTTAGAAATATTCGAATGGTATTATTTAAAGTGAATAATACTACAACTTTTTGCCGTAATATGATGACTATAGTAACAACTTATTTTGTTTTGTGTAAAAATAATAATAAATACATAGCTCGCATTATTGTCATGCGCGATAACGCCGATAACATTGTACATATTACGAGTTCATTACTCGTTAATGGTGGGTGGTCGACAAAATTATTTTTCACTTTACACTTGTCGAATATCGATACTAAAATAGCACAAATGTACAATTACGATTTACGATTCCAACGAGCAACATATATTATTTTATTTTACACAAAATGTTACCAAAAAAATATCTATGTGGCTCCGCAAAAAGAAAATTAAAAGAAAAAAAAGAAGAAGAAATTAAGAAGTTACGGGGAAATTTAAATAAATATGTTGTTAAAATTAATACGGAAACATCTACATCACTAATTATCTTATTAACGACTTATGAAGAATTTACGGCTCAATATATGGTAAGTTTATTTGAAAATAAACTTGACACACATTATCAAAATCCAATCGATAATAATTTAAATACTATTAATAACGATATAAAACAAATCAATTTTGAAAATTTCACTGACGATATTGTTTTATGGCCCCTCATCCATTGCGGACAATTTTCGGGAATACTTCACACTTCATCCTCCAAATCAAAATATTCAAGCTATAGACGAGTCCAAGAAATCGATAAGACGCGTTTCTCGTAAATTAAAAAAACATAATTTTTATATAACAAAAAAGAATGGTATCTCAGTTCCAAGAACTCGGTGAATATATTCTCCCTCGAGTGTCAGCGTATTCTGTTATATTTGTAAATTATATGCAAAAACTTCAAAACATTTACTTTGTAAGGTGTTTGGGCCGAGTGTGCAAAATATTCCACTGTTCTCGGGCACCGACTTATGCGTGCGGTCGGTTCCACCGACCTACCAATTATGTGTAATTGTGTTGTGTCGTGTTGTATATAGCTCATCTAGCAATGGTTGGGGTTGCCGCGCAATTACTAGTGAGCTATGTGGTGGTGTGAGTGTGTTAGGTGTGTGTATATATGTTTTGTGTTTTGTGTGTGCTTAAAAACTATGATATAAAATAGGAACAACTAATGCAAAAAAAAACAATGGTAAAAATGTGTTATAAATAATATATAAATAATAATAATTTGCCTGGTTGGCTCAACAATTCAATAAATAAATAATAATAATAAATAATATATAAAACTCACAATTTGTGGAGCGCAGACTGGCCAGCCGCTACCTATACCTAAAAATTACACAAAAATAATTCACAGTGGCGACTCGCGCACACTCAATATAAATAATACAATAACTGTTTTTACGGCGATTAGCGCACGTAAATAAATAAAATAATTGTTTTGGCGATTAGCGCCTACAAAATATAAATGAATAACAAAATAATAGCAATAAAAAAAGTATAAGATTTGATGTACAGTAAGATATTGGCGATTAGCGCACAATAATTTGAGAGAAAAATGGACGGCGATCACTACACCACGATGGTTCACGTACGACAAGAAATAATATAAATCACACACGAATAATACACACGAATAATTACAATAATACACACACGGTATTTTCCGTATTACATAACTCACGAACATATAGTGAATAATTAACAAAATAATACTAACTTAATCTACATGTGCGTGCGTGTGTGTGTGTGTGTGTGTGTGCGTGTAATTGGACGACCAGTGGTACACCGGAATAGCCGGTGACCGAGAAACAGTGCAATGCGACCGCGGCGACGAGGCTCTCATTTTCGTTATCGGGCGGCAACATAAGGAAGGATATAGTGATTCGCATCATATTACTGAACGGCTTATTGAACATGAAAATTAAAATACTCATAGAAATGCAATATGTGATTATTCCAATCGTTCTGTAGAATTAAAACGAATTTATTGCCACCTAGTAAAAGAATATAAAAAACAGAGGTTCAATATTTTAGAAATATTTTAAAACGTACTATAGCTGTAATTCAGTTTATAAGCCAAAGAGGTATAGCTTTTTTTGGGGATAATGAAATATTAGGTAATTTCCATAATGGTAACTTTTTAGGTATTATGGAATTATTAGCAAAATTTGACCCATTCCTCAAGGAACATTTAAAACATTTAAAATAATTATGGAAATAAAGGTAGTGGAAAATCTAATTATATTTCATCTCACACAATTCGCGAGCTTATATCACTGATGGCAGATAAGGTTTTAAAAATAAAAAAACACTGTCGCAAACACTGGCGAAGTGGTTTTTGAACCACGAATACCGCAAATAAACAATGGAAGAAAATGTATTATAATATCGTTTAATGTAGGTAATAACGTTTGTGCATCGGACTATCAGAATAAAAAATGTTTAATAAATCGCAAAAGGGTAGAGTTATCAAATGCATTTACAACAACTAACATAATATGCATGGACTCATGGTGTAGAACTTGATGACGGAATCATTTGGATAAGACTCGGCGATTTTAAATCAGAATGTTCATTGTAAAGTATGCTGTTTTCTTATTTCTTTAAAATGTTTAAAATGTTTAACGTGCCTAGTTAATCCTGACTGTGTTTACTGTTTGCATTATGTCCTTTACACGAATGTAATATAAAGTGTATTAAAAGTACTATTTGTTTAGTAGGCATTAAAATAGTTAATTGTAAAATATATTGTAAATATTCTCTAGCTGGCCAACCAAATAAAATATTTAGTTCTTATTTTTGACAAACGTCTAACTTGGAAAGATCATATATCTGATAAAAAAAATAAAAAATTAAATACCAGATTGAATTTACTACGACCTCTCTTAAGACCTAAATAAACCTTAAACTCAAAACCCTTATTTACAAAAAGTTGATTTATCCTTTATGATATTATGGTATACAAATGTGGGGTAATGCGGCTCCAAGTAATATACAAAAAATTCAATCTTCCCAATCCATCTGCTTACCACTTTAACAAAAGCAGCGGCCGTCACATTGCTGAAGTTGGTTTACCTATCTATTTTAATATTAATCAAAGGATTGCATTTTTTATTTTTACTAAGAGAATTTTGTTGATTTTGTTATATTTTATTCTTTTATACCATGATAATGTATGTTATAAAAATTATAATTTGTTTTTATTTTATTTTAAATAATTAAAGCTTTAACACTACATAAGTTTTTAGCATGATTTATCTTAATATTTAATTACAAATTGCAAGTA
This sequence comes from Periphyllus acericola, assembly GCA_949715065.1. NCBI lineage: Eukaryota > Metazoa > Arthropoda > Insecta > Hemiptera > Aphididae > Periphyllus > Periphyllus acericola. Next base: position 22,556,018 of record OX454269.1, read on the forward strand.
ACATTTTTTTAGTTACATTATATTGGTAAATGGTTTTACAATTTATTTAACATTGAAATAAAATAGAAAAACACAATAAAAATAAATACCCAAAATACCGGGTATTTATTTTAAATACCGGGTAAATACCCTGGTTATTTACCCTAAATTTATTTATCGGGTATTTACCCATCACTATACTTACCCCAACATAAGCCACCTTGCTTCATACCACATCCCTGACAATCCCGTTACGTAGACTAAAAATAAAGTGGTGTAGAGATCTCCTCTATTAAAATTCCTCCCTAATATCCAAAGTAGGTAGCTCTATTGTTAGCCCTCCTACATCGTGTCACTGTTCATGTTATGTATAAATCCTCCTTATCATTAATTATTATTTGATGTGCTAAATTGTATAGTTGTATATTTCGTTATTAAAGTAAACTCTTAAAGACTTAAACTAAACTTAAAAAAAATATATTCTCTGTATGGTTGTAAATTTGTAATGATATTGTATATTTGTTGTGCCTGATGTTTTCCATAGTAATTTTCGAAGACAATTAAAACTATTTGATATAATTTTTTTGGCAATGCATCATCTCGGAATTGAATTCTTTAAATATGTTACATCGTGATTCTGTGAAGTGCGACTCATCGTTGAGTATATGTATATCAATTTGTACATATATTTTTGATTTATCTTGTTGAATGAGGATTATGATGTGGATCGACGAAAAGAAACAATACAATTAGTTACAATAATAATAACAAGTAATATTTCACTATAACTAAAGTACAAATTAATGTAGAATAAATTGCCTTCTAACACAGTAAGTACTGAGCTTACTAAACCTGTATGACGTACACATCGACAATACTATAGAGTAGTGTAGTATAGTGTGTAGTAACAATAATGTGCGAAATGTCGGTCTTATATACAGTTGACCTCTTGACCCTGTTATGATCACGCGATTTATCATTTACAATAACAATCCGATACTAATAATATAAAGTATTAATTATATAATATTCAACATATCTAAATACCATTATTATTTATTAAAACAGAGTTTTTTAGCCAGTTTAGGTGCTACAAAGTGACATTTAAAACGACTGAATAAAAATAAACCAAAAATACTATTTATTCTTTTTTTGAGGGGTCGGCAACTCTGCGTATTAGTACGTCTTCGATTTCCGTGCGTCTGAATTTGCACGTAAACGGTTAAGGACGGTTTACACGCAACGACTTATTGTACGTTTTATCGGACATTACAAAACGTACAAAATAACGTACATTTTATAGTGTCTACATGTTCCATTTATTACTCAGTTGTCCTGCTCAGTTACTGTATTTCAGTTGTTTCTGTTCAGATTTTTGTTAGTGATTTTTTGACGATATGGAAGAAGCACTGTTGTGGTTTTTTACTATAATATCCCTAGTGGCTAGTACGGGTGCATCAACTTATGAGGAAAAAAAAGGAAAATAGAAGAAAGTGGTCAAGAAAATGGCTTTTAAAAAGAAGCCAGTACTCCCACATAAATTTATTGAAAGAATTGAGTATTAATGATAATAATGATTGGCGCAATTATTTGCGTATGGACGCTACCACTTACAATCGATTGTTGGAACTAGTAACGCCATACATAAAGAAAGATGACACTTGTATGAGAAAAGCTATTTCACCGCACGAAAGACTTTCGGCAACTAGGACGTTTGTAGGTCAAGCTGAAACTTGGTCTAGGAGAGAACTAAACGAAAATTGGACGAAAAGTTGTACAATGCGTCGAACTGTGTTTACATGTTACGACTTGTCGTTCAATTTCAGGGAAAATGATTCCAAACCCATCAGTCTTTCGATCCAATCTTGGATTTCACTCCGATTCGATAAGACGTACGATTTGCTGTATACACGCTCCGTTGTACTTGATACGTTTTGTCGTGTTCGATAAAACGTACAATAAGTCGTTGTGTGTAAACCGTCCTTTACAACTGTTGATGACGGATACAACTAGTAAGTCGTATTTACAAAATGCTATAATGACCTAATAATTTTCAAAGATTTTAGTGATTTTACAATAACGAAAAATACGTTTTGAAAAATTATTTTATGAGTACTTACAGAATACAGATGCATTTGGGTTGAATTACAATATAAAAATTAAATATAAAGACTAAAGTGATTATCTGATTTATTCTACACATTCGATGGGCGTAAACATCGACGTATCTGTAAAAGCAAGTGTGTACGTTATGTGTATAAAGGTATACATGTACTATAATATGACGGTAAATCTAATTATAATAAAAACACTCCAGTATTAATGCAAATATTGAAATATGCAATTATTTTTACAAATGTTAAAATTTTGTTTGAATTCTAAAATATAATTGATAAATTACCTACATTTTACCAAATAAACATATATGAAAAAGTATAAAATGCATATATAATTGATAAAAACTGAAAAAATGCAAAATTGAATTTAAAAATTCTGAATCAGAGAGGCATGAAACTAGGTTTTCTTAGTACTAGGAAGCATTGATACTAATAGGATCGAAGATAAAAATGCATTAGTCATCAACGTCCTATCTCTATACATAATAGAGATAGACAGTTCGTAGTTTCGTGCCTAGAATTTCAATAATTGTGCGATTTCCTTTTTTTCAAGCGCTTGTGAAAAAATAATTATAATACATCTGTTGCCGGTTCACGTCATAACTGTAAATATTTCTGTTTAAGTTAGGATCATTTTATTGTAGATTGATCAAAAATAAAGTGATTTCTGTCTACATCGATTAGCAATAATTAGTTGTATTTCACTATAATAAGCAACGTTCACTAAGTCGATACCTCTTTATGTACTATGTAGTGCCTGTGCGAACCTGTTATTTTTATTCCGCACGTGTGATTTTTACATTTACAAATAAACGTTATGCAGAAAATAGTGTATCAGTTGTACAATATTAAATTATATTCAACATTTTGAGATTTCCTGTCGGGATCAAGGGCAATTGCAATTTGCATTTGCATCGTCCAAATTAACGGTACAATTTGATCGAAATAGTGGAGTTGGTCGGTATTTATATATATATTATATAAATTTGTTCTGTCCGTCCGAAATTTTCGATCAAGCCGCTGCGCGCAGAGACCGTATCGCGACGTATGTCTACGATTCATGCCGATTATAATCATTATTATTGGTCTTGGAAAAAACCCGGAGAAAAACCGCGTCGTCACGGCGGGTAAGTCGGTCTCTTCTCGCTCCCGCTGTACCGGCTTCCGACACCGCGTCGCGCGAAACCTGAAAACGCGTTTCGCTGCGACCCGATTTCGATCGAACGAAAACGAAATCGATTAACGGGACGGCGGCCGCTCGGGATTCGAAAAATGAATTGGCGGGGTGCGTTCAAGTGGCGCGCGCGCGCTCGCTCGCGGAGGTACACGTAGGAGAGAAGAGAGAAAAGAAAAAGAGAAAAAACGGATACGTTTTTGCCTCCACGAGGTCGCACGAACGGTAAACGTTACGCCACGCCCGTCCACTCTTCCCCGCCGCCGCACCAGTGTGCCACCACGAACAACGTGCGTGCGGCCGGCGGCGGCGACGATGACACGGGCGGTATGCCGGTATGCACAACACGCATAGCCGTACGCCGTAGACCCGCTTACCGCGGCCGCCCCGCATAGCATTCCGTCTCCACTTCCACCCGGCCACTCGCCACGAAACCGAACACGCGCGCGCGTACCCGGCTCCAGTTTCGTGCGTTGTTTTGTTTTGTTTGGGTTTTTTCTTTTTCCGCGCTGCTCTTCTTCCTCGCCCGTTTACCGTTGTCCTCCTTTTCGCGCCGGCCCCATCCCCACTCACTTTTTCCGTTTTCGCGCACGCGCGTCCGCGCGCCGTTTGGCGATATCCCCCCTCCCACCCCCCGCGCCACCGCCGCAGACGCCATCGCACCGACCCGAATCTACGTTTCACGTATTCATTACATTGTCGTCCGTTACCGTCGCAGCCGCCGCTCCCGTCGTTGCCGTCGCCGTACCAGAGACTCGACTCCGATTTTTTTCCGCCCGACAAGTTTTCACCCGTTTCCCCGAGACATGGCGAAAACATTCTCTTGTAAGTATCTCACCGGCTGCCTCCGCGATATTTTTACGTAACTTTGTTGTTGTTGTTGTTGTCCGGTCACTACCGACTCCGTGTGCGATATTATTATCACCGCTACAGTTCACGTCCCCTGGCCGCTGTGGCTTTTGCGATTTTCCGCCCTATTCGTGATTTCTAGTTCTGCCGACCGATGCGCACACCCCTAGCCGGCCACCGTCATCGTCTGCTCTGTAGGCGGCCACGGTCGGTTTTTGTATGTGGACCTTATCGAACGGTGCAAAATTGTGTTCAGACATGCAGCGATGTTATCACAACGTAGAACTTTTACGCTCTCCTGGACATTATTTTTTCATAGTTGTACATTGTAACGGTACTCAGTTCATCAATCTTGTCACTGCTACAGTGTTATCGTGTTCACTAAGTTCCCGTGTATTAAAAAAAAAAAAACTATTTGGCTTACTAAGGTAGTGGTTGAACAATATCACTCGTATTATCTTTAATGTAATTGCAAGTATAAATAATCGAATGTACCATCAAAGTAAAAAGACCACAAAGTGTTTTGTGTGGTCGGAAAACATTATCGTAGGCAGGCCAGCCTTGGTAAACAACCCATGTCCATTTGTTTTTTTCCTGGTATTATACAACTAATGTTTGTCATAACATGATATTTTTTTCAATACTAGGTTTGATTTAATTTTATAATATTCCTTCACTACCTACTTGTCAATAGTTGTTATTTGTTTATTAATGCGTTTGAGCGTACAATGGTTTTTACTGACAATACAGGAAAGTATAAAAAATTGAATTATATTTTTGTAGATACTTTCTAGTGACTGAATTTCTTTGTTATTTTAATATTATTTTTGTGTGAATAAATTCAATTATAATTTTGTATCCCTAATATACATTATATATATATTACAGATAACATAAATTACCATCAAAGGTCAATTAATATAATTGAAAGCGGATTTCTTTATTTCACTGAATCTAATATTAACTAAAATAAAAGATCATTCTTGTCATCCATGGACTTTTTGCTAACCCTGTAAATTGGGATTTATATTTGAATTATATTTCTTTATCTAGTATAGTACACAAATTAATGGCTAAAACAGTTGTTATTAAATACTGTTTACATAGCCAAAAGGAATGGTTTTCACAACTGGTAAAATAATTGTATTTGTTATAATTAATTAAAGCACTCCAACTGAAAAGTCTGTTTAAATATTTATGATAGAGTTCTGATAAATTGCGTTACATATATTTTTGTAACTCTTAGTAGACCATTATAATATTCTATTCAAATTTTTATATATTTTTTTTCTGATAACATTTTACATAACTATTATGCACCTGTTATTATTTTCACAGAATTGATCTGTATCAAAGATAAATAAAATTATTCTTCTTATAATTTAATATGAAGGAGGCTCATTACAATTTTAAATTAATATTATTGTGTAATTTAAAATAACCTTAAGCCCAATAATCATAAGTGGACAATTAGTGCCAATTCTATTAATACAGGCTATTGCCATTGGCATTTATTAAACTATATTTTATATAAAACAAATTTTATTTATGTTGAAAAATTAATTAGTTACTTCAAAAATATTATATATAGTCAGTAGAATAACTTGACAAAGATGCTCTACAAGTTCATAAAAATGTTCATGAAAATATAAATAATTTAATTTGAACATTGTTTTTAAGTAAAGTTAATGAGTACATAAATACCTTAAATACTGATATTGTCCCATTGATGTTTCTTATTATATGTAGTACATATAAATGATAAAATATAAGCAAATATAAATTGCTTCTTATATAGTGGTAGGTATGCAATACTTCAATAGATAAAATCTTTTTATTATAAAACTAATTTACCGTTACTGTGTCCAATGGAATACAGTGAACCAATATGAGACATGCAGTAGATGACAATGTTGATCGTCTTTGTAGGTAGTTTCAAAAAATACAATCCTTTTGATAAGTTGTTGGATTTGCTGCGCATAAATTCTGTTTTGTTATATTTTCAAGAGTTCAAGGTTGAATATTATACACATATTGTCTTCTCAATAAATCATGTATTGGAATTCTTTATAATTTGTTTGTTTTGTTCTTTAATAGCTTATTGGCTGTTATCGAATATAAGTATACATATAAAATTATGTTCACTATCTTTTATTAAAAAAAATTTATCTTATGAATAATTAATAACCAGGTGTCCAATAGCCTGGTGTTACAAATTTGTGACTATACATATATACTTAATTGTACTATTAACAATTGATAGCTTACTCATGCAATTTATAGTACCTATATTGTAAGACTTTTTCTTATTTTTTATTGTTGTTATTATTTTTATTTTACTCTTTGAAGTTTTTATTGTTGTGAGTATAAAGTGTCTATATTTTTTATTTTAGCTACCATCAATATAAACAATTTATTGAAATTCCGTGAGGCATTCTATAGCGAAGCCAAAAATGTGCTTGCCCAAAATGCCTGTTCTCGTGTGAGTCCAACTGAAGTGAGCACATCAAGAAATAGAGTTCAAGAATGCCATCATTATTATACAAACAAGGTTTGATTAAACTTTGATTTTAAAACTCATTTACATTTTTGTTTATGTTTTTTTTTGTCTAGATTGAAAGTGAAGGAAAACCAGTAACTAACCAAAGAAGTTCAGGTCGCTGTTGGATATTTGCGTGTTTAAATGTCATTAGAGTTCCACTCATTAAACAATTAAATTTGGAAGAATTTGAATTTAGTCAAGCATTCATATTTTTTTGGGACAAGGTATGTTTCATGTGAAAATTTTTACAAAAATTCTTGATATTCTTTATGAAGGGGAAAAATAGATATTTGTATAACCTTGGCCTCGTTCAAGGATCATGTTAACAATAGGTGGTCCCTTTTATACACCTGCACTTCATTTGATTTGTATTGTGTCTGTCAATAGAACTGGTTTTGTTAGGGATACAAAATGCATACCAATCACAATGAAAAAGGTTTTTACTGTAGAATATATAGAATGTTGTTCAGATATTTCAAAGAACAATTTTTCATGGTAGTTGTCATGATGTATTATTTGAGAGTACACATGTGTTATGAGCTCAAAATGTAGTACCCACCTCTAAATATTTTTATATTTATCCGTTTCTAATGTAGTGAAGTAATAAAGTGTTTTAAACATAAAAACTTTGGAATGAAAATCTTAAGTACAAAAAAATTAAATCCTATAGTAAAAAAGGTTTTATGTGATAAATTAATCATTTGTTATTTGAAGCTATGTTACAATATGGATATTGGTTATTTAAGACTACCAAAATTGTTTGATTACTAAAAGGTAGATTTAAGCTTTATAATATGAGATTATATTTAATTTTTAATAAATTACATAATTTATATTTTTTTTTATTTGACAAAAGATTTTTATTGGATACACAATATGTAAAACTATAATAAATAATCTCAGTAAACAATAATGAATAAAAAGATTCATTTTTTAAAAATATTTTTAATTGGAATGAATGTATCTAATATTTAGCCAATAATTTAATTAGACTAGTAGTTATTGACTAAGGTTGTCGAGATAATAAACATTGTCCGGGATATCAATAAATGATCAAAATTAAGATACAATGTTTATTTATAGTAAATAAATTATATTATTCAAAAAGTGATTTTGAGTTACGATTAGTGTTTAATATGATTTAAATAATGACATTTGAATATATATAATATGAATATAAAAATGAAAACAATTTTTTTTTGCTCAAAATCTAGAAGTTTGTATGATTTAACTTATTTGATTGTGAGCTTAATATATTTATTGAAGAAATAAAACAATTCTAAAATATATAGAACATGAGTGTTATTATTTAATTTATTGTTTAAAATAAAAGCATAAAAGAGATTAATTTTGTGAATGTTTTTATTGATGCAGAAAATAAACTGCTCTGAAAATTAATATAATGTAAGGTTTAAGTAATTGCATACAATTTGTTAATTTACTTATTTAATTACTAAATTATGTTGTTCACTTTTTTATGGACACTATAAATTTAAATTTTCAAGAAACTTTTTAAATGACACTATTATTTCGTTATTTATACCTATTATGAATTTTTAGATTGAAAGAAGTAATTATTTCTTAAATGCAATCGTACAAACAGCTAAGCGAGGCGAAACAGTTGATGACAGAACAACCGCTTGTTTACTTTCTGTAAGTATAATTGTTTATGTATAAATTATATATAAATGTATATAACCAAAAAGCTGTATAACTTGATAATCTTTTTGTTGTATAAAGAAACCTATTGAAGATGGAGGTCAATGGGACATGTTGGTCAATATTATCACCAAGTATGGTTTGATGCCAAAGAAGAACTTCCCGGAGTCTTTCAGTTGTGAAACTAGTAATACTATGAACGTTATACTTAACAGCAAGGTAAACCTTGTGATAATATGTCATCATTTTGGTTAAATTACAATAGTATTTTATTATAAAATAATAAATTTTTCATTTTTAGCTTCGAGAATTTGCTATTATTTTGCACAAGCTTGTCAGTGATAATGCTACAGACAATGAGATAAAAACAAAAATTGAAGAGCAAATGGAAATTGTTTACCGAATTGTTGGTATTTGTATGGGTATACCACCGGTTACATTTGAATGGAATTACTATGACAAATCCAAAGTGTTTAACACCATTGGACCAATAACACCACTAGATTTCTATGAGAAACATGTTAAACCATTGTTTGATGTCACAGAAAAAGTATACTCGTTTACTGAATTTATAATAATTTTGACTATACTTAATTATTTTTATTACATAGGTGTGTTTAATTTCGGATCCAAGGCCAGATAACCGGTATGGTCAATTGTATACATTAGACATGCTAAATAACATGGTTGCTGGCCGCAAAGTTCTTTACAATAATCAACCCATTGAAGTATTAATAAAGGCAGCTCAGGAATCTATTGTAAATCGTGGTGAACCCGTGTGGTATGGTTGTCAAGTCAGCAAAAGATTTTCTGATAAACTTGGGTTAGAAGATTTAAAAATGTAAGTTATTTTGAAATGATCTTTTCAAATATTTTGTCTAAGAAAGAGTTAAACAGTTAATATTTTATTATTTTAGTCATGATTACCAGCTTGTATTTGGAACCGATGTATCAATCCCTATGACTAAAGCACAACGTATGTTGTATGGTGAATCAGCTATGACCCATGCAATGGTATTAACTGGAGTCAATGTAGATGTAAGTAATGCCTATATTGTAATGTAAAATGTTTGAAAATAATCTTAAATAATAATTCACATTACTTAATTATATTATACTATTTAGAATGGTGCTCCAAATAAATGGCGTGTTGAAAACTCTTGGGGTGAAGAACGTGGTGACAAGGGTTACTTGATGATGACCACCGAGTGGTTTAAGGAATACGTATTTGAAGTGGTTGTAGACAGAAGTCTGCTCTCAGAAGAGGTGTTGGCTGTTTTCCAACAAGAACCTCAAGTCCTACCCATTTGGGACCCCATGGGAACATTAGCATAATATAACTGGATTATCATTTTTATTATTATTATTTTTTTTTATCCCAACAATATTTTATTATATACAGTATACACACTATAATTTGGAAACATTTTATACTTTTTGTATACATAAAAAAATTCCAAATTATTTATTGTACTTTATAAACATAATATGTGTGTTGTTTTGATTATAAAATACACTCATTATACTCAAGGATAATATGTGTTCATTTTTACTCTCAGTCTGTCTTTTATATAATTACATGTATTATATTATATATATATATATCAATAGCAATAGTTAATACAATTTTTTCGCATAGATTCTTATGAAAACGAAAGCAACAATTTTGTATACATCTATTAAAAATAATTGTATTGATGTTATTAAGATTCACATCAAAATGATTGGTACATAACTTAAATGATGAATGATGAACTCAAATGCTCTTGCATTTTTTTTTTTTAAGTACTTAATATAATAAAAAGACCTATTTTACAATAGGTATTTATTCATATAAAAAATAAGTAAGCGATATACGATTTTCATTTAGGACTAAACATTGTATATATATAAATAATAATACTGCAGTATTTTGTACTGTTGTTCATATAACTATAATTTGAAAATAACTGTTCTCAAGCTTTTCGATAGTTCTTAATAATAATATAAAAATGTAAAAAATGATTGAGGCACTTTTTGGGTAACTAATAAACACAAGTAGGCACAAATGTAGGTACATTAAAATATTACAAAAATAATAATTAAATTGTAGGTTCTATAATTAGAAAATCGGCAATCCTGGCTATAGAAATGTCATTTAATTCCTCTATTCACTAGAAAAACTAAATGATACAATTATGGATCAACTATGTTTTTTTGGCACATTATATCAAGTCTAAATAGTTTAATAAAAATTGACACGAATATCTTAAATACTAATATACAAACATTTCTAATATTATGGCGGTGTAAAAAAAAAAGAAAAACTTCAGGGTTGGCCAGTTTAGGTAATGGGACAAATATGCTGTTTTATCTATCACAGTACTACGTTGTGCAAAAAGTGCATTTCATTCACAAAAAATGACCGAGAACTGCAGTTATATAAAATAAGATTTAACACTTAGATTTAATTTAATGTAGAATAATTATTCTAATTTTGAGTCTACCATTTTCCAGTATGAATTGGCAATAATTATTAGTAACCTGGAAAACACTACCTAGGTATATATACTTTTGTCCTGAATGTGATTTGAACACTTACATCGTTTTTTCAGAGGACGTAAACATAAATGGTTTTATACAATTATATAAATATATATATATATATATGCCTAGAATTGGTGTAATTTATGAGAGGTGTGTAACAAGAGTTTTTGGTATATTCCCGAAAATAATAGCACAACTCGCGTTACACATCGTCCATAAATATATCTGGCACGAATAAATAAATATTTTAAGGTAACAATACTAAACTATGGGTGTGAAGGGTGTCGAAGTAAAAACAAAAGAAACCAGATAAACGCGTCGTAAGTTCTAGGGAGTATATAATATGTATGTTGTATACTTGGCGAACAGTTGAAAAACTTAATAAAAAAGTAGGAAATTAATTTTCGATTTGGAATGAAGGTAAAAATTCATTAGACAGGATGTTCACGGTCACGAAACTGAACCATGATTTTCGAACAATAGTTCTGCGATATGTTGAATGCAATGACTTATTAGAAAGCATTTCAATATTATCAGATATCGGTGGATTTTTCAATAAGATTTTTACACCCGTCCAAGTTGTCAGGATCCCTTGTACCGCGATAACTCTATGTTTATAAGTACAAACGTTAAACTACGACGTGATTTAGGGTTTCTTCTCATCTGAAAACTGTCTTAGTCCGACACCTTTCCCACATAAACTAACATAATTAAACGTATTTCTTTCCACTACTACTAATTCATATTCGTGTTGGTTTTGACGTGATTCGGTTTTGATTTGGCCGTCTTAACGGCGGCGGCGGCGGTGGACGACGAGGAGGCACTGGTAGACATGAAACTCGGGGGTGGTGGCGATGAAAACGAAGACGTGCCATTGGTGCACATGGTGCAATTCGACTTGACTCCGGAAGAGGTAGGCTGCTGCTGCTGGTCCACGGACTGCGGTGGTGGCTGATGCGAAGAGAACGCGGTGGCAGCGCCGAAGGGTGAAGTGGTAGCGGCGCCGAAGGGCGAAGCGGTGGCGGCGCCGAAGGACGAAGCGGTGGCGGCGCCGAAGGACGAAGCGGTAGCGGCCGCGGACGACGCCGTTTGCGTGGCTTTGTTCTCGGTGACCAGAGCGTTGGTTTGTTTGAGCAGCGTCTGGTCATTGCACAACGCCGATATGAGCGGCAGGTCGAGGTTGCGGCTCTTCTCCCGCAGAGACTCGATGTCCAACACGGTGATGCAAGGCCCGGACGACGCGGTGGCCGCCGCCGTCGAGGTAGCCGCGTCCACGGCCGACGACCTCCGCGGACGGATGACGGCGGCGGGCTTCTGCAGTCCGGTGACGGGCGGCGGCGGCGGTGGTGGTCGCCGGCGGCGGAACAGGAGCTTGGGCGGCACGGCCGGCGCCGCGGTCGTGGCGGCCAACAGGTCGTCGTGCGAGTACGTCCTGACCGGAAGCGGGAGCGGGTGCATTCGGTGGCGGTGCTGTTGCGCCGCCGCGTAATCGGCGGACGCGGCCACCGTGGCCGGGAACAGCAGGTTTTGATTGGACGCGTACTTCAAGTGCGGCGGCAACGGTGGTAGCGGCGGAGGCGGCAACGGAAGCGTCTGCTGCTGCTGCTGCGGTAGGTGGTGGTTGAGATGAAGGTGATGATGGTGATGGTGGTGATGCTGCTGCTGCTGCTGCTGGTGGTGGTGGTACTGTTGATGGGACAGCGACGACGATGACGCGGACGAGGACGAAGGCGGCGGTGATGGCGGCGACACGGCCGCCGCCACGTTCGGGGTGCTTCGGTACAGATGCGCGTTGGCCAGGTACGACGGAGGGTCGCGGCCGTAGTACCGGTGGTACTGCTGCTGATGTCGGCGGCCGCGGGCCAGCTTGGCGTCCACGTACTCTTGGCGGCTGACCGCGGGGTCTTGTAGCGGGTACACGACAAAGTCCACGTCGGACCGCAGCTGTTGCTTGTACTGTTCGAACTGCTGGTCGAACCGCTTCGGGCGTGGCGGCGGTGGTGGCGGAGGCCGCGGTGGTTGCCGAGCGTGCACGATCGGTGGCACGGTGGAGACCGCGGCGGTCGGGTAAATGTGATGGTAGAACGCGGCACCGCTCTTGTGCACGTCCAGGTAGTTGTTGCTGTTCACCACGCACTGGTGGTGGTGGTGATGGTGGTGATGCCCGCCGCAGAACTTGACCGCGTTGGACAGCAGGTCGAACGACCGGCGCGCGTCCCAGGGCCCGGCCGCGGCGGTCCCGGTGCCGCAGTCGAAGTTGGCCAGCGACAGGTTGGACAGCGACGGCGCGCCGGTGACAAAGTTCATCGGCGGCGGCAGCGTCACGTAGTCCGAGTCCGAGTCGAGCGTCGAGCTGGTGGTCGGCCTGGCCGGGTAGAAGCCCTTCCGAGGCGTCTGCAGCGACTTGCGACCGACGATCAGGTCGGACAGTTCGACGGCGGACAGCAGGGCGCCGCGTCCGCCCTCGGACGGGTCGCTGCCGTCACCGCGGAAGCTGCCCGAATTGCTGACCACCGAGCCGCTCCGACTGCGACCGCGGCCGCCGCGGCCGTTCGCGGCGTCGGCGTCCACGTAGCCGTCCAGCGTGCACAGGTGGCCGCAACCGTTCTCGCCGCACTTGGACGACGACGACGGGGCGGCCACGTCGGACGCGGTGGTCGCGGTCGTAGCACCGCCGCCCGCGCAATACGAACCGTCGCTGGTGGCCGCGGCCGACAGATCGTACAGCTCGTCGGTGCCGTCGTCGTCGTCGTCGCTACGGCCGACACCGCCGTCGCAATCGTCCACGCCCCCGGACGCCTGTTGCGCACCCGCGGCCGCCGCGGTGTCTACGCCGTTGCCGTCGCCGCCGCCGTCGTCGTCGTCCGCCGAGGTGGACGAAGCGGCCACAGTGCCGGGCGGCAGCGACGCGCTGTACGCCGAGTCCCCGTCCGTAGGCGCCGTCGACGACATCGCGGCCGACTGGTGGCCGGGCGCCGGGACCGGCTTGTAACCGCTGTCTTCGTTGCAGTCCACGCTGCTGCAGTTCTCGGTGGTGTACGACGCGGACGCTGTGTCCTTGGACGCCGTGCTGTAGCTGGCGCACGTGTACACGCCGCTGCTGGTGTTCGCCGACTGGTTGCTGTTGTCCACGTACGCCGCTCTGGCCCTCGGGTGCCTGTACATGAGGTACGCGTCGCTGCTGTCCTGCGCCGACTGCACCGAATAGTCCAGCTCGGACACGGCCGAGTTTTGTGCGGTGTGACTGTATCCCAGCTCCACGCTAGACGATATGCTCCCGTTCGGCACCTGTCCGTCGAACAATTCGTGTCAGAAACGTGGTATACAACAATAATCACAACAACGTGTTGTTGGTGACGTTAAAAAATATTTTTAAACTTTTCTCCGGAAACCGTGTACCGCTGCTGTCCGCTGACGGCGGTCACGAACAAGTGAGCATTAAACATCGAACATTTAAACGATCGTCCACAGCGAAAATATTAAAACAATCGATATTAATTATCTTTTAAGTATAGCACGTGCAGAGAAATATTTCTCCACCGTTAGTTTTAATTGAAAGGGGTGAACTTTTTTTCTATTTGATTCAAAATTTGAGAACTGCACGTGCCGTTTTAGACGTTCAAACTTTTAGGATTGTAACACAACACGGGTATAGCGGTTACGTACCTTTTCTTTGAGAGCGCTAGTTTTTTGATCGGTCGCCGAAATACTGGAATCGGAACAACCACCGTTCTCGCATTTCTTTCCGTCGGCCGCGCCATTATCGTTGATAGATTTTGATTTCTTCTCGTTATTAGTCCATTTCTGTCCGTCAAACGCATTCTTGTCTACGCATAACAAATTAAAGTCCAACCAATTATTATTATTCATTTACTGCACTACTCTGCAGCATCGGCACTCGTCAGATTTCATTTCATAATCCGTCGTGCACTTACCCGGTGTGTTGTTATTCAAAATCGTGTCCAAAAGCTTTGGATGCACAGTCATGCAGAACTGATGCGTGTCTCTACATAGCGCTAACAACCGCTTGCTCTTCTCGTCCGAATTCGTGTAGTAAACCAGTCGATCCGCATTCGACGGCCTCAATTCAAATTTCTTGCGCTGCATCGAAACATCGTTAGTTAACATTCATGTTATTCAGGCAAAATCATATAGTGCATACTTACGTCGAAACATAATTTGACGATGTTATTCCACAAGAACAAACAACTGAGCGCTTGTGACAAACTTTCCTGTTGAAAAATTAAAGTTTTAATGACAGCTAGTAGTTATCAAACGTTGCTTGCTTTCAATATAATATACATTGTATACGAATAATATTAATAACGCAACAAAGGACAAACATTTACCGGATCATTCTATAATGACTAAGTTTTTAAAAAATTTTCGTTAGTTTTTTTGAAAAGTTTTCAGAGTCGGAGAACTTTGTCGGTTAAATGTTTTTTCAGTCCCTTTTTCCTTGAAGTGTAATGACTAATGACCAATGAGATGTACAATTTATACTGTCCAAACACAAAATTGTTGACCTCTGTATACCGTGTACATTTAGTGAAATATGTGAACGGAAGTGGAGTAGTTTTAGCGAAATATATCGGCATAAATGTTATAAGTAATACTAATAAGTAATAACAGTAAACCTTATAATAATATATTAAAAAAAATTTACCTATAGTTATAATTACATTACTCTAATCTGTTTTTAATTTGTTTGATATTAATCCATTGTTGAAATATTATTTGAACAATTATACTTACATATAATAGAGCTAACAAATTGTTTTGGTTCTAAAAAAAAAAATTCTATTGCAGGTTGGTGTTATAATAAAGTGTTATATAAAGTACTGATTCGCGATAACATTTAATATGTCGTGAATCATATAGATTACATTGACGTACTGCCTCGTAGGTACTTGTATGCAAATGCATACGATTCCAAGTTAATTCAATGAAAAATCGCTACTAATTCAAAATTCTTAACTCATTTCTAAAAGTCGGCGTTAACTATATAAACCGGCTGGTCATGTATTTTTTATATAATATCTCAAAACGACGATTAGTCTTCCGCCTGCTAACAGTTACATATTTTATTATCTCAATATTCTTAATCCTTGAACGGTTAAATGGTTTTTATATTTACATAAATATTAACGCGTGTACATTTCCCGTGGAAAAAAAATAAAATCAAGAACATAAAAACGGAAAACCAAGGCCTGAAATAACATCTAGACTCGTAGAGACGACTTTAGAGGGACCGCAAGACAGCACAACATATAGCCATATAGTAATTTACCCGTACACTCACGTGAAACAACTGAATGCCGTTGGTGCAGATAGCCAGCCACACGCTGTTGCATATGGACAGCGCACTGCCCTGCGTTTGTTTTGGCTGAGACTTGTTCAAGCGCAACCGGTACAGATGAGACTTGTGCACCAGACCGGCTTCCTGGACAAACATGGACTGCGCACGACTCTTGGACACGCCTTTGTGGCCCTTGTGCAAAGAGCATAGCGTCTGTTTCACCTTGTGCTCGTTGTTTTTGTACACCTAACAACAGCAATGCACACGCACGGTACAGTATAATATATATATATATAAAAGTGCAACGAAAAATCTCGCGACGATATTGATAAAAATCAACATATCCCCGAAAATCACCAATGATTTGTGACTGTAAACATATAACTATGATATTATGAAAGGACGTTCAAACGGTCTTATATTTGTACGGTCGTAACAATAATGAAAATGAATCGCGGATCTCTACCGTTGTCGATTTCAACAATGTTATAGTGACTGTACACGACATGTAGTAACTGAATGTTTGCGAAGGTAGCGCAGTCGAAGAAAAGTTTGTTAGCGTACATTGTACAACTAAACTCGTGAATTTACCTTTGAAGGCAGATACTGTTCGAGCAGCTCGGACGATATATTCGTATCGGCCGTGTGGTCGCCGAGGTCCGCCTGTAGACCGAGTGCCACCAGCGGCAGCACGTTCTGGTCGCCGTCTTCCGTATTTCCGCCCCTGTCCGCGATGTTCTTGCGCAGCTGAAGGTAATAGTGTTGTCGGGTAATGTCATCGCTGCAAAAGAAGATTTTTTTTAGCAAATCACTCTACATTCATATTATCCATCCACAGGGCGAACTATACGGTGCAAACTTATTATTTTAAACATTAAACTTCTCGTAAAAACCACACACTGAATGCTGCAAGTGCGCAACGTATTATCGTATACTTTACATTACAGTTTCGTCTATATTTTATAAGGATTTAATTTTACCCTAACGTTAGTATGGATACAAATTATTCTTCCTAATATATTCAAATGATTTAAACATTAAAAACTTGTACTGCACACCGAGTATGGAAATGATTTATTTCAGGTACATATTATAATATATCGTTATCCAGTCTAAATCATCGTCCAATATAAGATCCACACCCGTCGCTGCAACAAATTGACGTCGGAAATAATTTTACGCACAGTGACAGCTATGAGTCCCAAGTATTTTAATAATAATTATTTAACGCATAATTTACTGTCGATCATAATTTAATACGCGTGTGTATGTATACTCTACGAATGCATTTAAATACACACGATAACGGTATATTATATACATAAATACGAGCTATACCTGATGCAGTCAAATAATATGTTTTTTTTCTTCTAAATAACTTAATGACTCGTTTCATATTTATACAAACATTTTTATCCGACAACTTGAAGTTAGTACTATAAGTAAATAGCCTACAACACTATATTATATAAATTATGGCTATTGTTATAAAAGAAAAAATCAAGAACAAATTTAAATATATACATATAAATAAATGTACGTTATAATTACCGTAGAGATTTAGTAGTGTCGATGTAAAACTTGACGCGTAAATGCAACTGCAGTAAAGGTTGGCCGTTTTGATCAAGACCCTGAGGTGTAATAAAATAAAAAACACAATTAAAATACTTATACGCTTACTTGAAATCAAATTGTTACTTTTAAAAATAAATAACCCGACGGAGAATACAAAGAAGGGATTAAACCCGTTTTCATTTGGAGTTATGTAATACTTTCTTGCAATCTTATGTATATCTTTGGCTCGAAGGAACGCGATAATCTAACGTGACCTTGGATCGGGACGAAAAAATGTATACCTACTGCAGATACGTATAATATAAATATGTAATACGCATTTGTTGTTGTACGTATCAAAACAACATATCATTTTGACAACTTAAAAACCAATTATTGTGTATGCGCGTATTTATATATCGTCCAGAATAAATTGAGATAGTTGTATAATAAATTTGGTCTCTCACAGGTTGTATACTTGTATACTTATAAATTATAATTATGTACACCTATAAACTGACCGGCGGTCGGGAAGGAACAACAAATTAAAAGAAAACCCCACTTTTTAATTTAATTTTTTTTTTTCGTTCGCTTATGCCCCAAACCATTACAGCAAAGCTGTTACATATAGACATTCTTGAATAATGTATCCGTATTTAGTCATGTTAAAATTACAGGATTAAAATAACATTGCGTAACAATTACAAAAACAAATTGTGAGAATTTGCATTTATTTTCATGTTTCTTTACTTTTCGACATTCATCACTGTCCGTAGAATGTATAGTTATTGTTTTTTTCATTTTTTTTTTTTCATTTAAAGAAAACTTAATATTCAAGTCACGTGGTGGTCTTGCGTATCATTGTAAGCTTGGGAACGAAATATAAGGAAACAGGGGAAAATACATTTTATAATTTCTTCGTTTAAAAACACTCACATAAGTCGAAGACGATTTCCAACTTTTCGGCGAATACTTAGACAGTTTACTCTCGGGGTCAGTGAAAAAATATTCTTCGTCTAAAAACAAAAACAAGTATATCATTAAATTAATAACTTCGATGACAATCGAACCACGCTTGAATAAAATATTGTCTACGCGACGCGCCTTTAAATTATTTTTATTCGAACCATACTAAACAGTTAACGAGTCACATAGATTATGCATTTTAACATTTATTCATTCCTATACTAGTTATAAGTTATATTAATATATTATTATTTTTATTTATACACATTTGACGCGAACCATAATATTATCCTTTGGCTGTGATTTATATTATGCACACGTAATTTAATTATTTTTTATGAAAAATAAACAGTTATTATTAAGATCAGATTAGTTCAAATAATATTAATACGGTACATATTATAAACGTTCATGCGTGTTAGTATTCATAACGGATTTATAGTATTATAAATGGTATGTAAGATAATAAAATTAATTTAAAAAGATTACCGTGTGCAGATGAACGATCGTTTTGAAACGTTGAGATGTAAAAAAAAAAAAACATAATATAATAATATCGATCGATTCTTCGATTATACATTATTTTATGCGTATGCACTATGCATATATTATGTTTACGGGTACAGGCGAGCAACACGCACGGCAAACCGAGTATACGATTCGTATTTTTCAAACGTGTACGAATTACCCGCAGCAAGTATTAACCGACTGCCGGATTTGTATTACTATTATTTCGTTGTACGAGATCGTTCGCATTTAACGCATAAAATATGTGTTTCAATACCGGTGTATGATAAAATGTAATTGCATGTGATGGTCATCGCAGTGCGGCCGCGGTACATATCATTAGGCTCTTGTACGCAAGCAGATACGCGTTACAATAAAACACTATCGATACTTGTACGGTATACGGTATAGGTGTATAATATTATATTCGTATACGTGTTTGCGGCCACTGCTTTATTATAGACTCACCTAAAATGAATGCTAGTGCGAACAGTTCGATGTCCTGCATTCCTTGAGCAATCATATAAGTCGTCAGCTGAGCGAAGACTTCTTTCACCCGAGATTTACCCTGAAAACAAAAGCACGCGTATCATAATATATTTCATACTTGCGTACCGTAACGCGTAACATTTGGGTGGAGTCGTAAAAACGTAATACTCAGATTCCGTCTCTCCTCGTGCATCTCTATCGCTCTACTTCTCTCTCTCTCTTGCGATCGAAACACATTTCTTAAATCATCCATTAACGGGCCAACCAAAATTATAATATCAATATCATATTACGTACAGCGCATACTTATTATTTAGGTCGATCTTCTATTTACATACGATTATACACAAATGCATAAATATTATATCCTGTGTATTATAATACGTGTGTTTTTTCTATCACGGATATACCGAATTCCATGTCGGTTTCCAGTGGTCCAGTTATAACACGTCTACTACAACAACACATTGTTGTAGGTACACATTTGTGTGTGTGTGTGTGTGTGTATCGGTGTATTTATGATACGACGGTATTGCGGTATGCGGTATGGCGGCCTCATAACTCGTGTGAAATATATATATATAAACACAACTAAAGCCGTAGTCAAAATTTGCGGACATAATAATATTTGCCCGGTAAACAATGTACGGAAAAAAATAAAATATTTTCTCTCTCGTCTTTCTTTCTCACTCTATATTATACATCTTTCGTTTTTCATCTTATTTCAGCTTCTTCTCCTCCTCCTCCTCCTCCTACTTCTCCACCGCAGTCGTCGTCGTTTTACACTCACCTCGACAATGAAATACAATAATTGGCCAGTGAGCAGGTGGACGGCAGCGAACCGGTTTTGTTGGCTGGCAGGCGTTGAAACAGACAGTAGAGGGCCGCTCACTGTGCTGGCGCTCCGCATGCTAGCTCTCCCGACGCCTACATTTCGCGCGCCCACATAATATCTGCAACTGATTAACATGCATATACATTATTATGCATTTATGCAAGCGTAATCGACACGCTAGCTTTGGTGTAAGGAAAAAAAAATTTATATTTTTGATAGTTGGAAAAAAAAAATCAAAGCTTTCTTACGAGATATTACTACGTCTACGGAGGTACATATTACTCTAAATTTGTCTTTGTATGAATCTTACGTTCTATTCTAAAAATGTCTATTTCATAATTATCTCACATCGGATCTAGACTGCGATCGATAAATCGATGCTCGCGCATCACGTGTTATGTCTCCAGATCTCCGCAGAGTTTTCTGTTGACGCACACTAAAGTTCATTCTTGAATAAATTCATAACTATGTTATATATTATTATGCTACATTACAACGATATACTGCGTTAACACACCTACATATACAGCCATGTACAAAACGTTATAATATATACGAGGTAAAAACAACCCGGATAAAAATATGTCCGAGTGGAATATTTCAACATGATGAATTCTAGCTTATTAATTATATAGTTCACTTGATAATAGAATAAATTACATAGTTTTCGTTGGTTCAAGGTCGGAGATGAATCTACCGGAAAAACAAGACCAAACCGAACGCACAATTTCGTCGAGCGCCTGCTAATGTATTTTTATAATGAACATCCTAAACAACAGTGGATATACCTGTCTACGTATACAAACCGTGGGTTAATATATAGATACATGTACCCGTGTACGAATATGTTGGAAACAGAAGAAATCCAAAGAATTATGAATCTCTTCGAGACAGAGAGAGGAGTGAGAGAGAGTGAGATGGAGGGAGAGGGAGCGAGAGAGAGAGGAAGAGAGAGAAAATAACCGTCATCGTTTACCTGTTACGTATACAACGCGTATTGTGTCTGTGTGGGGTACCTATCCTATTAAAACTGGTCGTCGAAAAATCTCCGAAATATTTCTCTACTCACATAATATTATAGGTGTATTATAGCGGCAGCGGCGGAATACCTATACTCGACGTCCACTAATATATTATTATTATACCAAGGTATGTACCTACTAGTACCATATAACCAATTACTATAATTATAACGACTTATTATAAGCACACTACAAAACATTACAACTATATAATGTACATTGTTATTAATTTATTACAGGTTTTTAACTTGTTGCGAAATATTTGAGTTATAATACGGCCGTCCGAATAAGTATTTGGTGATTTATGTGCTTGTACGTGTGGCACGACAGCGATCTTCGCTAATCGTTACACAGATATTATATTAACACGAGTCTGAAACCGCGTTAAACCTTAAACGATGCTAACATTTTCTTGGATGAATGACCGCTTGGAATTTTGAACGTGCCGATGATTTTGCTCTCCCGCGAAACGCGAACGCGGTGCTCACGGTAAAGTATGTTAAGTCGTATATGTTAATTACTTGTTCTCTGCGGTAACGTATTGCTCGTTATACACCCAAGAGACTGCGGAGCACATATAATTGCACGCTGGTTTTTTTTTTAAATTCCAATCCCAACTCTCATTATTATTACGTAGTGTGTAAATTGTTTTCAAACATAACTTTAATAATGTCGGGATCACGTGAAAAATTATAGTGAACGCGGCCCGCACCTGTGGATTTTATTCACCGATCACAAATTATTGTTCCAACGACCGCGCCAACACGAGCATAAGCAGTTATATTATATTGTAGCGTCAATACCTACGTGCATACCACATAATAATAAACGAGGGTGTTTCATCATAACACCATCTTTATTTTTATTCGCATTGGTGGTGAGCTGCAGTAGATGGAATGCAACATTTTTGAGTGCAGTCGTGATTTCTCTTCAGTTTCAAGACCAACTCGAGTAGTCGAGACCACTATAATGTAATATACCTACTAATTATTAATATACATACTTACATTTACGTAAAAACGGTACGTTACGCGTTGTATTATATATAAACGTGCAATTAAAAATTTCGAAAACGAATTTTGAAATTTCGTACACAATTCTTACGAATATATATATAGGACACGAACGACTGTTTTTCACCGTGTTTTAATATAATTATATTCTAATAAACGACTGAGTAAAAACGAAAGTAAAAAATAATTAGTTTTATAAAATACCTAATACGAGTTTAAACTTAAGCCAATTTACGCCATTACATATGTTATGTGATCAACTACTATTACTACTTGATACTATTACTACTACAACTACTACTAGTACTACAACAACTAATGGTACTGAGTACCTACTCGCCAATTATGTGCCATCGAAATGCGCGGACTCGTAATAGCCGTTATTAAAATACCATAAAAATTGTTTTTTTTCTCGAACGAAAGTCGTTGATTTTTTTTTATCTAAAATACGTTTCAAGTATGTGTGGCATATAATATATAATATATAACAATGAAAAAATCGAAGCTAGACGACCCCGCCGAGTCGTCGCCACAACGACGTCTTTATAGAGCATACCTATACAATAGTCGTATATATGTATATATGTAGGTACACTTATAATATGCACTCATCGTCGTATCCGGCCAAGGAACGCGTATTATTATTATTATTATTATTTTCGACTAATTATTATCATAAAGACCGAGCGGTATGGAAGTTGAGACGGGGAACCCATACATATATAATATACATATATTATATACACACGTGTAAACGTACAATGTATATACGTTATACGTACACACACGTACCATAGAGATCTTTGTTTGTTTCCCATAGGAATATAGGATGTACGTAATACACAACTCATACATATATAAATATTATAATGTAATGCAAAGACGGTATAATTTAATACGAGCGTAATAACATCACGCTACTAAATACTTGAGATTATCGAACTTGTAACCAGTTGCAAGTCTTAAAAACGTTATAAATCTAAAAATCCACGCGTCACGCATATGACCATACATAACTACGTATATAAACGCATAACACTAACACATCATATACTTGCATATGACTTTAAGAGTAGAAATAATTTTATAGTACAATATATATTTAGTATTTATGTTTAAATACGAGTATACGACCAACTACAAAGTATATGGTAAGTACCTCATATTATTCTAATTTACAATGGAAAAAACTCGCTGGAACTGTTGGCGGCAAGGGGAACACTCGGAATGATCATGTGCCTCAAAGGACCTATAATACTCAAGAGCCAAGAGGTATGTATGCGCTCGTCATTGTTAAGAATTTAAGATAGGTATATACAAGTATATTTATATGCGTGTGTGTGTTCCACGGTATACGTATGTATATCAGTATTATACCGGTACCCCTCGAACGCACCCGTATACACAGCGGAGGAATTCCGTTATTCTAGAACCAATTTTTTATCTGCGCTTACGACGATGACGCAATGAATACTATACGCGTATAAAATATACATAAGGGCCCAGGGGTCATCAATTATTATTTTACAAGGGCCACACAAAGAATCCGAAAATTCTCGCGTGCCATCAAAATTAAAAGTACTTATTTACCATGTATCCATAATTCATAGTATTTAATATTATTATTATAATGCTGATCGGCAAAAGGTCTATAATTTATTTTTTAATAACAACAACAAAATAAAATATATATGCATTGTTATAAAAAATTCAACCGCGGGCCTCCATATTTGGTGACCCCTGATATACCTATATACGTCAAAACGAAAAGATGGCCGGGTATAGGTATTATAATATGAGTACATGACCACTGCATATTATACCTATACGCTTGCACATAAAATACATTTAAAAAAAATATCGTTGATTGTGTGTATACGTATTGTGTACTCGTACATGCACAGATATTACATACGCTAACCGCTGACCGATAACTATAAATTATCATTATGTATTCCGGGCATGTCATCTTTACGTTAACACACAGACAACGATAGGCGCGCGACCTTACGTTTTCTGGCGGCCCATACGCGTTGCCACCAGTCGCCACACGTATATATGTATAATAATATTATGTATAACCTATCGGGTTGTACAAAAAAAAAAATAATAATAATAATAATCTCGTCGTTGTCGATTGGGTTTATTAATAACCCATTGTCATGTTTTTTTTTTTTATTATTTATTTATTATTATTATTGTGCCCAGGAAGTGTCTGAATACTAATCACGTGGAGTTAACATACTTCGGGAGAAAGTAAAAGACCGACATTTCACAAATTCCATCGTTTAACCGATACACACTTTATACTTTTTAGTATCTATACCTATATTCGTATACATTTACGTTTGTCATCGGAAATTAACGTTATAATATATTATTCGATTTCGTAAGTACAAAGGATGGTTTCTTCTTGTTTTCATACGCACAATGCATTTAAGCGCATACAAGTGTAATAATAATATATTATACTGTGACATATCTACACCACGACGGGGACAGCTTGTAGAAATGATTTTTTTTTCTCTCCTCACTCATACCTGGTACGATTCGTAATTCGATGCGAGATACTTCGTAAATTACATGACGTTGTGGTATGCGTCTAATTTGTATATTATTTTATTGGATTTTTCGTATATAGTTACCAGATCGATTTTCGTTAAAACGATTAGGTATTTTTTGAACATTTCGATATGTATTATATTACATGCATAAATGTATTGTTTACCGTAGAAAAGGATCTTTTTAGGATTTAAATATAACATTAAACGGGTGCGCGTTATTATTTTAATAGCGGTAAAATTAACTACGTGGAAAACGTCACAACCTCATTGCAATGCAATTATATACATAAGTGTATAACACGTTTACGGTTTACAGCACGGAATTATTGGTACACTGTAGCTCCCGCCACAGATCCCGAGTGATCGCACCTTAATTTATCATAAATTTAATTTGTTACTTCCGCGAGTCGAACGTTGTTTATGTTATGTTTACCTACAAAATATGCAAATTCTATAAGCGTTTGAAATTTCTTTGAGATAAGAAAAATTTGCACTCTCAAACATAACTATTCAGATTGGCGAGTCGTAAATTAATTTAAACCAGTAAATACCTAAACATTAAACGAATTAAACTATATTTAACGTTAAATTAATTGAATTACAATTTAAAATATACTCATCATATTTGCGTATTTTTTGTAAACAAATCGATAAAAATATTTAAATTATTTACTGTTCGAAAAGTTAACAACTATTGTCACACAAAATTCGATGCACGGAATACGCAATAAAACTACGTTATAAACCATATATTATTTTTGACTATCAACCACGTAGAGAAAAATTTTGAAACGATGATCAAGATACGTGTTTTGACGAATCGCACGAGATAATATAACGTGATGCACCCAGACAACTTTTAATTAATTTTTTTTCACTCCTTGCATTGTCATAATGCCTTCAGTAAAATAACTATTATACTAGAAATAATAATGAGAATATACTTGTGTGTATTGTATATTATCCAAATGTGATGGTTCAAACTATACTCCACATTGTAATTTCCGACGGTGGTTTTTTATTTATTTTTACATTTAAATAAAACAAACCACCCATCGATACAATCTACTTCTACTTTTTGAATAAATTCCGTCTTTCATGAGGTTTTGTTATTGCAGCATAGGTTAAAATGTATATACTTATATTAGTACACTTTATTGCTATACATATATATATATATATATGTTTATTTATTACTAAAATTATATATATATTAAATTAGAAAATCAACGGTAATTTATTCGAACTGAGATTATAGACTAGTATAACAGTAGGAGCATAGTGCAGGAAATTTAATTCAAACCGGAAGTTTGAAATTCCAAACAATGATTTTTTTCCCAATAAGATACCTATACAGTATACACACATACTAATTTTGCTCAAATTTAACTTCTAAATTATAATTTTATTTTGTATACTGTAATTTCCAGACCGACCACTCCATCTTCCAACCAACAGCGAATTATTTTTCATAAGTTTGAAAAGAATTAGTATTTCAGCTCCACGACTTTAAAACCCTAATCTAAACCCTATCTTGATAGTCTTGAAAGTTTTATTACCTACTAGAAATTAGCGCACAACATGAGAACTATTTGAGAGTAGTAAAGAATTTATATGTCTGGATATTATCGGCACTTTTTATAAAAATATTTTTTTATATACATTGTTATAAAAAATTCTTAACGTTTTTGTCCGTATATATCTATACCTAATTATAAATATATAGGTATATAATTCACAATATTATTTGTAGCGCATTCTTGCGCTTTTATATAGACCGTCGCCGTACGAGTATTTTTTCGAAATAGTTTTAAGCGTATTCGAGAACTAGATTTAATTTAATACATACAATTTCTTTTAGAATTAAGATTAATTATTTAATTGTTGAACGCACAATACAATATGTTGAACCCGTTCCTATTACCATTTGACTAGCTGCACACGTTAAAACTGTTCCAGTTAAAATGAAAATAGTACAATGTGCATGTCATATTACCTCTGAGCATGAAGTGGAGGAAAAGTAATCACACTAGGTATATAGGTTATAAAAACTTATAAATTATAATGAATCACTATTAAGTGTTATGCGATCATCGTGCCTAACAACCGCCATTCCTCATGACGTACGTGTACCAATAGTCTATATGCACGCACAGCACATACTCACAGGTCTTCCACTTGACCAAGGTCCCGCCGCCGACGACTTAACGGATATTTCCAGCTAACTATGTATAATACGAGTATATTATTACTTTCTCGAATCCACGACGTCGTCGCCGTACACACGGCATTCCGATTTAACGCGTTTTCGGTTCGGGCACTCGGTCAATACAATATGATACGAGTGTATAATATACATATATGTATTATTTTATATGGGAGGTATTCGTCGTATTTACGCAGACACGCATTTAAAAATCAAATCCCTTGTTTGAATATTATAATACCGTTCATAATATACACTACGATATGTGCGCATGGCCCACGAGCGCTGTTATAAAAACCTACACAACTCCGTACCCGTTTGGGGCGGCCGCATGCGGAGAACACTACATCTCGTGTCGAAAACATTTTCGTTTTCCCTTGACAAAGTCTCCCGTGTACGACCCATACCTGCATAATATATTATTATTATACACGCTCGTACGCACACGCACGTATATAGTGTGTACTACCTGTACATGTATAGGTGTACATGCCTACAATATATATATATATATTGTAATAAAAATAATATACACCGTCCGCGGCTGCTGGCTGCTGTTGAATAAAAATTATTCCTTTCCAAGTATGTACGCGCGTAATATACGTCGTCGTCGTCCGACGTGAACGTACGTATGTATTTCCAGCACCGGACCGAACCGGTTCTCCGCGAGCGGTTAAAATGTGATTCAACGTTTTCGTATACACATATTATTATTATTATTATTATTATTATTATTATTATTATTATTATATTATTATAATACGTGTGCACTCCGGTACGCGCGATCATTCTTCGATTTATCTACCCCGAGTGGAATGTTATTGTGCGTGCGTGTAGGTAGTTGTAGGTGTGCGCGTGTGCGAGCGCGTATCATTAATAATTGCCGCGACTTTTTAATATACACGAATACGCATTTGCAGCCGCATGCGTCCGCCGGTGTACATTATACGGTTTGAAATATAATGTGTACGGGATATAAATATTAACGTACATACTCGAGCCGAGTGAGCACGGTGACGCGGTAACGGACCGTAATTTTTCGTTAGAATGAAAACGCATAACACAAACCGCGTATGTGGGTACGGCCGCCGTGCACCGAGCGCAGCAACATCACCACCACCGCCGCCGCCGCCGCCACCACCACCGTTGAGTGCGTACGTGGAATCTTGGTGTAGGAATAAAAACAAAAAATATCGACGGGGTGCGTGCGGTGTTTTCGATCGTCAGATATAAGTGTGTGACCCTATACCGGCGGTGGTGATGACGATGACGATGACGATGATGATGGGTCGCGCGGGAAGAGAGATTAGAAAATAAAAATAATAGTAAAAATGCCAGAGAGAAAAAACACGTAAAAATATATTATATTATTATTATTATTATTATATGTTTATATCAGATCGAATGCGTGTGCGCGCGAGTGTGTGTGTGTGTGTATACATTTATATATTGAGGAACGGGCGGGACCAGCGTCGGTGAGAGGGGTGGCGGCTGTAGCGGCGGTGGACGCGGGGGTGTAGAGGGGGGCGGGGTCACGAGCCGACGACATTCCGACGTGGCTTTGGAGGGAGCGATCCGGCCCTGGAATGCGGTCGACCTTTTTCCCGCCCGTCTACACGCACATACATACGCGCGCGTACGCACACACTCGCGCCACAAACACACACACACACACACACACACACATGCACATCATCGGAGCCCCAGAGACCAGGTGCGTGACCAGGTGCCGACCATACAATACCTATACAGAAACGCGGGCACGCGTATATATACGTATAGGTAAGCGCGTAAACACACACGCACACAAATGCGCTCTCCAGCGAGTGGATATGTACGTACACATACCTATATAATACGTATACACACATACCGAAAACACGAGATGGTTTGTGTGTGTTGTAGTATGGAAAAATTGTTTAAAACGCTGCGCTGCGGAAAAAAAAAAATTCGCCGCATCGCGTGGTGATGACGTAAACGTAAATCGATTCGTAGGGTGTACGTATAGTGCGTACATCGCTAAATTATACATTACACAAGTGTAGCGTAAACGCGTACGTGTATTATGTACACTTGTACTCACGTGTATAATAATATTACGTAAGAGTAATTACCGTAGTATATATTATAATAATGTTATTTTCGTTAAGGTACACATCGTATTGTCATATACCAGCGCAGTGGTACAATGCCACTTGACACCAGATATTATGCTCCCTTTGAAAATAATAACAAGTGTACGTGATGTGGCGAAATGTTGCGTCGTTTTAAAAGACAAAAACGATCGTATACAGTTTAACTGTTCGTGAACACAAAATGAGGAATTCGAAATAATTCGTTGTCAGACTTACAACAGTATGTACAGAAATGTTTTATAATTAATCGATTTTTTACACGTCAAAATGGATACGTAAAATACCCTTAGCACTCGTTTGGCTGTACATCTATGACGATATCAAATTTTTCGACCTTCTTTAATCTAATCCCCGGATAATAAGCACAGTTTGTTGGAAGCACCACAGTAAACGTTGCTACCAAAACAAACATAAGCACGGACAATTTAACGATCATTATGCATATAACGCAGTATTTTCTCTTTTACGAATTATCTTATCTTAACACTCTGGAGTCTGGATATCGTCAGCTAACCAACCTCTCTTGACCTCCGATTTTGAAATCTTTCAAAAGCATACATTTTAGTGTCTATTTGACTTACCTAAATTAGACAATAGATCTGATGAATGTATTAAATCACATACTTATAGATAGTTTCACAAAATACGATTAAATGTATTCTAACACGGTAATGTCAAATAGCACTCTATTAATAGCAGACTCAAACAACGGTAGTTTTTATGTTCTTCGCGACCACCCGAATAATAATTATCGTATCGTGTGTCGAATTCTATAGTTGTATAATGTTAAATAAACAATTTTTTAGCGCTTCGGCAATGACGTTTCCCATTAGAGCACCCAACACACGCTCTAATGTGGTACGCGAACAAATGGAAACAAACAAAAAAAACTCTAAGTATACACATAATACAGTTCTCGGTACATAATGTGATTTTTTTGTTAAAATTTGTTAACGACAACGGTTTCGCACTCTGGTGCATAGTATAAATCATACTTATGTACATTATATAGGTACAAATTTTAATAATTTATTGTTTGTACGGTTAACCTTGAAAAATAGATCCTCTGGTCCGACGTGACGTGACGGGGGAAAGGGGTTATTAACAACATATTAAATTATTCCATAGATCCGAAAAGCAACGAAATATCAATAGAATGTTAATTGAGCTAGTAGACCAAGCCCGAAAAACTTGTAATAGTATTATTGGTCGCGTGCATATTAGTTAATACCTGAAAACCAACAAACCGTACAACACGTGGCTAATTAGTTGTTCTGGAAGAGCAAAAGCGGATTTGAGAGACTACTAAGTTACGCGAGTACAACAGTACGGTTTCGTTTTTCTTATTTCATATATATATATATATATATTTATTACTTGTTGTATCCATCTATAGCGTGTATAAAATATACATATAGGTACTATAGTCATTGTGTGTACAAGAATGCGTGTATACGTGCTTAGTTGATTATAATTCTACAGTAACCCGCTGTCACCGCTACGCTCATCAAGTTTTGCATTATCTTATTTATATTTACTAATACGACGAAAGAACTTGAATGAAACAATATCATATTATGAAACACTCATAGTCAAATTGAAAGATATTATCTCATTTCCGTTCGAATGAATAAATATAATAAGGTGTTCAATAATATTTCGAAGAAAGAATCATATAATAATTATTGAAGTCAACGATATTAAATAGCCACATCAAATTTTAAAATATTTCATTAGCGCTATAATGTAATATATATGTATGTGGTAAAATACGCTCGCGTATGCGTGTACATTTTTGTGGTTGAAGTATGAACAGGCATCATACTTATCCCTATGCTACATGCGGCTGTGGTGTGATGGCACGAGAAGGAGAGAAGAATCATAAATCTCCATCAGATCGAGTTACAACGATTTACTGCCAAAACAGGTATTTGTGTTGAATAACTATTTTTTCGTCGGACGCGAAAGATCCGCCGAAACGACCTCTGAAAGGCGACGATCATTAAATTTCGGGATGTGGAAGTCCTACGGTTTTAACCATAAAATGAAACCCATTTATTTTACGAATGGAATTTTTTTAATAGGCTCTCGAATATGATTAAACATACAATGTGTCTGTGTGTCTATATATAGCACGCAAGTTATACGTGCCCACAGTTTCTGATGATGTATAATACATAATACATTCGCAATAGATTATATTATTATATAGTTAGTTTCCAAATGTTTCAGAAGAGAAATATATTAAACTCCCGAGAAGAATTTCAAACCCGCCAGCTTGTTCCCCGTGTAGAAAATATCCGTTAAAACGCATACGCGTATTTATACCATTTTATGTTTCTACAAACACGACCAATAGATATTTTATGTAAAGTGAGAGTTATATAAAATTAGTTGACACCTTGTTATTGAGATTCCAACATACAGAAACGAGTTTATTTCCTATGTTTTGACATTTTGTTTGCAGACAGGCCTACGGGAAACTATTCTATATGGTACTAGTGTATATTATAATAATAAAATACAATATATTATGCCATTTTGGTACGAGTTTCATCGAAATTTCTATAACACGAGATTTATTTATTTCGTCGCTCGATAATAGTACACTTTCTCGAGACCTTTTGCCGGAGTTTGAAGAAAGACCGCGACGTTTATGTCGCATGTGGCCTCACGTTTTCTATATGTACCACCATTGTACCATGCAAAATTATTCATAATACACCGGATTATACTGGCAAACACACGTGTATACGTCTAGGTTTTT
Organism: Periphyllus acericola; assembly: GCA_949715065.1. Lineage (NCBI taxonomy): Eukaryota > Metazoa > Arthropoda > Insecta > Hemiptera > Aphididae > Periphyllus > Periphyllus acericola. The sequence goes on from OX454269.1 coordinate 22,588,221, forward strand.
ATCATCCTATCGTTTTAATACACATGAAATATAATCGAGCCCACGCACTGCGACCGGATTAGGGGTTCAGAGAGGGATGTGCAGCCGAAAAGGAAACGGAGCACGGAGGAAAATATAGATGCGAGTAGGAAACCAACACTATACGAGTAGTAAAATATCAGTAAAATGTAAGCCTTCGGGATGTTTAAGCCCCAAGCCAATCATATCGTTGATTCGGCTCTGGTTGTACGCACCATAAAAAGTATAATAATAATACACTCAAATGAGTAGAAACATGTACTAGCTTGTCAAGGGTATAATAGTGGTAACGTATAATATTGATTTTTCAGTACACTGCGTGATATTACCATTATAAACTTACGAAAACTGGTTGGATTCCACAGCACGACGGCGTGCGCGTACAGGTGGTCGGGTCCTGCAGCGAGAGAGATCTATTCCGAAATCTCGTACATCCTTACACGGACGTAAACAGGGTCTTGGAATTCGTAGAGCTTGAGCCCATAAGGTTTCGAGAACAAAAATAACAGGGGGATGGGTCTTTGTCACTACATACATATTTCAATGCTCAGAGAGCACCGGAGTTGGTTCTGCGGTGAAAGCATAACCCTTCGAGTCTTCCATATTTCCCCCCTTACAAATATTTACATAGTACATTATATACATTATGCACCCGGTATAGCGAGCATGTCCTTACCTTCATGGGCTTTAGAGATCAAGGTTACTCCGATGACGCTCGTGACGGTCCATCGGATCGATTTCGTACACACGCACGGTACGCGATATAAAAAAAACGTTTGTCCGCGAGCGGTTTTCACGCACCACGACGACGCGACGACGGTTTTTCCGAAAACGCTCGCGCGCGCGCACGTGCAGGAGGACGCGGCGGCGATGTGCGCGCGCACTGTCTTACGCACCGGCGGTGGCTGCGTTGATTTTCGTCGGAGCGAGAAAGCGTGCACGCGCACCCGGGGGGGGGGGTGCGGGGGAGGAACTCCGATTTATACCGAACACGTGACACTCCGGTCGGCCGGCGCACTTGAAGGACGCGAGTGAAACGCAACGCGTGCACGCGCGGGTCGGGAAAACTTCCGCGAGTGTTGGCGGGAAAAGGGTAGCGCGGAGAGAAAAGGCTCGAAGGAAATGGGCGCGAAACGAGAAATGGCCGACGAGCAGCAGAGAGCGGACGGCGACGCACCGGGTGTACGTGCGTGTCTGCGTGACCACGGCGAGCGGTCGTCTGGCGCACGCACCGAACTGGACGGACGGGCTCAGCGGCGTCGGCGGCGGGCAGGACGACGACGAGGAGAAGGAGGTGGTGACTACACACACGCACAAACACACGATTACTACTACTACGACCGGTATACCAAACAAAACTGAAACCGAACGACGGCGGCTGTAGTAATGTACGGTTCGTGTGTACGATGCGTGTACGCACGCACGCGCGTACAAAATATAATACCCCCACGACGGCTTCGCTGGCTGTTACGTCGTTATCAGAGGTTCTCAGAATGGATACGATGTTCGACTGCTCACACGCGCAACGCGCACACGGACGTGTGTCGTCGTCGGACGCGCAGAGCCGGTCGATCCTTCGTGCCGCAGTTTTCCTCGTCGTCGTGTAAAACGTCCGTGTCGTTATTATTACTGTTGCCCGCGAATATTGTAGTGTTTTTTAGACGGTTATAAATAATGAACCTGCCGCATCGACGTACCGGGGAAATCGGGAAATTCGTAGGCATGGTCGCTTCTTAGTTTATATATTTTCAACTTGTTTTTTTTTTTTTCTCGTGTGTAAGAACTCAACATTTTAATGTGAGCCGCTTCGTTTTATGGTTCCCGGGCCGCGAAATGCCACCAATTACCGTTTGTAAACAAATGGTGCGCGTAGCTGCACCCTGCAGTTTCATCGGTTACGATTTTTTGCCGGGGTAATAGCGAACCGAGTTACGGAGATAGTATCGTTTTATATTATCATAACTTGGTTTTTTCATCGTCAATTGATTTACTTCTGTGATTACAAATAATTACTAGCACATCGTTCTTATATGTAGGTACCGTTATACACATTTGGTTACCAGAGATTTTCAATAAATCCAAGTGCCATCAGTGCTGTTCGTGTATAATACTGCAGTTTACGAACATACTGTATTGTATACACCAACAAAATCTATTGTTTTTTGGTTAAACATTTTGTGATTTATCCGTATTTAATATATTTTACTGTTACGTGGACAGTTCACTATTACTGTTTACATAAAAATATGTTATTTTTTTACGATCCGTTTATTGGCCCAAGTCCAATTACTGATGTTTCTCCCTATCCGTATCTCTGTCACTTATCGTTTAAACTCTACATTATATAGTATTGATCTAAGAATCTTCCATCATATATTTATAAACGGTGAACCACTTCGGACACATTTACCCACGTTTGCAAGCCCTAAGTATTGTTAAATATCTACACTATAACCGTTTAAATAATTGTACATTATACAAAGTTTTTATAATAATATGTTTTATTTAGATTTTGAGATTAGGTCTGCACTCAGGAGAGTTGAGGAGAATGTTGTGGTCGCACCCACGATTTTTGATATTGGACGTTTTATATTATATTGTTGCGAATATAATAATATATTATAATATACTTTCTGTCGATCACTGCGAACATATTAGGTACGTACAGTTAGGTACGTATATACTTGCGTGAGCATGCAGTCGCAGGACGCTGGTATTTGTGTCGCATTAACAGCGCACGCAAATTGTATAACGCGTTGAATAATACCGGCACGAATTACGACGATAGTGTAAGTCAAGGATAAACGAATACATTTATACGCGTTTGCAGTGTATATCCAATACACCTATATTATAATATACATAGGTACAGCCCATACGCTGCGGGTAACGGACATTTATTCGTGATTATTATGCATATAAACAGTGTTTGATTTTTTTTCGCCAAATCAACTTTGCGCCTTGTGCCTATCCGCCGTACACATAAAATATTGTAAAAATGACTTGTTAATTGTAACGCGTAACAATGCTAGAAGCCTAGAACGGACGAGTATGTCAGTGCTGTATTACCAATTAAGCGAAGTAGACATCGGCGCAGCTCATATAATATAAATCTCACGTATTTTAGGGCCCCGGTGACAATAATAAAAATTACTGTTTACTTTTCCACTGCAAACACGAGTTAAAAAAGATAAATAACTGAGTTATCATAAGTTTATCTATTAAAATTGGTTGGTATAGATAAAAACAATTATAGTTAAAATTGTTGACGTGTTCGTGAGTGGGAGCCTCAAGGTATGTAATAGTGCAATAATAATCCTGCCAGCGTCACTCCGTAGGTTTAATCCTGCAGCTCTGGGTAACGTAACAATATATATAGAGACGTATACATATTACCACATCCAATAGTGTAATAAATATTGCTGTTAAAATGCACAACAAAGTAGTATGTGATCACACATCTACACTTATAGCGCACAAGAGGAACGTATCCGCGATAATCTTATAAGAGATTAATAATTGAAAAACGATAACCGTGGATCGGCACGATATGGACCATACACGGCGTAGTGAGTGGTCGTCGACTCTGTTTTGTATACACACGCGGTATTGTCGGTATTCATAATACGGCCGTAAGACGACCGAACGCAGGTCTCGTTTGAAAAACGCAAAACAAACGACATTTTTTCGCGCACAGACGTCGAGGTCACCTTTATGCGTGTAAATATGTGAATTAACTATACCCCAGTTCGCATTCGAAGAGGAAGATGATAATTTATTTTCAACACGTTTTTATTCATTGAAAAAAATATATAAATTCATATAATTGCAGTCAAGAGGAATAAAGACGTTTGTAAACATTGTCATTGATTAACATGTGTTCGCTATTAAAACGTATAAAAAATACTGTATCGTTATATACTACAATAATACGTATATATAAATTAAAGCATATCTGTATACGCTCATGACAACATCATTCGCGTTTAAACATTAGATAGGCACAATTTCCCTTTTATAGTATGACTATATGGATGCAATTTCAAGGAGTCTGTCCACATTTATTGGGGAGATAAATAATAATGGCATTTTATTCTGATTTCACGTAATGTATGATTATCACATCGACTGTATAATGTTTTTTGTGCAGTAAACTGTACTCATATCCACGTATTTAACGATTAAGTAAGTAAGTAACGAGTTACAATATATATATATATATATATTTACATCAAACAAGTCGTTAGTTATGATAGAAAATCAGGTATACTCATCAGCCACTGTAAAAATATCACTAATCATACGTATAGGTAGTTTTCTTGATTGATTCACGATAAGTTGAGTTATAATGCTGAGTTCCAAAATATGTTATACCAGACGAAAACTGATTAAATAAATCAAAAGGTTAATTTAATTTTTCGGTTTTTCATTTTAAATCTATTGAAAAAAAATTTTGATTGTTCAAATTATTACCAACCAAAATAACCAAATAAATTACCAACCAATACGATTTATAGATGTACAGTGCCTGATAAATTCATGCCTTAATATACATTTTTATTTATTATATAATAATTAAAAATTTAAATTAAAACTAGATTAATCTTATAATACGTAATATAAAAATCACTAATTACCATTGAAGTTATTATACAGGAGCTGTATAATAGGGCGAAGGGATGCTATGGGTAACTTTGTTTTTGCCGTTTACACGATTTAAGGAGACTGGAGCCGCCTACATTTTTCATGCATTTAGACCAATTTTACACCAGGTGGAGTAAAATTCACCTAGTTATAGTTGTCCGATTTTAATTTGTTTTAATTCATTAGCTTCTTTACAATGTTTTGTAGAAATCACAGTTCTTATATTTTTATTTTCATTCGTTCATTATTTGTTTGTTAATTTTATTTAAATGCAAAAATATTGAATGCATTTTATTAAATAACTTGAACCAAAATCGAACATTCGTTTCATATAAAAAATAGAAGAGAAGTTAAGAAATTAGAATATATTATAAAAATTTAATTGGATTACCATAACGAGGAGAATTTTATTCCAGCTTTTAGCTATTATTGAATATTTGAAAAGAGAATAAAATTACTTCACTTGCTCGACGTTAACTTGTGCATGCGCGTATGAGAATTAATGTGTTGTGTAATTTGTTGTTAATGATTGTGGTATAATGGATAATTTGTGTTTTAGCGTTATAGTCTATAGGCATTTATCAATATATTTATAAATTAATAAAATTAATGTATGAATCCAAACGTGTTCATGTATATTATCTATCATATTTATAACATTTTTGTTATACTATACATTTCAGAATTCTGAGTGAAACGAGAAATATTTTGGATTTATCATGATGTGTGTTTAGTTTTTTCTTTTTTTGTACCTGTGTACACGATTTAGACCAGAAGAAATTCTCTGATATACAAAAACATGACATTTTTCTGATAATTTTGTCCTGTTGGTACATTTTTTGAATTTCTCAATAGTTTTTAAAATAATTGAGAAAACAAAGAAACAATGTAAACCGAGATCGAGAATCAACTTGATTATATTTCATAAACTCAACATTTTTCATAATATTCTCTTTGTAGAGAAAAAAAATGTTTATCGGAAAGTCACAAACATTTGAAAATTAAATTCTGATGAAATTGAGTACTTCGACGAATTTTGATTACACGATATTATATAAATTGGTCTACCCGACTTCTTTCATTCAGAATAGTTTTTTCAAGAGCAGTGATTTAAACAGTTGGTTTGAACTTTCAAGCTTGAAAGACCCATTCCTGTATCTCACATGACCGTAGAGTCGTCTCCCCCGACCTAGGATTTTCGTCCGTTTTTCTATTTTGCATTATACATGTATACTTTTATACTAAATATGAATAAAATAATTTAAGTAAATAGAATAAGTAGAGCTATAAACAGTTTCAAAGAATTTTTCGGCAAAACAGGCGACCTTAAAAACGGAAACTTCTTTTTTCCAGAGATTCCGAGTTGATAGTATTCACTGTACTGAAATACCTTGCGTTTAAGTTACTGACTAGATTTTTTTATTTCTAACAGAACTAAAAAATAATATAAATAAATATGTGACGGTTTATAAATATATTATGTATTATTTTAATATGTATAGTATTTAACATGTCATATATTTGACCCTTTTCAGTTATCTTTTTTTACAATACCTAATAATGTATTTACCATACATATCTCTGTCACTCATATAATTTTATATTTTCCGTATATTATAGATTATGTACCAAAATTGAATTGTATTTAACTTTAAATATAAGTATTTTGGTTCTATTCAATTGAAAAAAATTAAATAATAAAATCATTAATCTTATATTTTTACATTTAAGTCCTCGTTTTTGATTGAAGCTTAATTAGTTTTTAATAACTTTAAAATATCAACTAAACTTGACCTGAATCTTATTATTTTCAAATAGCTATTGTTTAATAAATTTAAATTCTATCTAATATTTATATTATATTAATTAGTTATTAAAAAATTGTCTCGGATATAAGCAGTATTTATACACTAATACAAGTTCCTACATAATAATAGTTTCAATTTTTGTATTTTTACAGTATAGGACTATAGAAGTAGTCACTAAGTTAAATTAAAACTAAATTAATAAACTAAATACCATTAATGATATAAATATTATTATTTCTCGAGTTTAACTTGTTTATATATTTTATTTGATATTGATATCCCATGTACTTGAAGAATACAATTATATTTGTATAAAATATACATGATAAGTGTATTTATCATAATATAATATCATGTACCTATTTATTAATTTTCTAAAAATAATTTGTGATTATTATAAGTACGCATAAAACAATAATTGGCTGATTTTTTTAGTTCAAGGCTATGCCAATTTCTGGCCTCGCATATTTCTATTCGGTTAAATATGTCTACCTGTATAATAATATTGTACTCGTAAGGATTTTCAATTAATTTAAAATTGTCTAATTTGTATACAGCTAATTTTAAAAAAATAGAAACTAAAACTGATAATTGTTCTGTACATTTATTTTCTCTATAAGAATATATATATAAAGAATATGTTATAAGCTCTTCACGCTTAACCTCATAAATAATTGTACAATAATACTAAATAAATACTTATGTAAAAATTATACAATTTTACCAATAATGCTACTACGTTTAATGTATTCATATTAATTTACCACATTTCATTTAATATTCCTCGAATATTGTTAATATTAATTATATTGAACTATTGAAGATACTTTATTAAGATATGCTATTTATTTAACTGCTTCTTATTTAAAGGTCAACATTAAAAACTTTAAACTTTAAATATTAGTACAATATCAATTAAATCGTAAATACGGACACACACTTTAAAGTTTCTTTAAAATAAATAACGATTACATTATCATGGATATTATGAACAATAGTCAATATTATGAATATTATGGATATTATGAATAATAGGCCTTTTATTTTTCCAAATGTGTTTTTAAACAATGCGCCTTACTGTGTTTTGTTTTATATTTTCTAATTATTATGTAATGAATTACAATTTCATCTACAACTAATACATTTCGACGGTTCGAATGTTGATTTCAAGTTCAACTTTCAACTACAACTCTGCAGCCAATTTTCTAACAACCCACATCGAGTGTAACTTATATAACAATCGTACGCATGGCTGGCATAAGAATTGTCAAGAACATATAATCAACATTTTTGGAACTGTTTCGTCAAGACCTCAACAACCTGTGTGGGGGTTATCTTGGCCGTACGGAACTGATTCTTTAGATGGGTTATATTTTCGCGCTCATCGTGTAAATTATACTTCCCCGCCGTCAATTACATTTCCTTCACAGCCATTTATTGTTTTCGATTGAAAAATGGCCTTAAAACACCCAGTAATCAATTGATTTGCAAAAACAATAATGTTCTTTAAACCGCTTTTGGAGTGTGTAGTTGTGAAAATCTTATTTATCGAGCTGTGTACTGAGTACATTGAGCGATTCAATGTTCAAACCGCAAAGTTATGAATCATATAACACGAAAAAAGTTAAGTTCATCTTGAGAATGAAAATCACAATTTTAAATCAAGAAGTATAAAAAAATATTTCTTGTTTCGTTTTATATCTTAAATTTTATAGTAACTATAGTTAAAATTATATAAATTCAAATGTTTATGAATATTTTTCGTTAAAGGTTTTTTTAAACTTGATATATATTTTTTTTTTAAACGATATAAATAATAGTTTAAGAATTAATTATTTTCATCATTATGTTGTATATGTACATATTTGGTTTCTACGTCGAAAAGTTAGTATTTGATACATACAGCACTATCTAGCGTTTATTTTACAGCAACACAGTACGACGGATATTTTCTCACAGATATCGTACAGTGGTCAAAAATGTCATTATAATCTAAAAATTATAATCTTAAATCGTTCAAGCCAATTCGGTACCCAATTAAAAAACAAGCGTCCCTCAAGTGCCAGTAGACAGTAGAGGAATAACTTATTATACAAGTGAAATATTTTCAGAATACGAATAATTTTAAGTACTAATTTATTTTATATTTTATTACAGAACATCAAACCTGCATCTGGAGTTTCAACTAACTATATACCTAAGTAACTGTTGCTTATTTACTATATAATATGATATAAATATCCACTGGTCACCACTATTCTAAATTTTTTTTTAATCGATGTGATCACAAAAAAACATGATATATATTAAAAGATTCCTTTACGTAGAACTAAATCATTGGCTATTAGCTGTGGTTTGTATGGTAGGAATACTTCTGTGAGTCAAACTCGTGTTTATAGAACAGTAGGTTGTTGGTGAACCCGTGAAGGGGTGGTAGTGGCATTTTTTTCTATAGAAGTGTTGTCGCCCGGAAAACAAAGACGCCACGTGCGTCGGCAGTCGGATTCGAAGCGACGACCGTGCAATTAAGCACAGCCACCTTATCAGCTCGGCCATACCATCGCACTTATCATGTTTTGTTCTATAATATTTTTTCTAATTTATTTAAGTTTTTTTTTTTTTTTTTAGACAACCAATGTCATTATTGTGTTCCTATTATTCATTTCAATATCTGTCAGAAATTTTAGAGTTATAATTACGCATTGTCACATACTCACATTGAACTAATTTTTTTTTTAATTATAACAGTTTGTCGTTAATCTCGATCTGAAAATGAATCGTTTCGTACAAATAATACTTGTAGCAAGCGATTTTTTGGAAATATTAGTACTTGGTAGGACTCATATAATTATATAAATAAAAAATGTCTTGTATCGGACAGTAGCTTAATAATTTATTCCAGAATATAATGAATATGTGGATGAGATGTATAAAAGATTTTACAAAAATGAACGGAAAAAATATTCACAGGCATCAGTTGTCCGAGCTTATGTAAGCGGTTTTTACTCTAAAGCAATATTGAAGGTTATATAAAGATTAAAATAGATAAAATTGAATTTAAAATTATTAAGTTAATATAGTGTTACTGACTGTAATAGAAATAAAATGCGCAATTTATTATTTTAATAAAAATGTGCACTCTCCAGAAGAATTTGTTATTAGTTTATTGGAAATATTTTAGTTTATATATTAAATAAAGGATTTAATTTTATGGACATAAATTAATTTTAAATACATCGATTTTAATACATACTATTATTTTATATTATGTTGAAACATATTCATCATTTTTAATCGTCTACATTTTAACAATTTGTCAATAATGGAAACTGAAAGATATCGTTAGTAGACAACAGGTACTTAATGTTATTAATTTATTGTAATTTTAGGATTCCCTAAAAATAAACTCAAAACATTTGAATTTGAAAAAAAATTATAAATTAATAATTATTATAATTAAGACTACTGTTGTCATCGACTTAAACATTTTTATAAACAAATTTTATCGCAACTCAAGTCCTTGAATATCAAATTTTGATTTCATTAAAATTGTTGTGAAGATACCTACACATAGTTTCTGACTTACTCGCTGCATAATTTATTACATTGTTACACTTTTATAGTATTTAAAAAATCATTCATGTCGTTATGAATGTACATGTTATAACTTCGATTAGCAATTGGCATTACAGCTCAAATCACTTAACTTTATCGTCATATATTATTATTTTCTTAATCAATTACTATTAATGAGTCTACTCGTACATTTTTATTTTCTATGCATTTCACTATTACGGAAGAGACAACTAGGTACAGAAGTTATTATTTAGTACTTTTATTACTTGGATCAGTACTTATAGCAATTTATAATCCATCTGCAATGAGCATCTTTCTGATAACTTTAATCAATTGAAAATTAATATTTTTTTAATATTTATAGTTTATATTTTAAAACTATTTAAGTAGTAATTATCAGCATGTAGAAAAATTACGCAGTGGGTGAGTGAATTCACGATGTAACTATTTCATATTCGGTAATTCAAATTAGTAAAATACCAGATACATATTATACAGCTCGTAAATATTTTATGAACTAGGAATATTATCTGCGTATTTATATTTATTAACAAAATACTAAATTTATACTATTATTTTACAAAAACTTTATTAAAACTAGAGGCACACCATTTAAATTTATATTATCTTATACTAAAAAGTAAAAGTATCATTTACACTACATTAATTTATTATTTATTAATTTACGTACAGGATGTGGCAAGAAAATAGTGTACTATTTACAAAATTTTAAATAATAAAAACATTATCAGAAAAACTTATCGGAAAAATGCCAAGGTAACAATAATATTCATTATTTATATGAAATCCAATGAAAACTAGAAATTAAACCGTCGACATTTTCAGAAAAAGAAGCTATATAAAATGGCTACATTCAAATTTCACAAAAGTCATAAAATAAAAAGTTAGTTTTTTAACTTCTTTAAAAATGCAATTATATTTACCAAACTATTGTCAAAAAAATTGCCTTTGCCAAAGAATGGTCATAAAAAACAGAATTTGATTATCTCTATGAGCACGGGAGGTCTGCGTAAGTCCTGGTTGGACACTCTGTATATTATTATTTATACTCTGAGCTTGAATTAAATGGCGTTAAAAAATAACAAAAATGAGCACGGATGTGTGAAATTTTAAATTAAAAGAATTCGTTTAGATAATAATAATGATAAAATATTTTGTAAGTAGAAATTTATATATAATTGTATTTCAAAATAATCATGATACATAGTTGTAATTTAAGAACAAAGTAGCTATACTCAATGGCCATATATCCATTAATCACGCGGAGAACAAAATAAGTATTAAGTATAAACAAAAATGTTAGAAAAATAATTTTCATAAACGTTGGATTCATAAACAATAAACATGCGTCACAAATAACATAAGATTGAATTCTTTATCAATACATTTTAAAGTCAATCTTACATTATTGAATGATTAATTTATAAACATTTTAAATATGTGAAAAAAAACAGCATAATTAAATGAACACACTTCGATTTATAATTACTAAAGTATGTAAAACGCTTTTCTTGTTTCCATACTTATGATTTATGAATAACAGATATCCATTTATAACTTTCACTAACAGCTATCTTAACTCTCAACATAATACCTATGGAGTATGGGTAAATTACTAGGCTTTTAACATTTATTTTCCTTTTTAAATACGTCGAATCTTAAACTTAGGCTTCCCTTGCCCTCGCCACCCAAAGCATCCACTCACGGCTGTTCCAGGTGACGGGTGTATTGCCGATTTATATGAAAAAAAAGAAAAAGGCTTGTCAAGCCCCAGGTCAATTATTGAGGCTAGATTCACGAACCTTTTTTAACTTTTGTATATTATCTATTTGAATAATTTATGTATTTATTAGAAAATTCTTGGTCTTAAAGCTTAACGAATATCTATTATATAGCATGGCTATAGTAATATATTGAAATTATACTTTTATAAATACCTTTATACAACCATATACTTTTTTAAGAATTTTGAATCATTAAATTAACTTCATAAATATAACCTTTGATTTTGATATGCTGTGCTATTTTATTGTTATTACAGTGTATAATATTTATTTTTCTGATATAATTCATGTTCAAATATATTAAATGGCATTAAATAAAAGATAAAACTTTATTTTCATTCGAGTAAATATATAATGATATTTATACATAGTTCGCAAAAATTGTATTGATTTTTCTTTGAATTATTTCTTATAAATATAAAATTATAAGCATGCAATAATTTATACAATTTAGTAAAACATTATTTATTGTCTTGTATTTAAGCAATAAAAACTCCTTAAACATTCATTTATTACAAATAATTTTTTTATTATGATAGTATTAGACCTTTGTTTTACGTCTTAATTTACCTATTCGAAAATCATAATATTATGTTTTTCTTATATGTATAATATAGATTACACGCTTTTGGTTTGCATACTTTGCCATCATTATCTATATAGTTGGCATCTATAAATTATATATGTACCTACTGTAGGTATAATGTCATATGCAATAAATAGTTAGATATTTACTACTTATCGAGTTCAATACATTAACAAAACATACTATTGGTATTTGGCATTCGAAAAAATATTCGTAATTTGTTATTCAAACGAATTTAAAACATATATCCACGCGATTATTGTCACGTGTGCCATGATGATAAGCGTAGGTGTAGCTATAGAGAATGTCAAATATGTTGTGACGACTACCGACAGGTACCCCAACTAAAAAAAGTGTTACCTACTTGTATCGATGATAAGTTGCTATTGTATACATGCAAAATTGTTTCGTAAGTTAAACATAAATAAATATATTTATAATTTTCATTTTCACGAAAATTAATACCTAATAATAGTTTTGATAACTAAAAACACGCTTTTATGAACAGCTTCAAGTACAACGTTGTTATTCAATAAACTTATTATAAATAAATAGATAATATGTTAAAAATGCAATTAATTTTTTTAAACATACAATACCACAATATAATCTTGTTTACAAGACGTTGTTACGTTTATTTATAGGAAAAATAAAATTAATCGCGTAATTGCATAACAATTAACATTATACTGAGTGAGCGACGCGTTTCTAGTTCCTACATTATACTGTTAATTCCATACTTCACAGTTCACATAGACAATAAATACTAATTACGTTAATAACGCAACCCTGTTGGAAATACAGTATTCAGGGTGGAAAAAAAGCACGGTAATCTATATTATTTTCCGAATCAGTACGCTAAATAAGAATATAGGTACCTTTTTTTTACAATATTGTTGATGTTAATTGTTGTATTCGTTCTAAAAAAATTAAAATATTGTCACTACTCAATTGTGTTCATAATTCTCATACAATTTTATATACGACATCATTTTTACCATTTTGACACCATCGTGATATTTTTAGGGTAGAATTTTACAAGAATATTATTTTAATATTAAAATATGGATTTGAAGTACCTATTAATAATTTTATATTTAATTGTTGTCATTATTTTTAAACATATTTTTAATTATTCAACACTTTTTATCAAATACTAATTGTACTCAGACCGATCACCACAAGGTCACAACAAATACGTATTCGTATGCATTATAATACATTTTAAAATTAAATTAAATTCGCAGCCGAACAACTATGAACATCGTAAATCATAATGTAATACAACAAATCCAAAAAATTACAGTTTTTATCTTATTTATATTATATGGTTTAATCTGATTATTATTAATCATAATGATTGTTATTATACATCATCATATCAAGGTGTAGTTAAATTTAAGTAACGTATGTTTACACAAGTAAATAGATTTGTATTCACAAATATCTTAATGAAAGACTCAAAAAGATAATGTGGTTTTAATTATCTGAATATCATTCCAATAAAGTATACTTTTCTAAAATTAAAATGTTAAATTAAAATAACAATGACACTATGAATATGTAATATGTATGTACTATTATTACCTAGTTATCATATGATATCATTATTAATTTTAAATATTTTTGTTGTAAAATAGAAAAATAAAAAATACTTCATTATTTGCCGTAAATCATGTAATGAAAACTAACTATTTAGTTTTAAATATAATTTAATAATTTAACAGAGATTAAAAACTAAATAAATGTTTTATAAATAAAAATAATGATAATAATTAAATAAAAAATACTTAATACTTCAAACCCATGTTATAATATTAAGGGGCGAAACTATAGGTCAAGGGAGACTCCACGGTCGGGTGCGATTCAGGGATGGGTTGATTGCTGTATTTGTGTATTTTATATATCATATTATTGTAATAGGTACCTATTTATTATAATTTATAATTATAATAATAATTATTATTGTTACTATCATACAATATAAAAATAAAACCTACGCCATGATACTGCGTACAGACTGTGTACAGATTTATGAAGGTGCAAGGTACACAAAGAATACATCTAGTTTAAAAAAAATAATCGGTTTCGAAAAATTATCGAAATTTGACGAGATATCCAAAACCAATAGAGTAAAATACTCTAGATCAGTAGTTCTCAACCGGGGTGACATGTCACCTTAGGGTAACACGGACCTAGCTTAGGGGTGACGTAGAATTTTAACTAGAAAAGAAAAAAAATTTAAAAAATTAATTTTTTTGAAAACAATCATAATATTTCTTATAATAAATATATTATACACCTATACCATTATATACCAACTTTGTAAAAACACAGGGTCAAATTTCACATTAAATTTATATAATCATTATTTTTTTTTCAACTTTTATTTTTTTTATTTGCTAATTTAAAGTTTATCTGTTTAAATTTAAAGTGTCAACGTTTTAAACATGCTGTTTTTGTGTACTGTATTTTTTTTTTAATAAAAAAATATTTTAAAATATACAGCCAAGATTTTTATTATTTTGATGTTAGTGTGACGTAGTGTTTGATTATAGTGGCTAAAGGTGACATGAATCAAAAAAGGTTGAGAACTACTGCAGTCTAGATGGATATAAGACAAACTGCAGCTACTATATGCTTCTTATATTATAAAACAGTCTCTACTTCGGCCGAATTCCTATTATTGTATTATATATTATTACATTATTATCCTATTGGGCGGTGGCAATGGCGTGGCGAAGGTTTGTTCGATATGCAGTTTCCTAATGCCTGAGATTTTTGGGGGTATGTGGATCGTGGGTAGCCTTTCCGAATTCCTCAACAACAAACCGATAAATATCTACAATGTACTAAATTTCATTAGAGACATTAATTTATACAAATATATTTAAGGAAACCAAAATCCGAAACATATTTATTTATATTGTCCAAATATGTTAAATTATTAAACTGTTGTTAAATTGTACTTAGTTAGCTAAGCAAAATGTAACTTATAATCAGGGCCAATAACCCAGTCATGATCGCGTCAATGATCGCAATCGAGGCCACATATTTATAAAAAAAAAAAAAATCTGAGTTTTCATCGAAACGTGATAGAAAAACTAATTCGGTAAAAATACTAAGATTGTTTGTTGGGCAGAGACCGTGCAATCCACATAAATATCTATATGTATTATATTACATAAACGTTATGAAAAGTTTTAAGGAGACGAAGGCTTATTGCTTCCAATCCACTTAAGATATATCGGTATTCAGTTAATAATTATCTACTTTTTTAAATCGGAGTTTTTCCAATAAAAAATCTTAATGGTATAAATACTCGACATTATAGTGGTGAGCGGCTGGCCTTTCCCAAACAATACTGTGAAAAAACTTCTATGATTATGATTGGGTAGTTATAAGTCTCTATGCAAGTGACTGAGGTTGAGAACTCTATAATACTAGTGTGTTTTTCAAGTTTATTTATAAAATTATTTTGATACTTAAAAAAATAATACACAATTAAATAATCATCCGAGATATTTTTATAGAATATAAAAAAATAGCTTCTAAAAGAACGATAATAACTTAATTGTATAAAATTGTGCTTGTTAATTTTTAATAACCCTATGTTAAATAATAATGTGGTTACAATGATTGCAGTTTTTATTGCTGAAAAACTAATACAAAAAACGTGTATAAATTTGATCATATCCTAAAATGAAAAAAACAGGAAAAAATTGATATTTATAATCAAATGATAGAAGATAATAATTATTTTTGGTGGAATTATCAAAATGACGTAATCGTTACAAACTCTTCTTAGTACTAGTAAATGAATATTACTCTCAGCGAATTTGTCCCCGTAATAGTATAGAACTATAAAACCATGTCAGTGACGTATCCATGGGAGTACGGGGTCAACCCCCTCTCCCCAACGATGGACCTGAGATAGTAAATTAACTTTTATGTCCAACAAAGTTTTTTTCTTAAACATTTTTTTATTATTATAATTTCGACATGGAAATCAAGTTTAGTACAATATTATTCACAATATTTTTACCTTAATTTTTTCCTTTATTAGTAATTGCGGAACTTAGATTATTGTAAATGTGTCTATAATTCCACCCAATTTATCAGAATTGCTTAATAATTGTAATGAAAATAACTATTTTAATCTCTATGGACTTTTGAAAATCGTGGCCACTTTACCTATTATAACAGTATTAAATAATATATATTATATAACTATCTTATAGTATATTATAGTATATTACACCAAAGTAGAAAGATTTTTTAATGGGCTAGCTCAGCTAATTTATAGAAAAATTGAAATTCACCCAGAAGATAAGTGTTTGGTTAACTGGCTTGGAAAAAAAAACAGATTTGATATTGTAATTAGGTAATAACTATTTTAATTTAGACATTTTGGCCATATAATGTATTTTATTAATAATATATTTATAAATTGTAAATATAAGTATAAGTTGTAATAGTGTATTCAATGATATTTGTTTTATCAATTTATTAATTTATAGTTAAATTGTATGGCATAATAAAATAATTTAAAATATTTTCAGTTTTTAGTTGAAATAAATGTTGATGAATTAATATTTTTTTTTAACAAAAATGGCTTTTTTCTAATTAATTTATTTAATTGTTTCGACATACTTATGTTATGTTTTTATTTTTAACGATAAAATTAAATATCCTATGCATAAAATAAGGTAAAGAGCGGTTTTCCACAAGTAAGTATGTAAGTTTAAATTTGTTGACCCTCTCACCACCATAAAAATTACTGAATACTATAGGTATTCATGTATTATATGATATAACAGTATCGGGGAACGAGGGAAACAATCATTTATCAATATATAACGGTTTTGTTATATATTGGTTTCGTTTTGAACCCTGAAAACGTCGAGCGCCGTAACGTATTAAGAACAATTATATATTAGTGAAGAATATCATAAAAAAATGTATTGAATAATACGCGATAGTATGCGAAGTAAATAGTTGAACGATAGAACGATTCGTCCGTTGAACAAGTCTTATTTCGTTATTTTTTCCACAACGTCAATAAAATAATAATAAAATAATTAAAATAATACGTAACATTAAAAAACAGATACAGTCAGATACATTTTTTCTCGCGACAACCGATTGCGAAACGAATATGGCTGCTGCAGATATTATGAATGCGATTGCAGAGAGTGGCGATTGTGCAGTCAATAATATTTCGGTGCGTGACGTGTACCACTGTACCTACGTGTCTCTGTTTTAATGTGTGATAATATGATTATGAATAATTATGCGATAGTCGATAATAACGAAATATAATATCGTCAAGGATAAGAAACAGTTAAAATTATAATCGAGTGGAAAACATCGAGTTAATTTTTGTAAATTATTGTCTTTATAAATGCCTTAAAGACGACTTCCTGGACATAAAACCAAGAGTCAAAAATCAAACTTTATGAAATTTTCGTATTAATTGTTCATACATTTTTATGTATTTATTTTTTTGAATTTCCCAAAATTCCTGACTGACACTGTTATTGTACTTGGAACAAATTCTTGAGACAATTTTATTTTCCAATAGCGTTACCGCAAGTACTCATGTAGTTTATAAAAAAACTTATTTTAAATAAGTACTTAGTTTTTTATGTTTTTGCTGTCCGTATAAATAATTTAGTAATGAAAAAATACATGAGTAAATTATATAATACTACAAGCATTGCATTTGTACATTAACATATAACCATATACCATGGTTTAATTTGACAATGTCGTTTTTCTGCTTGACAGTAACACTGTACAATACCGTTTAAGCCTTGTAGAATCCAGACCAATAATATAGATAATAATTAATAATGAATATTATAATAGTTTTACGCATATAGATGCGTACAGTAAATAATCTCTGAATAGCGTTTAATAGACTATAGTTAATGTACTCGTATGTGAAAACTAAAAACAATAACACATTTTATGATACTCTCTACTTATCATTATTTAACAGTAAATTATATAAATCTATATTATTATTTTGCTATATTATGCATAAACTTGATTTAATAATTATATTAAAATTAAGCACAAACATACAGTGTAGCTCATAACATTTTTTATGATTTTTACATTTTTAAGTATTTATTTTTTTGTTTTTTTTTTGTATAGCATTTAACTAAGAAGTATGAACTATAAATTGAATATTTTATTATATTAATTATGTATTAATTTACTTAAATATTTACTATAATTTTTCATTTATAAATTAACAACAATAAATATATATATTTTTGCTTTTAACGAGTTTCTTTACTATACTTTTCTATGAACATGTTTTATTCATAATTTAATCGAAAACTTAGGGAGCTAAAATTACTTTACTTCTCATCAAAGTTCAAATTACAGAGATATTTTATAAAAGCTACCACTAGCAGTTCAACAGCGTGTGTAAATGTGTAATGAATAATGGTACTGTAGATTTGGCATTAATCGTGTTCGCCGACAAAACTTATATAGCTACCTAGTAGGTGAGGTACTTACTTTTAATTAATTTAATCAACATACAGTGATTATTTAAGAATCAAGAATATTTTTTTTATGAATTTAAATTATTATTCAAATATTTAAAAACAAAAATTGATAAAATTAATTTTTATACGATTTGCTAGTATGGTTGATTATTTTAACCAATTTCCGGTTTTCTTATCAAATCCGTCTATATTTATAATATTCATTAAGTATTGCTTCATACAAGTTTATGATCAAGTTCAGATATGGGGTGATACCCTGTGACCTTTAATTCTTCATAGCCAATGTCTGGTCGCCAACCCGTCGATGTTAGAGGAATATAGGTAGATCGTAATAAAAAATAATTATACCATTTTACACTTATAAATCGGATGCTTTTTTTTATTATGATAACATTTAATAATATATAACATAATATTATTTAGAATTACACTCATACATAATAATCTAAAATAAATAGGTGTCGATCGCCACCAACTTAAGACTTGGAATGAAGCTCACTGGTTGAAAAATGTTGGCGACCCCGGCTTATAATAACTTACGTGAACTGTATTTCATATTATTACTGCATATTTAATATTTTAATATAAAACGTATAAGTGAGCAGTTTTTTTTAGTTTTGACGAATAGTGTTTCATGACATACTCGTAACAATTATTCTGAAGCTGATTGTTAATCGAACTGACGGAAAAATTCTAGGATATTGTTTTTTTTTATAGATTCTGAGTGAAGCGAGAAAAGTATTTTAATTTAAACTTTGTTATAAAAACAATTAATTAGACTTGCACGTTACAAACAATTAATATTATCAGGATATGGTTAGCGTTATATTGTATAACTTTTAAATTATTTAAATTTGATGAAGTCAACTTACAAAACTTACATAGGTATATGTATTTCAATATGCACTATTTATTATATTTTAACATATTGTTTGCTTGTTGCTCGAACTATTGTATTATAATAGTTCTTGTATAACATCAGTTTCTATATTTTTAAAATGTATTAGGCACTTAATATTGTATAATTTAACCTTCATGTACAAAAGTACTTTATATCTTATATGACGTGCATGTATACATAGATGTATTTTTTTTATTATTATTAATCGATCTACCTTCTTCAATTTTTTTTTTTTATTATCATGGACCTACCCAAAAATTGAAGTTTTTAAATTAGCGCAGGTATTGTCTCATCTTATTTCGAAAATGTACTGTAAATAGTTTATATAATAATATAAAAATAAAAAATATTTTTTATTTTAATATTATTTGATTTTTATCGTAATAAATCATAATAGGTATAGGGTATTATATACAGTCTTTACATTATATAAATATATTTAAATCCCAACTTAATGATCATAATTTTTAATCTTTTCTTTATTAACAGCTTTGTCAGTATTCTAGATATTTTAAGATACTTTGTTTTTTGTTTTTTTGATTTCATATACTTTGTTAAGTTACATATTATTTACTCATTTAATTATAAATGTTATTACAACTGTTTATATTTTTATTACTTTCTGTGACTGTTTAATCTTCATCTTTTATTTTTAAACCATTTTACAACGCAAATTCATGTTTTGTTTGAAGTTATGAACATGCTCATGTCATTGTAATTGTTTTGATAAATAAAATAAAACAGCTTGTTATTAATACATATTACGCATCACACATATTAAACCTATATCAATATTATATAATACTCAAAGGCATTATTTAAACCTCTATTGTTTTGTACATTTATTTTATTGAAAATCTGATTAGTTTTAATATATATTTATATATTCAATAATAATTTGTTAATATTTAAGAGTATTAACCGTTAAACAAAAATATTATTTTAATTTTAAATTTATTATAGTTGTAGAAAACATTTAATAGTTTAAGCTTATTTACTTTTTAATTATAACAGACGTATTTGTAACCCGTTATACTGCTCTTTTTTATTCAAGCACCATCAGATTTATTATTATTGTTATACCTAATAAGAACAACCGATATTTCACATATTCATGGCCAAAGTTATAAGTTTATAACAATTCTATAAATTCGTCAGTGCATGTGTACACGTAGGTCCACGCAATTTCTTACTAATATTTTACTAATATTACATTATTATTACTATTATTATTATTATATATTATATACACATTAAATATTAGAATGATTTGAAATTTTAGGCATCAACCACTTACAACTCGCCTAAAATGTAAAGGAATAATTATTTTTAATAATTCAAGATTTAATAATAGTAGTTTATAATTTATTTGATAGCGAAAACAATCATAAAACGTAATAAGTGCATAAATTTAACAACATAATAAATTGTTATAAATGTGGGGCATTGTCCCAATTGCTCATGGGACAAGCCCTGTTTAAAATTCATTAAATATTTAGTAAAAACAATTTTAAAAAGCTTATTTTACAATTAATGTACTTATAAATATTGCTTGTATAAAATATTTATATTGAAATCAGTAGACGTTAGACATTATGGTTACAAATTAAAATCTATAAAATTCCACATATCCACCAAATGTATTTCTTATAATTTAATTACTATTAAACACAAATAATAAGTGCAAATGTTTGTTGAACTATTTAGTACAAATTATAATATTCTACGCGTCATACAGTCATACAGTCATACACACTACAGTTGAGTCACATTAATTTAAAATTTTCAAATGTTCGATTGCTTGCGAAAAATAAATTTGATTCACACACCCCATAAAACCGATAAATACATTTAAACTAATATCGGGACTGGGCCTTGTTTTTGCTTTCCTCAGATTCGAGTTATTTTGCGTATTTATATCATAGGTGAAAATAAATGCATACATCTGTAATCTTAATTTTTCATCACATAATAGGTAGGGTGATTAATGGAATGAATATACTCCACTAACATAATAATAAATAGTTGACTTTTTAATCACCGTGTGCGTAACACGTACAAATGGAACAAACGTCGCATATACATCGTGACAGATTTAAAATAATATGCCTGATTACTGATCATTTAGTGATGTAGGTTGTCCGCATTTAAAGCCAAAAAAATTAGGCATTAAAAAAAGGTGACCATATTATTTTGAGAAGTCAATTATAGAATATTCGAGTGTGCTGGTGGTTGAATCACCGCGTTTACGCCGCGCCAAGTTCGAAATTTTTTTAAGCCACATATATGTTACATTTTTTTTTAAAATTAAATTTTTAATATAAAATTATAGGCATTTCTTTGAAATAAGTTAAATCATAAATATATTTCAACGGGTTTTTTTCGTGTATTCAAATCACAGTCCTTAGTGTCTGGTAAACAAATACAAATTATAACAAAATATGTAGTATATGATACTTTTTAAATTCATATTCCACTTACACCGTAAAAAATTCCATAAACTTTTATTTTCTTATCTAATAGTAGAAACATGTTTAACGTGTATAAAGTGACATTTTGATAGGTTGCAATCGTGATTTATGTAGTCTAGTTCTAAACAGCGTCATAGAATGGGAGTGTTTAATGTCAAACTGTCACCAATTATTCTTATCAGTGTTCGTAATATCTCCAAAAAAAATACATTATATCTAAACCACATTGTAACTGATTCGTTTTCTTCGTCTAGCAGAGAAAAATTGTTTACTGCGCTAAAACTTTTACTACTAGCCGATTTCACGTGTAAACATGGATCAACAGCAATCTATTTCACTCGTGTTTGAGGTGTTATCTGAACTCTGAAATATTTTAAGCCGTTTCTATAGGTAAAAAAACCGTCCAACGAAGAATCGTTTTCAAACAGTGACAGCGGCGGCGAAACGGCACAGCTGTCAATGACTGCAGTTTGTACACCAGTAGTTGGATAGGGAGAAATGACGCGTAGCGTTATCGGCCACACTGTAAAGTTCAATCCTCTCTCTGCGTGTGTAGAGGTGTTCACCGCCGCCGCCGCCGCCCTAGTCTGCGACCTGCGTCCGCCACCGATTACTGAATGGCGATAAAAAAAACAACAACAAACCGAGTTCGTTAATAATAACAAAAATAAAAAAAAAAAGTTAAAAGAAAAGGATCAAAACAAAATGGCAGTGGTGTCAACATCTTAACGTCGACATCGAAGGAATTCCAGCATCCAGCGTCTCTAAATCTGTACCCATTTAAAAAAAAACGAGAAGTAAGAAATCTTAGAACACGTATGTAATAGTGATGAAAATCGGTCTAGCGGTTCGCGTGCCCCAACCCATCGGTCCGGTCACTGTACCACGAAGACACATATTGTACTGGTATTGTTATTCTCATTATTCCGTAGGGTAAACACGAGTATTGCGTGAATCGTACGTTAAACGCGTGGTGTGATCGGAAAAAGAATTACAGACATTTTTCGTCGTCCACCAGTGATATCACTCCCGACATCGTATGTGTGTGTGTGTGTGTGTACCGTGTGGCTTCAATTCCGAGTCCTAACCATTGCGGTCGTCTAGTCAGTCGTCGTCGTCATTGACGAATCAACCCGCGTGAAACGACAAACGCGCGTCGTAGCCAGTCCGTTCCCTGATTCTGTTCCTACGAAACTAGGCGACGGCCGCCGTGCAAGCGTGCAGCCTATCCCAATTGAACTCTCGTTATACGCACACACGCGCGGGAGCGCGCCGCATACATACACACGGACACACACACACACTCGCGCGCACTTACGGTACTACCTATATAGTGTATATACCTATATAGTACGCTCGACCGCAACTGGAACGAGACACGCTTCGATCATGCCTTCTGCGTCGTACTATTATCTATTCGGGTAAAAACGAATTATTATTGCACTGCACGACGACAATTGCGCAGGTATTTTTGTTTTTATTTATTTATTTTTTTTTCATTCTAATGTCAAACGGACGTCAATCGCGACTACGACTCGTGTGGTGCTGATGGTACTCTCAGCCACCGTCGTCTGATCTAATCGCGTATGAGCCTTCCTAGTTATTTTTATTCGTACTTTTTTAACCCTCTTCGGGTGTCCAGTCCGATTTTCCCTGTCGCCGCGATATTGTACGTGTACCGATTCGCATTATCAATCTCCAGCAGCACGCGCGTATTATATCTTTATCGCTGTCCCTCACCACCACCGTCCAAGATTTGCTTCATGTGCCATGGTGTGTGTGTGTGTATGTTTACTGTCCGGTCTCATTTTTTGAAACTTCTCATTCGTTCCAGATGATCTGATCCTAAGTAACCGTCGCCAAATACCAAACGTGAAATCATGGCAGATGTACTGCAGTCAATCTGCAACCCTTTACCCTTATCCAGTCAATCATCGATTGTCAAGGAAGGATGGCTGTTCAAAAGAGGTGTTATTGATGTTACTTGGCATTATTTTTATTGTACTTTACCAATTACCTGTAATGTATTTAGGCGAACACATCAAGAACTGGAGGTCCAGATATTTCATATTGTTTGCCGATGGATCTCTTATGGGTTACAGAAATAAACCCGAAGGTCCAATGACTGAACCTCTTAACAATTTCACTGTCAAGCGATGTCAAATCATGAGTGTTGATCGTCCCAAACCTTATACATTCACAATCAGAGGATTGCAATGGACTACCGTTATTGAACGGACATTTCACGTATCTTCTGAAAAAGAAAGGTTAGTATTATTCTTATTTGTTGTTTCAGTTTCAAACTTGCCTAATGTTTGTGCTTAAATTTATCATCATAATATCTAGTGTTAATAAGTTACAGTTTCTAACAAAATGAAACTGCTTTCAAGATATAAGGACATTGATAAAACTATTGCTAAAAGTTGCAGTTTATTTGATTAATTTAAAGTTCCTGCAATTTCAACAAAATAGATTTATAATATCAATCATTTTGGAGTATTTATATTAGTGTATTTAAGTTTAGCCACAGTTGTTTAGGAGTCACCTTATTGTGTTGGTTTATCGTTATATCTGTGAAATTGAAGTTGAGAAAAATATATCTTATGACATCTATCGTATGGTACTTTGATGAACATTAATTAGTATATTTATTATGATTTAATATTTCATCTACTTTTTATTTATTGATAATCTTACAGATCTTTTTCCTGTTAATTGTTATTGACTTAGGTAAAAAGGATTAATATTTTATAGGATATTTTACATGTTATAGTAAATGCAAAAGTTATTTATGCGTTGATCATAGTAACCAAATAAAGTTTCTTATTTGAATTTCAGTTGTTACTCACCTTAAAAAATTAAATTAAAATGTTCATGTTATTTTTTCTAATTTTAATATTTAATAAATAAATTAGTCATCAAATACAATTATAAAATCATTATGTTCTTTGATTCTTCAATACCCGGTTAGTTTTATTACGGTTGTATTAGCTCTAAATATACTTTGCTACTCTGGGGTAATTTATTTTCAATTCAAGTAAGCATGTTCTTGGTTATCAATATACATTTATAGCTTTCAAAACACTGCACCTGTCATTTAATGCTATATTGTACCTCATCTGTATATTTCCACTTCCGAAAAACACTTAAATAAATGTTACCACTTTTTTCTAGGCCTTAATTCTAGTGCTGTCCTAACAGTATCATATTTTTTTCTCCATAATATGCTTTTCAAAAAAATTTTGTTACAGGTGCCATACCAAAAATAGTTTTTTACTCTTTTGTGTTTTCTTCCACAAATTGCTTTTTTGGAAGCTTATGTGTATTAAAATATACTAGGAGGTACATATTACATTTTTATTAGAATAACATATAGATACAGATTTATTACAATATAAAAAAATATGTTGAATTTGTTAAGCTATGTTTTTAAAGATGTTAAGTTTTTGAAATTATGTATCTATTTATATCTAAACACTGTAGTTCAGTTACTTCAACCGTTAAAAAAATATACTATTTGATTTTAATAATTTTTCATTGAACGTAATTGTCTATTCCAACATACATTTTTTAGTATTATAGTTTCGTATTTTATTTGTCATATAATAGTATGTATGTGGTTTTAAAACTAACTTAAAAATATTTAATAATTTGTTAAAGATTGTATTATCTTTTTTTTAAATTAGTGGCAATATTAATTATAAAATTTGATGGAAATGATTTTATTAAAAAACTGCATTGATAATTTAATTTTTCCTATAAAGGCAAAAACAAATAAATTAATGATAAACTAGAGGTTAACAATTGACCTATGAATATTATAAATATACATTTTTTTTTTGTCTAAATAATTGTAATAAAATTTGGAATAAAAATATTCCAAACAAGCATTTTTATTTTAATAAATTGCTCTAAAGAATAATTTAATCAGATGGATAAATATAAAATACTACAACTGAAATGTATTAGTTTAGAGTTTTAAAGTTGATTGTGTTTAAAACTTAATAACTTTTTTTTTTTTTTATTTAGCCTTTAGTAATATTATTTAGCTCGACCATTAGATTAATAAGTTACATATATACAGATATTACTATTGGTGATTAATATATACAAAAATATAAGAAGACAATTAAGGATTAATATATACAATAATAATAATAATAATAATAAAAAAAAAACAATTAGAGATTGATTATATAATTATATAGACAATCCAGTCTCCAGGATAAAATTAATAGTTTTAATAATCACCCCCTCCACCCTTGAATTTAGGAGGGAGTGGGTATCGAAGGAAGTGCCCCGTGCCTCAATCTCCCTTTTGAGCCTAGCACGCTCCAGCCCCAATGAGGGACACTCGAAAACCAGGTGTGTGAAGTCGCAAGGACTTTCAGTATTATGGAATGTGCAAAGGGGAGAATTATTTAAGTTTAATTTAAATGAATGGCTGGGAAGGAGGGAATGGCCCACCCGAAGGCGATTTTGCCGTATAATATAGGGCCTAGAAAGAGCTAGGTCCTGAAACCATAAAAACTTAATAACTTATTTAACTTTTAAAATATTGTGAAAAAAATAATCTTTTCTACACTCTACGGAAAAGCAAAAATAATATTGAATCAACTTGTGGAAGTAATAATGTATTTCCTTACATAACTTTTATCATTTAACTGTTCCATTTTTCTATAGTGTTTAGTAAAAATCTTTAATAATTAAACAAAATTAAGTTCCTTGTTACCTTAAAATTGTTATTGATTTATTTATTTGAGTTATTATTTCTCATAGTATAATTAAAAATAACCAATGAATTAATTTTAATTGCCTTCATTCTTTTTTGTAACCTCTAACCATTTACAATTTTTTATGTAAACACAGTCATCATCCACTAATAAATTGTATTGCCTTAAAGTCAGATGAAATAAATAGTTGGCTTTGTATGAAACTAGTGTGTTATATTATTAAGCGGTATAAAATTCTGCATACCACAGCTTTAAAAGTATTCATAAGAAAGTTTTAATAATTTTCCGTCTAAAATAATTGTGTATTTGAGGCACCTCATTATTTTCATACAGTCCATGTTAATATCAAAACTATTTAAGATAAGTACATTTTTAATTTTTTTGCTACATAAACCTGTTTACTAAATATATTGATTTTATATTTTGCTACCTATATTTTACTCTTATTCTAAATTTAAATTATTTCATAACACATACACTCATACTAATTAATAAATTAAAGTAGGAGGATATAGATATTATAGTAGATTAATTTTAAATAAACAATTTAATTTATTATTAATGCTTAAACATTATTAATTACACTGCACAATTTCATTGATAAAACTAGATTCAATAAAATATAATTAATAAATATATAATAGGTATAATCAAAATAAAATGTATTTAATAACCATATCAAGTTATTATATTTTTAATAGGCTCCTAAAATATAAAAACATTAACATAGACGTAAACACAACAATTATATTGTGTTCTAATTTACATGAATGTTTTGATCAAATTTGATTTATTATATATTTACATCAGTAAGAATTAGTTTTAAATATAAGTTATAACTGTATACAATAATATTATAATTAAAGAGTTCTGAATTTTTGTTTAAAACTTATTTTTACATTTTTAATAGTTATTGCTAAAAAATGAACTAACCCAGTGTATAAATATTAATATTAATTTGTATAACTAAAAAAAAAGATTTGATAAAATCAAAGGCACTATTTTAAATAAATAAATGAAAGGCACTTAATACTCTTTTCTTTTAACAGAAATTATTATGGTTCTTTGAACGAAAATGACTAAGTGATGACATAATCTGGATTTTATATATCCATTATATTGTTTGTACTAGTTAAATTTAAAGTTTTAATGTAACCTTAGGTGATTAAAAAGTATAGTTTCTGAAATCATATCAAGTCATTGCGATTAATATTTATAGAATAATGACCAAATAGAAAAAATATTATCAAAAATTAATAAGTGGATAGTGGGTGATAAAAATATTAGAAGGTACAATGTTCAATTGTCTTAAAACCGTTCAGAAATTAAAAAAATTACCCTTTCAAAGTAACAACTAAACAAAATTTTCTTTCAGAAAAGTACCCGGTTTGTTTATATCAGAGCAATCCTTCTGGTCAAAATTGTGTGAACAGACACAAAAAAACATGCATCATGTTAAAACTATTAAATTCTTCAATTCAATCAGAATCTAAGAGGTTTTAAATACATGTTCTAAGTTTTAGTATTAATAATATTTACTTTTATAAACATGAAAGCCATGATAAGTTATTGAACTTGTTAAACTATTTTAAGCAAAAGTGAACAATTGTAAATGGGTATTTTAGTATACAATTTCTGTATACTAATATATATTTTTATAATATATAATATAATATTTTTATTTCAATATAATTATTGCTTAATTGCGGCCTTTCACTTATTTGGATCCGGGCTAACTTAATTTTAGCTTGTTCTTTGTTTAGACTTTAGAGAAACAAAGAATATTTACATTATAAGTATTGAAACTATTTAATTCATTCAAGACTTTTTTTTTAAGTTTATTAACATATGAATAATTTTATTTGGGCAAAAGAATTGTTCAGTATGTCTATGGAACTTAATGAATATTATTCAAAACTCAGAATAAGTGTATAATAAATTACTAATTTTCTCTTGAATGATGTCTGTATTAAATTCTTATAAATGTAATAATTTAAATTCCAATTAATTATTAAATTTGGATACGGTGTTAAATTATTATTAGATGAATATTCACATTATATTTTTTTTCCACATTTAGAGAAGAATGGATGACTGCCATTAAAGGTGTGTCTGAACGTTTGTCTGATGTCGATGAAGTTGAAATGGAAGGTGTATCTCATTCAACTAGTATGTCAAGTACAATGTCTGGACCAAGTTCAGATGACTTCAGTGCCAAATTTTCTGTTCAAGGAACGTCTTCTAGTAAATCTACTGGAAAACGAAAAGTGGTATGTATTGTAAAATTTGAAAAATATATGCTATTTTGTTGTATTTTTTTTTATTCAATATTTATTTTTTAGACTCTTGAGAATTTTGAGTTTCTTAAAGTGCTTGGAAAAGGTACATTTGGAAAAGTTATTTTATGCCGAGAAAAAGCGACTGGTCACTTGTATGCTATCAAAATTCTTAAAAAAGAAGTAATCATCCAAAAAGATGAAGTTGCTCATACGCTAACTGAAAACAGGGTTCTCCGCACTACTAGTCATCCTTTTCTAATTGTAATTATTAAATTGCTTTTCAAACACATTTGATTTTTGTAATCCAATTTTATTATTATTATTTTCTAGTCATTGAAATACTCATTTCAAACTGCTGATAGATTATGTTTTGTTATGGAGTATGTGAATGGCGGAGAACTATTTTTCCATTTATCTAGAGAACGTGTGTTCACAGAAGATAGAACCCGTTTTTATGGGGCTGAAATTATTTCTGCCTTGGGTTACTTACATTCCCAAGGAATTATTTACAGGGATTTAAAAGTAATAGTAATTATTGATATTGTTTTGTATTTGTCTTTATTTTTAATTTTCCTTTTAGCTTGAAAATTTACTATTAGATAAAGATGGTCACATTAAAATAGCCGATTTTGGACTGTGCAAAGAAGATATCACTTATGGATCAACAACCAAAACATTCTGTGGTACACCTGAATACCTAGCACCTGAAGTGTTAGAAGATTTAGACTATGGTCGAGCTGTTGATTGGTGGGGAATAGGAGTAGTCATGTACGAGATGATGTGTGGGCGTTTACCGTTTTACAATAAGGATCATGACAAATTATTTACTTTAATCTTGATGGAAACTGTATGTTTACTTTTCATTATTTTTGTTTTATATTTTATATTATCTATTTAAACATTTTAGGTACGATTTCCTAGAGGTCTTTCTGCTGCTGCAAAAAGCTTACTTTCAGGCCTTTTAATTAAAGATCCTAAAAAGCGATTAGGTGGAGGTCCTGATGATGCCCAAGAAATCATGAGTCATGTGTTCTTTAGTAGTATTAATTGGTTGGATTTGGAACAAAAAAAAGTAATATAGCATTTAAATATTAGCTAACAAAATTAATTTATCATTTTAAGAGAATACTAAAAGTGTTTTTAATTTATTATAGATTCCTCCTCCATTCCAACCTCAAGTATCGTCAGATACAGATACAAGATATTTTGACTCTGAATTTACTGGAGAATCTGTTGAACTTACTCCACCTGACTTATCGTCTCATCATCTCAACAGCATTGCAGAAGAAATGGAACAATCCCAACCCTACTTCCCACAGTTCAGCTATCAAGATCTAGCTGGATCAATATCAATTAGTGCCAGTTCGTGTTTCAGTCATACGTGAACAAAAAAAAAAAAAAATATGTAAGTGATTCCGTAAAATATTGCTTAACAATTAATCAATTTACTATAAATGATAAACTGACTTTACTCTTCATATTTTTTCTTTTTGACATTAGGCTATTTTTTGTATATAAATTATATTAATATTATACAATGTTTTGAACTAGTGAATTTTTTTTTTTAACGTTGGTCAAATACTTATTGAAACTTAACTCACAAAAGTCACACTGTATGATCGTTCAGTATTTATTGAATTTTTTCAATCATTATTTTTCTGTTCTGTATGTAGTCATTTATTATAAATTATTGCTGTTTTTTTTTTTTCAATTATTATTAATATTTTTTTTTTTTTTACCCATCTTGTTGAAAGTGTTTGTTTTGTGTACATATTGTTGAAAATTTATTCTAAAAACATTTTACCGGCCTCCCTTATGTACAGGATATAATTTTTATCCTTAAAAATTGTAAAGCTTGTTTTTTTTTCTAATATTTCTAAAAGAAATAAAATGTTTGTCTTAATTTTACATCATAGCAGTTCTAGAAATTGTATTGGGTTATAAGGGAGTGTGATTGGGAAAAATTGTAGGTAGAAAATGTATACAAGCGGGATTTGTATTCTAGAAATCATTTTATAGACTTGCTGTCAAGTTTTAATTATATAATTATACATTATGAATTATATTTTGTAATATAGCCGCCTTTGCCCGTTATGTAAACTTATTGTCAAATAATCATTTTTAACCAATTTCCACTTGTCTAAAATTTTTATTTCAATCATATTTATGAATTATGTGCATAATTTCCAGGACTGAATTGATAAGTTATGCTTAATTGATTTTTCCTACTTTTGAAAAATGATTTTTCTGTGTCGCTGACAGTCTATAATCTATTTAAGTTATTATCATAGACAATTTTTTTTGGGAAAATGGATTATATTATTATATTTTTTTTTAAAATTACAGAATTATTGCATAGTTTAATAATTTAAAAAGAATGTGTACATTGTACATCTTAAAATTAAACTGAAATAATTAATATCATACTAAAATTGTATAACTTAAATAACATTTCAATTTTGAACACAATTTTCTCTGAAAATCTGTTTAAAACTTTAAATCAATAGTATTATATTAAATTTAAAAACACAAATAATTGTTAATTAAATTACTCATTATTCATTATTATATTAAGTATTATGGATTGAACACTAATTAAATATAATAACCGTCTTACCTCTTATGGAATTTATCAAATATCTTATAATATTTAAAATTATTATCAGCAAATTTAAAATCTCATTAGAAAATGTCTAAGCCTTTTTTTATTTGGTACCTATGTGATTATCCCCATCGTATCTTATCAATGATAACAAATTTGAAAACAAATCATATATTTACTTAAGTTTATTTAGTTGAATGTTGACATAACATTTTTTTGAGAATTTATTAGTATATTTGTATTACAAAATTAAACAATTTTTAAGGAATTATTGATTAATTCTAAACAAAGTTTTGGTTTGAGTATAAATGTTCAAATATTTATTTACTAAATAACTTCTTATACCATTATTCAAGTTGTCAAATAATTTTGTATTGATAAATAGAATGATTTTTATATTATCCACTCAATTTTGGTGTACAGATACTACTAATTAATTGTTTGATGTTAATAAAAATTATTGTGTATACGTATTAACTATAAATTTGTCTATCTTTGAATACATTAGATAGACTAACCGATTGAAAAATGCAAGGTATGATGGCATTTCAGGTGAGAATCACTATTTTGCCTACTGTGTATAAACTATAAAGTAATTTTTTCGATTGTAGTGCAATAATGCTAAGAATTGCCTCGCATTGCTGTTCATACAATTTTTTTTAAGAAGTCCGAATTTTGTTTTCTTTAACAAAACTATTTTTACCATACACGTACGAAGAATACAATTTTTTAATTTTATTATAATACTGCTCAATGGTGCACATGCAGCTGTTTCAGCAATACTTGTGGCGTTTATAATATGTGTTCCTATATTACTGTTTATTATTACATTTAGATCTGAAACAGCTGAATTATCCGACTAACATTAGAATAACTTAAACTTATTATGTTTATGAAACAATTTTATTATTTTGCTAAAATGCGTAATATTATTTTTTCCTAATTGTCATTACATTTGAATTCATATTTTTCATAAAAAAAGAAAATATTTTTAAATTTCAACCATAGACAAGGAATTAAAAAATTGTTACCTCTAAAACAAAATTACATTTACCAATGATTTCTATTTGTATAGAGTAGAATACTATTAATTATGTAAGTTATACCATTGTGAAATGTTTTCACCTACTATTATTTGTTAGTTGTATAATCATTGTTTAAATAGAATATTATTATAACTTTTTTAAAGTTGAAAATTCAGCAGGATATTATATTTTTGATTCCTTATCTAATAACAATATTTTAACTAATGCAACAGGTTCTGGATCATAAAAAATTTGGTACTATTTATAAGACATCAATGGGGACTATTGTATGTTTTTTTTTCTTTAATGTAAAATTTTTGATGTTTATAAAACCTAAAAATGTAAGATAATTATGTAGACATATTATCATTAGATTAGTAAATGTTTTTTTTTTTTATACTTGTGTTTACTTTTTAAATAGAAAATTATCCAATAGAGTTCTTAAACTCTAAATAACGATCTTCTACCTTCCTAGTCCTATTATATAATATGATAATATTGGGTTGAATCCAAATGTTTATATGTATGTGCTTTGAACATTCTAAGTTAATAATCTCTTTCCACAATAATTACTTTCAGAACCTTCTAATTTCTAATATTAAATAGTTTAAACCTTGCAATCAAATCTGACGTCAATTCACCACTCCAAATAGAGTACAGTGAGTGTGTGTCTCTTAAGTATGTGAGTATATCATTAATAAACTAATAGTTTTTACTATTACTTTAATTAGACACCTTGGTTCATAATAAGCAGTTTGAAGTTTCTCAAAGAAAGGGTAGGTAGTGTAGAATTTTTGATATGTTGATTGAAACTATTTGATATTTGTTTGTAAAGTATTAATAAAAAATAATAATTACAGCATCGCTTGAAAGGGGAAATTATAATTAGGCCGGGATTAGGTTAAACAGACTACTATATTATCTACTTAGGCTACTTTTGAATTGTTTTTTGAATGGTCTATTCAACATGCCTAGGTTAAATGTCTATCTCAGTATCAAATTAATCTATAAATACATAGATTCCCAATCAATTTTTATTTTGAATTTTTAAGACATCTATTTTTCATTAATTGAGCTAAAAATCACGAGTTAATTGTTTTCATTATTATACTACTATACTAGCCAGGGTCGGTATAAAAGGGAACCCAATAATTTTGCGACCTTTGGTATATGGATGTCTATGGATACCATTTGAGATGTCTCCTTAGAGAATAAAGATATTCAAATTCTGTTTTTATTTTTTTTATAAGACTGGATAAGTTGTCCATAGTCAACTATCAAAAATTGTTACTGAGAAGTGTATTATTATATCTTTAATAGTTTAATGTACCTACCTGTTTATTTGTACCTAATGAATTTGTACATTGCTATTAATTTTTATTATTAGTTGTATACTTAATTATCTGTTTCCTGTTGAATTGCAATGTAGTAGTAATTATACTGATAATTATGAGTTATTTTACATATTTTCAAATATCATGTAAGTAACAAAATATTAAACATTAATATTTTTGAAAAATTTGTATTACGTTTATAAATTTTATAACTACCCAAAAATGAATACAATTAATTGAGAAATGCCATTAGAAATTTTCTAATATTTTTAATATTGGTTTAATGTTTTATACATATATATATAAGTTATACTGGGTTTTTTTTATTTTATCATCAATAATCGTCAAAAGACATTCAACAGACTATACTTATTGTTAGAGCTTGAACACACCACGTCAAAATATAATACTATTTTATATGGATTACCAGCATTATTTTTACATTCTTACAACATTCATTGGGGACTTCGAACGAAAAAAAATAATTCGTCGCCCTTTTGGAGGCCCAGGCATTTTTGATAATAATTAAATAATTATTATTAAATGATAACCACTTAATATAAGTAGGTATTGTAAAATTATTTAAATTAAACGATAAGTATATTTTATATGATATTTGCTTTTATAGATTATAATTTATAGGCATATAAATACAGTTCCTTTTACAGTTCCAAATACGCATTGATAATTTTTTTCTGATTAAAATCCTTGTTTAAATTCAAACATAAATTAAAATGTTTTTAATTTTATCATAAATGTATAAATATTAACTTTTGCGGAAATATCCATGCTTCAAAATAACATCAATAAGTGGAACCTAATGAATACTGACCTGAAGAGTTGAATCTAAATATCACATTATTGAGTGCAAACTGCAAATTATCAACTCTTTCCATACGGTCTAAATCACGAGATCAATTACTGCTATAAAAAATAGTTAAAAATAAACTTAGCATTTTTAAAACCATATGTACGCATAATTATATGAAATCTAAAACATATTTCCATCATACTGTCGTCAGTGTTTCAAGTCTGGTTGGGTTTACCGCCAGTTAGGTACGTCTTGTGTAAGAAATTCAGGTAATTATCACGTATACAATTATTATTTACTAGTTATTAGTTATTATAACACTCATAATTATAAAATGTGTGGTTTGGAAACTATACAATTGAGATTTAATTTTAAAACTTTCTAAAACATACATCTCACCTTTTTTTACATTTTTAATAATATTGTTACTTTACGGATAATTAATAATACCTATTTCAAAAGATGCTGATGAGGCTACCTGCTAATATTATTGTCTTCTATAATTTTTGTAATAGATGTTAAAATCATTTTTTTACGCCTTTTTGTTTGTTTTGCGACTTTTTGTAGATATGTTTTACCGCTGAAAATTATTGGTATATGACGTCCTTTTTTAATATTTCCGATAAGTTTATTAATTTAAATATGTACAGTGCACATTAACTAGTCTAATGCCCTACAGTTATTAGACAATAATTAACTTTTCAATGTAGATATTTCATACAAGTTTTTTAACGTACACAATTGTCTAATGTATAATGTCGGTTATAAAATACATATTATATCTTGAATTAGATTCTGAGTTTTTATTTTTCGTGTATGTCGTCACGTTTTTTCCCAGAAAGCGTTATCCTAACAACAGTAGGTTTCCGATTCCAATGTTGCCTAGTTGGTTGGTACATTAGAGAGGTCATTTTTTAAAGTCTCGACAGTTTTCCTAATAGTTAAAAAATTATTAATCGTAGGGACTTGAAATTTTCACCAAATAAATGTATGGCTATTTTTTAGAGATGATGTACATTTCAAACGGTTTTTGATTTTCTACGCTCCCTACAGCCATTTGAAATTCGATCTTTTTCTAATTTTAAAATTGAAATACAATGTTACTCGTGCATTATTTTTACTTGTGCGAAAAAATCTCGAATATCTGTGGTCACAATTGTTATATCGATATAAGCGTTTGAATTGGAAATGTTGATGAAAATCACGAAATGTGCTCAATGTTTCGTAGTTCAAAAGAAGAGCACGAGGAGTCCGACGAGCCGTTCCCTCTGGCACCGCCCACTCGCAAAACCTCCGTCGTCGCAGCGGTCCCGAGACGCAGTCGCCACGATTGCACCACCGGTCGAGATGACGGCGACGGACACCGCTGGTGCCGAAGTCGCGCGGCCGACCGACGGTTTGCCCGAGTTCTTGGCCGCGTTGAAGCCCAAGTACGGCCGCGGCAAGTGGTGTCGCGGATGCAACGCGCCCACGTCCCTCGTGCCGGCGCACTGGAGCGATTCGCTCCACAGGGCGCTGCACACGCTTCGGTCCGCCGTCCCGCCGCCGGCTGTTTTCGCGGCCGGTGCCCGCGAGTTACGGGCCGTGGACGTCGACCGGCCGCGGCGAGCGTACCGGGTGCTCCGGATCGAGCCGGACCGGTACGACGACGGGCCCGTGCGCAGCGTCCGAGAGTACGTGAACGCGGAGCTGGGCGTCTCCGAGACGGGCGTTCGGCGGCACGAGCGGCTCGTGTATCTGTCGGCCGCCGCGTCCGTGATCGGCTACCTGGAAACGGAACCGGTGACCGCGGCCTATCCGCTCGGGGGCGACGGTCGTCTGTCCCCGGGCGACCCGCGTCCCGTCAAGCACGGCGTGTCCCGCGTCTGGGTGGCCGTCGGGCACCGGCGCCGCCGGGTCGGCACCAACATGTTGGACGCGTTCCGCGCCGACCGCGGGTTGCGCGGCCGGGACGTCGCGTTCGCCTCTCACGAAATCCACGCGGGCGATGCGTTCGTCCGGCACTACTACTCCGCGGCCGCCCGAGACGACGGGGACGCCACCGTTTTGATTTACACGCGCAGCCCGGCTTGGTACCGATAACTCTCGTTCAACGCGGCCGCCAATATTATTGATCAATGGTTATTGTTGTTTTGCACGTCATAATATTATTCGTGCCCTACTATATTCATGCCCGCACTTCCCATTGTCCTTAATCCAGGGCTCATTCCAAGGATTTTTGGCTACTACTCATTTTTTTTTTAAATAAGCCTATTCAAATAGAACTATAATATATAATATAATAATAATTCGGTTTGGTCTTCTGATTTTCTTTTTGTTGTTTCCATAAGCATCCTATTAAACCATTCTTGTTCTTTGGCTTTAGGTGCGGCGTACGTTTTGGTATAACCATATTTGTATTGCTGGTCTTGGGTCCCAATTTTGAAGAGCTGGCGTGTTAAAACGAATAAAAATTATTCATTTTCTGTTTCAACATGCCAACTTCGACGATTTATTGAATATTGCTTTTACTTCAACGCTGTGCCGCTGTGAAGTTTTGCAGCTATAACAAGACCAAGTAAAATACTATTATTTTTAAACTCGTTAGACCCAGATAAATATTGCACTAATATAAAACTATAATAATTATAAATAAAACACGGAATATTATCGGTATTACGTGTTCTTAGAAGACCCAAACTCCAAAGAGTTGGATCTTGCCTACGATTTCTAATAATAAACACGGTTTGGTAGTTTCGTTGATAATCAATTAGTCATTACGCAAAAATTGATTATCAAGTGCGCATCAAGCTTTTCCAAATACGCAAAATATGCCCACTGCGCTTTAGAATAAGCCCGTCCAATCGTCGAAACTATACGTCGGATGTTCTACGCACCGGACACCGGTTGAAATTCATCATCAAAATTCCGTCACTGTAACAGTGTTTTGCAGTTATTGTATTTCTTTAAATTGTCTTCATCATCGATATGATTCAAGCCTCAAGGTATAGGTCTCCGAAGTATTCATTTTTTTTATGACTCCCAGATATTAGAAAAATTTTAATTTTAATTCTGTCCTTAATTTAACAGTACTAACTTCTGAATCAAATTTTATAAATTTTGAGACTATTATAGTACATAAAGTGCTTCAGCTGGAAGACCATTTTTAATGTCATTGAAGTTGCTTGGTGATAAGATAAATCCGCATATATTTTTGACTTCGATAAAAATCGTTTTTCCATACTATTTATTACACCATCCATGAGTCATGACAACATTATATTCTTCAACAACAAATTTCTTTTACGGTTTAATTATTGGCTCATCTTCTGCTCTATCAACAAATTGTAATTTCTTTTATCTTGCCCTTAATGTGGGCAATTCGCTTTCAATAATAAAGTCAATATTACTATTTTCTTCTTGGTTTTTTTTCATCCAATTTAGTATTTGCTGTGTAGATAAAATTATCAACACACTTTTTTAGGCCAGCTTCATCTCTCCCTAATAATTTCAATTTTTTCACTGTGTATTCAACCATAACATATGCTTTTTGAATACCCACACTCGATATCTGCAAATATTTCGACAGTTGAGTTGTTATTTAAAATATTCTCACATACAAAAATGCAGTCAATAACGTTAAGTACTTTAACAATGAGTCCTTACAATGTGTGGCTTTAGATCTTACATTTGGAATAAACTGAACAGAATCCTCAATAAAGCAGCCAAACTGTTCATTAAACTGAAAATAGTTGCTGCAGACATTGGTGTTTTCGTCACATCTAGTATAACCAAGTTCAAGAAATGGCTATAACACCATACGTGCATTTGTCGAGATGAAGCTTTACCTAACCATGTCGAAAACCCATTGTATTGGCCTTGCATAGAGGCCGCCCTATATTGTAGTGTAGCGATACAGTTTTCAATATTTGAAATGATTATTGTACAGAACTGTTCATGATAATTTATAGCAAAATTATAAACTGTTTGTGGTCTTAAAGATACCAGACTACCGGAAAGTTTCCCAGTATCCCAATGGGCCAATCCGGCCCTATCTACCCACGTATTTGAAGCATTTGGCAATGCACCTTTCACATTGCACATTTCAAAGGCTTTTTTGCATTTTTTTGTTTCAATTTTTAAAATTCCATGAGGCATGTGCCATTCCTTTGTACGATGCATTGATGTGGAAAATACTTTTTAAGTAATATCTATAACATAGTAACAATGTACAGTATCCTCATATAGTCACATCTCATAATGAAAATTGCAATATTATTGTTACGCAGCAAACAAATTGGCGATTTCAGAGATTTTTTTAAGTTTTATTAAAATTTATTGATTGTTTTGGAACATGACATAATATGAAATAAGAACATATTTTTCGTCATTATTAAAAGTACTATTTTAATTAGATAAATTTTTTACATTAATTCTATATTTTGTTTATAGAATGACAAATATTGACTCGTAACAGTTAAAAAAATATATCGCACGGAAATAATATTTATATATTAATAGAACTTTTTTTTAAATATCAATAATACAATATTATAATTGACCATATCAATCAACAACATCATTAACTTTATTTTCCAGATTATTTAATATATGGAATCTCCGTATTTTCGTAATATTTCCATTGACATTTGGTAAAGACTTCATTGTACGTGCAGCTAACTATAAAGTAAACATAAGAATATACGCTTATTAGTGAATTTCTTTGTGAACATAATAATATTTTTCTTATTCATAAATTTGTAGTGCTTACTTCTATTTTTTGAACTAATTCAATATCATTATTGGTACTGATGTAATTGGTGATT
Organism: Periphyllus acericola; assembly: GCA_949715065.1. Taxonomy (NCBI): domain Eukaryota; kingdom Metazoa; phylum Arthropoda; class Insecta; order Hemiptera; family Aphididae; genus Periphyllus; species Periphyllus acericola. The sequence continues at coordinate 22,628,143 of OX454269.1, forward strand.
TTACCATCTATACCAGAATTTAAACGACCAGTACGTCCACATCGATGTATATAGTCAGCAATGTATTGGGGGAATTCATAGTTTATAATATGCTTGGTCTGAAAACCATAAGATTAAAATTATGTACACATAAAAAGTATTGCTGGTAAAAAACTTTAAATAATGATTTACTCGTATCGTATTTAATCCTCTGGACCCTACATCCGTGGTGACCAATATGTTAACCAAGCCATTTTGGTATTTTTGAAATTGGCCCTGTCTAATGTCATATAACATGTCACCATGTAAGTTTATTGCCTTAATACCATTTTCATTCAAAAACATTGTTGCCCAATCACAGGTAGTTGATTTATTACTATAATAATAATAAAGATAATTGTGGTGTTTTGATTAGCAGTATTCATTTAAAGTTTTATTTATTATATAACAAATAAAAAATGAGTAAAACTAGATTATAATTGTTTGAAATAAAACATTGAGCCATACTTTTAAAATAAAAGATTATTTTAATATTTGATTCAGTTTAAAGTTTTTATTACAGATGCAAAAAATATTTTTATTTTACTCAAGTTTGTTCATATCAACAATTTCAAATTTTAACTAAATATCAACAATCAAAAAATTTACCAAAATATTATTGTTGGAGTTTTGCTTTTATAAAGTTTTTTTGCAAGTAATAACAATGTTGATGGCTTTTCACTCAAATTGGTTTTAATAAACTTTTGTTGAACATGAGGAAGGATTCCATGTAACTTGTCAGTTTTGATTTTATTTAAATTGTCCACCTGTGAATAAATACAAATTATATGCCTTACTGATATTTTGAAGTTAATAAATATAAATATATAAACAAATAAAATTACGTCAATTATTCCATCCAATATCTCGGATAAGCTTGTTGGCATAGTGGCACTAACCAACAATAATTGAGTTAAGTTTAAATTAGATGTCCCTCCATTACCACTCTTGAACTAAAAACACAAGTATAAAAATGTTATCATTAATAATAATAAGAATTTAAAATTATCCAAAATATTTTAAATAGTAATCATTATTTATAGGTACATGAAATCTTGATAAGAAATGATTCACTAGTTCACTGAAACTATCATCTAAGAGAGTATCTGCTTCATCTAATACAACATGACGAACATAACGCATTGAGTATATGCCTATAAGAAATAATGCAATGATTTACAAATTTAGTTTATTTTGATAACAAAAAAAAATGTAGTTTTATTATGTTAAAACTATAAAATGAACAATAGTTATGAGTATATGACAATTACTATTTAAAAATTAGACCTGTGGTTGTTAATTTGCTAAGGGCTCCTATTGTGGCAATAATTATATCATTTTCCTCAAACACTGGATTCATTATTAGTCTTTTTGTGTGACCTCCAGTAATCACTTTAACATTTAATGGTAGATCTTCGGTAAACCAATTGGCAAATTCCTATCACAAATAATTCAAAAATTATAATTAAATATATAAGTAAAGACTTTAATCAATTAATTTTTTGAATAATAATCATTCATTTAAAAACTGTTTTATTAACTAAATATATACTTAACATACTCCTATTTGATCAGCCAATTCTCTGCCAGGTACAATAATCAAACCTAAAGGACTATTAAACTGATTTTTTATTTTTACTCTACTTTTGTAAGCCATTATTTGTTGAATTATGGGCGTCAAATATGCTAGTGTTTTACCACAGCCTGTTTCAGCAGCAAGTAAAGTGTTTTTTCCTCTCAATATTGATGGAATACCTAATGTCTGAAATAATAAAGAACAATTTAAATTAATATTATCTAAATGATTATTTTTCGTTTTTACTTGAATTTCTGAAGGATAAATGATTTTGTGTTGTTTTAAAATATCAAGAATAGGTTGTGACAGTCCAGTACTTTGAAAATCAAATGAAGGTTTCCTACTCTGAGGCAGATAGTCCTATTTTAAAACAATAAATAAATTAAAATTCAATAAAACATAAACAGTCTACAAATCAACTTACATCATTATAAATATTAATTGTGAAATAATCATCCTTGGACTTTTTGTTTTTCCATCCTTTCGATGCTAGTGGAATTTCTTTAAAATCTCCATACTTTTTATTTCTCTCATGATTTAAAACTTTTCGTTTACATTTTATAACAACATCCTAAAACCCAATAAACATTAAACATATACAGTTATGTATTAACAATTCAAAATAAAACAAGATATATCAAGACTATACAAATATATTAATAAGGAATATGTCATATCCTTAATTTAAATTGTTCAGGCATAAACAGATACTAACATAAGTACTAAGTAACAAGTTAAAAATATTTGATTAATACATTTTTCGGATAAAATTATGATAAAATTTTTTTATAATAATTTGGTTATTAATAAGAAATCAATTATGAAATTACATGTACTTTGAAAAATTAAGATATAATTAAGGCTATTGATCGTAAGAAGTAAATAATATTGTTGTTCATTATTTAAAATACTCTATATACGTTGGTATTAACCACAGTGGGATGTTCAGTTTCAGAACTTTAGAATAAAATATAAATTTTACATTTAATATTTCTTAAAATAAAGCATTTTATACATTTAGAACTATAGTTCTAACAAACTCTCAATTTTGAATGTCTAAAATATATCAAGTTTATAGTTAACCCTAGGATAAAACGTACGGAATCGATTGAATATTGATCTTCTTGTACATTGTGTACGTCTTGTACTTCAAGTTCTTCTTTTTTCATAGGTATGTATACTGGATCAAGATCTTCGTAACTAAGATCAATTATCTTATCATTTTTAGAGCTAAAGCAACGTACCTGTAAGAATGAAATATAACATTAATTTACTCATTATAAATTTGAATGTAGTTACAACCTATAGACTATAACGTATAGTGTTTATAGTTTTCAGTTGATAATAACAGTTATCAGTAATTAAAATAATTTTAATAAATAACAACAGTTGCCCATGGGTTTCTAACAGTTTTTTTAAAACTTAAAAGAACCAATACCGATTGATTCTCGGACAACACCGAAACTTGTACTTATGAGTTTTGGGTGTTGTTCTTGATGTGAAACGTTTACTCACACTTTGGATACATTTCGGGACGTTGGATGCCGACAATGCACATGTCATACGGGATTGACGTTGCGCGCGGCCGCATCGAAACGTCGAGCAAATCCTATGCAATCCGAATAGTTTTGCGGCAGCTCGATATTGGACGGCCATGTTTAGAGCGATTTAAACTCTGTTTTTATTCCTCGCGCATTTTCGACAGGTGCCCGGCGGTGATCGGTGGTGCTGTCCAAAGAGACAAGACCTGCAAATTACGGGAGGACAGAGATTTCAAAACACGACCGTAGACGAAGATTGAATATGGAATTTGTTCGAGGTAAAACGGTGATAACTGCTAAGTGATAACGGGACGGCATGTGCTTTTGCATTATTATTCTGCGATGCGGCGGCGATAAGAGATGAGATAACAATGTTTATATTTGTATTTTTTCGTTGGTGTGTCGAATGTATTGCATGATGACCAGGCGCCCGCCCGCCAACCGCAACTGCGTCCGTTGCACCGTCAATCCCCGTGAATTATCAATGACTGCACCGGAGTCGCAATACTCGACCGAGCAATAATATTATTATTTTTATATTATCTACGAGTTGCAGAATGCTGTAGAGACTATAATATAGAAGAGCACAACTGGGGCCGCGATATTTTACTCTGCTGATAATAAACATTTAGTCCAGTCAAATTAGACAAAAAACCTACAAAGATTGGAACTAATTCCTCGAAAGCTGAATTTTGGTACACAATCAGTCCATAGCTTACTGATTGACATACTAAAATTCCCCAGACATACCCCTTGTGCATAGCTCTCCATCCCTTAAAAAGGGGGTGCGTACACTCTTTTCAATTTTACACTATATCTTGTTTAATTTTGAACTTACGACTAAAAAGTATAGACTAAAAATTAAAGGCCGTAAAATTGTCTATATAAATATGTCATTTTGTGTACTTAAATGATCATTGAATAGCGGTAAGAAAATTTTTTTTGAAAAAAATTGAATTATTTGAAATTTTTTTTTTTGTTTTTTTAGTTTTGGCCAAAACTACTATTCGTACGTCAAAATGATCTATATAAAAAATTGAAAACCTGATAATTTTACATAAGATTCTGATTTTTTTTTTTTATATACATTACCGCAGTCTCAAAAATGTTTGATATTTGTAGCGGTGAGCTATAGCTATACAAATTTGCTTGTTAAATAAGTATGTCTTATATATAAGTATATAACTGTAACGTGCTTTTTCTTGAAATCCTCCAACAGCCCAAACCGCTGGACGGATCGGGTTGAAATTTGGCACGAAGATAGCTGTAATGGCGTAGACGCGCACTAATTAGGGATTTTTGAAAATTCCACCCCTAAGGGGGTTAAAAACGGTAAAAATTTTTTGGTTCCAATCTTTCTGAAATTAAGTATACATACTCTGTAATGCGAATAAACATTGTCTATAAACTTAATTTTGTGAAATTCGACCCCTAAGGGGGTTGAAAGGGGTGAAAAAGATGAAACTAGAAAAATTCACCTGGCCGGAACCGCTGGAGCTTTGAGTGTGAAATTTGCTCGGCGGTTTCGTTTTATTTAGTGGAGACCCCTTGACAAAGGATTTTCCGAAATTCGACCCCAACGGGGGTTAAAAGGGCAAAACTAGAAATATTCGCCTAAGAATTAAGGTTTTTCAAAAAAAATTTTCTTACCGCTATTCAATGATCATTTAAGTACACAAAATGACATATTTATATAGACAATTTTACGGCCTTTAATTTTTGTTCTATACTTTTTAGTCGTAAGTTCAAAATTATACAAGATATAGTGTAAAATTGAAAAGAGGGTACGCACCCCCTTTTTAAGGGATGGAGAGCTATGCACAAGGGGTATGTCTGGGGACTTTTAGTATGTCAATCAGTGAGCTATGGACTGATTGTTTACCAAAATTCAGCTTTCGAGGAATTAGTTCCAATCTTTTTCCTAATTTGGCTGGACTAATTATAATATCGGCAAAGGCCGAATGCGCACCCGGTCGTGGCGAATAATAATAATTATGTCACCGTAGAGTGTTGACGGTTGATTACAATTCTACGGATATCGTACCACACGCGTTGTACAATAACACTACGATAACATGTACATGAACGTGAACGGCGACGGACACATCATTATTCATTGGTAATCGGGAGTTTATTCGTAGTAACAAACGTCCGTTCTTAGCCGTTCTGGTCGAGATTTCAGCTCGTTGAGATTTCGTTTTATTTATTTTAATTTAAATTAATTATTTGCCGTCCGCTCGGTGTCGGCGAACGGAACGGCTTTCCGCCTGCCCGAGAAAACGATGTTTTCAATGTTTTCTGATCTGTTTCAGCGAATGAAAGTGAGTAAGTATTATATTTTAAATGATTATTCTAAAAATGTGAAAATAATTTATACCGCGGAAAGAATATGAATAACGAAACGCGATGATTTAGTTGTTAAATAAAAGAGAACAGTAACATTACGTTACAGTTCAAACCTAATTAGGAAATATCAAACAAATTTAAATAAAAGTTAAAACATTAATAAAGTACGTTATACTTTTTTAGTAATGATTGTAATACCTATAATGCCTACCTATTATTATTTATTTAAAACAATTTATGTATACTATTTGTATTATATATTTGTATCTAATTCTAACTATAATTAAAATATATTGAGAATCGTGACTACAATAAGGTGATCAACTGAAAAATCTCGGTTTTGGTAGCTATATGGATTTTAATTTATAACACTGAATATATTTAATTAAAACTAATAATTAGATAATACATTTTAAATGTTTCAACTTCTAACAATATATTATACTGATACTCAAAATCATATATTTCTTCGTGAAAATTAATTTTACAATATATTGTGCAGTTTAATGGGAGCGGTACTGCCAGAGGGAGTATACTATACTACCATAGTAAGCCCAACTTCCTCTAAATCATTTTCTAATGCGGTGAATCATGACACAATTGACACATTGACGCCCACTCCGGTGGTCCACGCAAATCATATCTCACGCGGAATCGAAAGTATCCGGCCGGTTTTTTTTTTTGTATTATATCGTAGGTTATGTACAAATTACAAATAACTATTTAAACAATTATTATCTACCCACATGGCCACAGCCCACAGTATCTCTACAGCTTTTACAGCAATAGCCATTCTTCAAAAGAACCTGTGAAGAATACTCAAAATCTTTTAAAAATATTCCATTTCAATTTAAAACTAAAGTCTGTAATTCTCTTATTTTAATGAACTCTTCATAAAAAATTATAAATAATTTTTAAGATAAAACTTCTGCAGGTTTTGATAAAATATTAGTCAAGATCTTAAAACAAATATCAAAGTATATTATTGATCCTCTCACTTACATATTTAATTTATGTTTAGAACATGGTATTTTTCCCGATAAATTAAAATTAGCGATTGTCAGACATTTATACAAATCAGAAAAAAAAGACAATGTATACTCGTACATATAATTATAGGGTAATATCATAAATATGCAACTTTTCAAAAAATCTAGAAAAAATATTGAAATGTAGGCTTATTTTACATCTAGAAAAAAACAATTTGATATCCAAAAATGAATTTGGCTTCCGCCCTGGAAAAAGCACAACTGGGGCACTATATGAAACAACAAATGTTATATATAATGAACTTGATAACTATCAAAAGTTTTTGACACAGTGGACCATAAAAAACTAATAAACATTTTACCAGGTCTAGGAATAAAAAATAAAAGCTTAGATTTGTTTATTAGATAACTTAAAAGACAGAAAACAAATAATATCCATAAATGGTATACTTAGTAATGAAAACAAAATAACGTATGGGGTCCCTCGAGGGAGTGTTTTAGGTCCAGAATTGTTCATAATTTATATTAATGGCATATGTAATTTAGATAATGATGGTAAAATAATTACGTACGCAGATGATACGTGTTTACTTTTTTCAAGTAACACCTGGGAAAATGTTAAACGAAAAGCAACTGTTGAAGTTAATAAAGTATTTGATAAATTGTCTAAACTAAAATGGACGTTAAACATAAATTAAAGTGTGTTGGTTACATTCTTCGTAACAAATTCTTATGTACCATTTAACGATATTATCAAACACTCTTGAACTCTTCGTAATATATTGTTTAACTCTTGTGTCTGCCAAAAAATAGAGTTTCAAGAGTAAAGCATTTAGGATTAATCATTTACTGGAATTTACGTTGGAATATACATATTAATTATATGGTTATACGTTTAAGGTCTGTTATTTTAAAAATATAAAAATAAAACACAATATTACCCAAATAATTTATGTGCATTGTGCACTGTATATAATACATTGTGTAAATCAATTTATCAACATGGTTTTATAGTATATGTAGGCTGTGCAGACAATGCAATCAGACCCTTCATAACACAAAAAAATCAAGCTGTAAGGATATGTCTAAACAAAAATAATTTAATAGGCTCATCAGTTTCCTTTTTTTTTATTTAAGTTAAAAGTACTGCCTATTATATATCCGTAAAGAAAATTCGCCATATAAAGTGTTTCTTTATAAATTATAATTTATAGTATGTATTATGAAAATTCGTTAATGTTTTTAATTTTAAGTTTTACAACAACTGATTTATCCCAACACAATCTTTGCTTATAGGGGTAAATTAATTTAAATGCATAACAAATTTAAACTGTTTAAAATGTAACGTATTATTTTTCTCTAGTAAAAAATATAGAAAAAAAGCTACAGAAAACTATGGAAGATCAATTCATTGTTGCCTTGGGTATCATTTGAAAGCGGTCACCACTTAGGGTTTAGACTTGAGTTAACCTGAGCGGAGTAAAATATAATTTAAGAGAATTGTGTGTGGTTCTTGGAAAGCAGAAAACGATTGGTGGACGATTTTTCGCATAACTCCCTTGGCGTTCGTGTCGATTACGGATTATCATAGTACGACGAATAATTATTCGTACTGTGTTATTATTTCATATCTGCTCCTCGTAAGCGCCGAAGCGAGTGCACAGACGAAACGGACGTCGGGCACCGAGACGAGATTACGATAGTGCACGGACGCAATCCGAGATTTTCCATCTCAGACGGGGCTGCTAACGATGATGTAAAATATCCGTAATAGCCGAGAGTTCTACGCACATCTTGAACGGCGTCGCCGACCGGATGGAAGTTGGCGACGCTCTGAAAATCTGTTTCGCGTATCTACGACTGTGGCAACCACGTTCGCGGTACCTGGCCAACGATATTGCTATGTACGACTGCGGCGGCGCGCGGTCGTTTGGTCACGCCCGGCGTGTACGTCCATTCGACCGGAGCCGCAGTTTGGTAACCCCTAATTATGGTTCGCGCGGCGGCGGCAGGATGCGAGAACACCGGGCACCGGCCCCGCCACCGAACGCCGAACTGCCGGAGAGACATCGGTCGTCGCCGTCGCCGCCGCCGCCGCAGCTAGTGCTGTGCACCGCCACCACCGTCACGCCCGTTACCATACGAATTCCGATTCGCGTCCCTCCAGCGCACCGAATCCGGTTGTCGCCGCTGTTATTATTATTCTTCGTCAGTCCGTCCGGCGGTGTTCGAGTGCGACCGTCGTTGTCTTTCGTTCTATCGCGCTCCGACGTCCGTCTGTTTTTTTTTTTTTTCATCTTTTATTCACCATACGTTTTTCCCCGTTTCGTTTTCGTGTGCGTTTTCATATTTTGTTCTTTACGTTTCATTATTTGTTCCCGTCGCCCGTTCGGTTGTAGTTCGTAACCGTCCGTATTCGTTTTAGTCCCGCGGCCGTGTAGCAGCACTTAAAGTATAAATAATAAATCTCCTCGCATCGCCTCGTGCGCAGTGATCGGGGTCGTCGTCGCGAACACACCGCCCTGCACGAGGAGTTTGGAGTTTGATTTTATCGTGGTCACTACACTACGCGGTATCCGGTGGTTGGGTAGTACGCTTTGCCGCCACCCTGTGCCACCGACAAATGGACGTCAGCACGTCTTGCTCGCCAAATTGTTATTGCTTCGACTGTTATTACACTACTAGGACGGCAGTCGACTCGAAGTAAGTGCTCACTTAGTGTTTAATATCTAATTAACAACTGTGTACTTGTTGCACAACTATCGCTTATCACTCACACACACTTACACATTTCGTCTTGGTGATAACTGAATAATAATTAATAACACGGCGGCGGCGTGTCGAATAGTCAATAGTCGTCACTCGTCACCGTTTTACCGACCTATCACCCTCGTAGGAATTCCATCGTAGTACTCGAATAACAGCTGTGTCTTTGGACTACAGACTAGTCTTAACAATATCCTTCATGGATCTTTTGTACGTCTAGAGCAAAATCTAGCGTTTAAATTATCGCGTTTGAAAGCGCAATTTTTCGGCCCACGTTAACGCGCGTTGCGCATGACGTATCCATTACGAAATAAATATTTTTAAATCCCGTCTGCCGGTGCACAGATTGACGTGGGTTTGTGGGGGGGGGATGAGTGGGTGGTAATAAATAATAATAATAATAATGCGAGTACAAAATCCCGCCGGATTATTATTATTATTACGCGCGTATACGTTGATGAACCTTGACATTCGTAGTTCAAGTAGCTGTAGTATAGCAAATTAGTGACGATAGATAACAGTTGTTGAAGATTTTCTACGTTTTGGTGTGGTATCCCGCGTACAACAACCGCCACGGACTACACGTAAATACCACTGCGTTGCGAACGTCGGAAACGTTTTGATTACATTAAGTCCACTCTGGCGACTGAGAAGTGAGAACTAGTTCGTGCGCGTTTAGACGATTTCAACGCGTTAAACCGAAGCCACTGCCGCTGGGGAACGTTAAACCGCGAAAAGTAGTCCGCTGCTGGGTCTCGGTTTAAAAAAAACCTTTCGAAATATTATTATAATGGGTAGGTAGGTACCAAGTGCAATTCCGAAAGAAAAAAAAATGATAACAGCGAATTTCCATGTTGCTATGTGTCCGCGTCACTACCTACGCGGAATGATAAATGCTTCGAATTGATTTAATTGCGCGGCGTCTTGATGCACTTGCTGCTCGCGTGGTCATATTTTTCGTGTGTGTAAACTAAAACTCGTCCGGTCGGTAATTATGATCTATAGTGGTTTAATTCGGAATCATGTACGATAACGTTTATTTTGATTTTTGAAACGGACGTGTATAAAATATGATCTCTGTTGCCTTTTCATACCAGTTAATCTATTATTAAATAGCACCTACCGCGTGCGTATTTATAGACAGAAATCGAATCATTTATCGAGTCAGTTTACGTGTTGGTTTGGTTATGTGTGCTATTATAGTAGAATATGAATTATGTTGGTCCGAATGGAATTTACTTGCGTTTTTTCAATGGTTGTTGAGTATCATAATATTTTGCCAACTTGATTGGTTTGGTTTAGGGGCGTTGGAAATTCCTCGTCAGCAGTGACCACGAATTCGATAAAATCTGTACCGGACAGACGATGTGTGACGATTATGTTATTTATTTTTTCATGCCTAAATAGTGTATATTTTACGGTACTAATTAGACGATAATTTGGTGTCTCAAGGACGAATCTATTTTAAAACGACAATAGTGCCTGGTGTATTCAACATGTTTCAGTCACACGCACGAGTCACAATTTCCATCTCTAAACCAAATATTGTTTCAATAATCGTTCATCGTATTTGTGCCGGTCGTTTGATTTATCGATGTCCGACGTCCGAGGGATAGTTTTCGGGGCGTTGAAAATCATAGAACACGTTTTTAGGGTATGCCGTTGTCTCGTTATTTTATTGTGCACGATGATTCCCCCGGGATATTGCGCATGCCCCGTAATCCGGTATTTACGTGTGTCATCACGTTGTTGACCTGCGTCTTGCCCCAGCTGTTCCACTGTTGCGGTTCGCCAGAAAAATGCGCTCCGACACTCAGCCGTGATGCCGTTGTTGGGCCGTGTTTTAGTAGCCGCTCACTGCTCCGGTTTGTTGATAATATGCATTGTATATATTATAATTTTGAAAAGAATTTGTGTCCCACTGAACAACAAGCAACACGCTGTCCCTTCGAAATATCTCTGACACTGCGGCATTACGAATGTGTAGTCGAACAACACACCTTGTGCGTATTTCTGTTCCGATGTTATTTCTCGACGAATTGTTATTTTGTAGTAATTAGTAATTACCGATAATTCTCTTTTTCTATACAGTCATTAATAAATACGTATTTTGTGTCTATAAGGATAACAAACCGCGTGCAGATTTTTTTTTATGTACGCGTTTAAAAAAAAAAAAAACAGTAAACGAGAGGCGGACGCGCGCAGAAATTAGTGGACCTAGGTTCTCTTTTCAGAAACTACGCGCGTTCCCATTGTTTTTCCTCGGTTCCTGTTGTGTTGTGTACACCATTATTCTACATATAAAGTTTACGGAACAATGCGTCGCATAATAATAGAAAATAATTATATTTTTATGATTCGGCTTACTTTGTTTTCTTAACCATCCACCGAGTCCTTGGTCGACGATGACGGTACGGCGACTGAACATCGTAAATTTATTACAACTAGGTAGTAGTAGGTACATATGCTTTTGGTAAAAAAAATTAATGTGTATTCTATTATGCCTATGTTTTTGATTTCGAATTAATTAAATATCGCTGTTTCATTACACTTTCTAAAGCTATAAATATCGCGACTTGATTTTTTTTTCTCCGTTAATCGCACCCGCACGCCGCGCCATCTTCGAGTTCGCGCGCGTGATGAGAACGGTGTATCATCGTTCACCGATAATACCTTTTAGAATATACTGCGTTCTATATTTTGTATTATTTATTTTTGTTTGTACGATTTTCATTGCGCTCGGTGGGTACGTATATTTTTCAAATTGTTATTATTATTGTCCGATGGAATCGTACGAAAACGTTATTCAATTTATAACGGTTCATTTTTTTAGGAACCGTCGAATCGTGAGTTGTTCCTATGTATTTTTCACATTTTCAATGTAAAAGTTTTCGTTTGCCCCACTGATTATTAGTGTGGCACTGTCGGTCGATTAGTACGGAAATCGAATGTATATTTTTATCTCGTTGCCGAAATTCTCCGTAGACGTTTCATACGTGTATTATTAGAATGGATGTTAATGTTAATTTGCGCGTTTAAAGTTTAAACGTACGGTCTCTCATTTGACATAACATTTTCTTATTATAAGAAAATAGTTCAGAGCTGTTTTGTTTTATTTCTGGGCATAACCTTCTCGTGAATTGCATTAAAATTGAAATTGAAATTTTATTTTATGCTCGATCTCTGAACTGTAGATTTTATTCCCATTGAATAACGTTGATATGACACAAGGGTAACGTTGGTACTGCTATATGTTAAGTTTTCACCGTGTATTTTCATTTTGCAATAAGTAGGATAATCGTATAGTATATTAACCGCAGTAATTTACGTAATCCGAGTTTTGCTCGGCTATCCTGTGAGGAATGTCGAAATAATAAACATATTATATTATTATGTACAAGAATATTGCTCAATGGCGGATGTGCTTATACTCCAAGAGGAGTGAAGACACCACCAGTTCAAATTAAAAATAATAATATTATATAGAACAGAATGTGTGTATTTTTTAATGTTAGCGCAGTTATGGTACAACAAGTCACCGTTGATTTTTGAATGTCTGAAAATTATTTACTCTTCACTCACAAATATTCATTACTATCGAACTATTACTACTATATTATTCATTACTATCGAAAAATATGCTTTACACTCAATTTTACCATTCATCATCTCCGCGTATACAGGTAAGCCGGTAAAATAATAATATTACCAGTGTAGATTGTAGAGTCGAGACTATCTACGGTAATCGCTAATGATTGTGTTCGGATTTCCGGTGTGTAAGGATTCTCGCGGGAAAGGTATTAATAACAACGTGGGGTTTTGGAAATCGTCGTTTTACCATCGCACAAAGAGATAAGGAAAAAATTAAAAAAATGTTTCGTAAAAAGCCCGTCATCCAAAACCGATTTGCAATTTCCTCCCGGCCGCACACGGTTTTTGTTGTTCCGGCACCGCTTCTTCCACAGTACCGCGGCCAGAAGGTGTCTCCCGCAGCAGTAGTTTGTAGTCGTCGTCACCGACACGACGATATTATTCTTGTTCAGGTTCAGTAAATATAATTTCCGGTTTAGGATTTTTTTTTTTTTTAACACTACTAAGGCCGTCCGCCACCGTATTCCGCTTTGTGTACCTTATAGTGTTACATATATACATAGGTATGTATATAAATATTTTTTTCTCGTACTACACGCAGACACACCATGAGAACCACTGCGGCCCGATAGTGCCGGTCATTGTCATTGCCTTCGCCGGTCCAGCCGCGTACACGCAGACACGCTTACACACGCTCATTCACGCGCGCTGGCCATAAGGACCCGGAGTTGTATAGCATCAGCAGAGAGCACGGGGCGGCGGATGTGTCAACCGTGTGTCCCCCGTCCTCTGTACAGTGGTGCGGTGGTGGTGATTACCGCGCGTGCATTCCTACGGAGTGAAAAATTCGTCGTGGCCCGTATTTTTACCGACGTCCATCACCGCCTCCGACACGTTTTTTTCGTTTCACAGAGTTTTTGTGCGCGTTCATACGACGACGGCGACGACGAAATATTGCACAGACGAATGCGTTTGTGTAGCTCGGACGCATTCGCGTTTACGTATTATAGTAAATGGTATACGGTGTGTACACGTAGAGTAACCCTATTGACGCGAATCATGAAAAGATATAGAAACATATGAGTAGGTAATTCGTGTTCAAACCTTATTCACTATTGATAGTTATGTTTTTATATTTCCATGCCCTTTAATTTTTTTATTCGAACCGCAGCGACACGAGATTTCCAACAAAAACCAACATTTTTAATTCTACATCCTAAAATGTTTTCATTTAAACATTTTTCACACATTTATCTTGTAAAATATACTATAAAATCAATGATATGCATAAATCTAATGACTAGTAACATTCTAATGTCAGCTTGTAACTATTTAAAATATAAAGAAGAAGAATAAATATTTATATATATTTTTATATCATTTATACTACCTTGATTTAAATTTAATGTATGTAAAAATTATCTTTCCACGCTATTTATACAGGTGTCTCTCCGAGGATTTACCCATTGCGATATTTCCTGGAATAATAAAGATTTTCAAATTCTGATTTTGAAAAGTCTCACTGGGACAAGGATTACAAACATTTTATATTTAATAAATTTAATATTTTGGTAAAAAAAAGTAGAAATAAAATTTTTTAATTTTTTCCTTTCGAAAAATTGTCAACAATTTCAGAAAAATAAACTAAGTATATAAAATAAAATGAATCTTCAAATTTTTAAAAAATTAAAAAATAATTATTTAACTCTACCAAAACATTAAATTCAAAATATGAAATATTTGTAGTCATTGTCCCTGTGAGTCTTATAAACACCAGAATATGAATATCTTCAGTATTTCAGAAGATATTACAATGTGTAAATTCTCAGCGGGACACCCTATGTAGGTATATATTATAAATTGTATGATGTGTATAAATGTGTTTACTCGCGTGAACCTCTGCTCAAAATGCCGTATCATGTACTATATTGTATAGTAATATATTGTACATATTATTATATACATTATACATAATATATCGCAGGCACATTTTCATATTATGACGGTATAAAGTAGAATTTTTTGATCAGTTTTTTTCTTTCGTTCCGAGAATCTATGTGGTGTATCGTGTAATGGATCGTATCGAAACTATCATGATTATTGAGCGTTTTGGTTAATTGTTTACAGACTTACAGTATATCATCAAAGAAAGGAGGTGTATATGTTACCGGCAAAGTGTTGAACCTGGCATTCTATAAAATACCAAGGCTTTTTATGAAATACCTAAAATGAGCAGGAAAAGAAGACAATTTGTGTAATGACTAGGAATGACCTAACCTATAGAATTCCGAACCCTCATGTAGTAAATGTATACAATTTATATTAAATTATATATTACCTACTACATGAGTGTATTAAAAATACAAAAATATTTTGTGCAGTTAAAATGTCTCGCATCAACTGTACGATGCAATAATTAAATTAAAAACAAATTATTTAAATAATGAACATTTTTTGATTAAATACTATTCTAAACCTCATACTTTACCTAACATAGCATTGGCGTTCTACAGAAATCCTAGGAATTGTATAGATTTCCTAGGCATAATTTAAAATAGCATTACAATTTAATACATTGCCAAATAGTACAAGCCACAAGGGATTCTATAGAATGCCTTTATTCAACACATTGCCGGTAAAATATACACAAAATTACGTTACCTTTGGTTCTAGGCTCTCTTGAGATAACATTTAAAAAACTAAACTTTTAATTGAACTTTAAATGTCGGAAAAACTTTACTCCGACGTGTGATTAAAACCGAGAACCATGTTTGTTAAGAGAGGAAAGTTCAAATACGTATATAATTGTTGCGCGTTGCGATATATAGCACATATAGGTACATATATATATATATAGGACGCTAAGCATGATGACTAATTGAAAAAAAATTCGCCCCGGGGTTGCAATGTGTGTGTGTGCATTCTAGATATATCATATGTAGAGGTGTACTCAACCTTGTCCGTCGCCATGGCCGGCCCGCGTGCATAATATAATAATAATAATATTATTATATCGGTTATATGTATATGTATATTTAATGTGCGTTTATGCCGTTTGAAGCCACCGCCCTTTTAGCTTAATGCGTTTCGTTGTGTATGTACAGGGTGGGCCGACGACTTTTTTCGTTTCAGCCGCTCTGCACGAGGAAAATGTGTGGGCCCAGCCCTGTATATTCATCAGTGTGTAATAATTATACAAGTCCATCTGCATTGTATGATGATGAATAACAATTTATCGTTGTGTTTTTATTCTAACTGTAGTAATTTATTAATTGAACAAACGCGTTGCCCGGAGGAGTGTTGTTTTATTTTAGTTGTTCGAACATCCCTTATGGTTGTGGCTTGTACGTGTATGGGAAACAAGCAGAGTGCTATTTTGTTGGGATGCTGCTGCTGTATACGTGTAATAATGGTATTATAATATGCATCTTAAAAACCTCTTCGCTGACGACCTTGTGTGCGAGTATGTTAACACGCTCTGGCATTTGCAGCTGTTGCTGGGATGATTTACTAAAACGTTTTTATTATATTGTTATTATTATTTTCTATCTACTTAACTTACCTCTCTTATTACCAGACGGCATTCGTCGATGTCGTGATGAGAAACTGAGGAATGCGTGATAATTCATTCTCCCAGGGTCTGAAACTCGTTATTTGCTTGTTTCCTTTTCGATAAAAGTCCAAAAACCTATTAAGGAAAAATTAACTTATGACAACTCTTGACTACGTCTTTAAAAAAAAAAAATACATTTTTTTTTAATTTCGTAAAAATTACAAATGATATATGTATTTAATCTTTGTTTCTATAGTGCATTTTAATTTAAAAGTTAAGTCTCAATTTAATTGCATCATTGTGCAATAACCGTGTATTTTTTAGGTACCTATACTGACTATACTATTTAGTTACCTATTTCTAAAATTAGGGACTACAATAACTGTAATAGACTATACTTCACGTCTTGTTTTGGTGACTAATGATTATCATATGTATATTTGTAAATTTTATTGGTATTTATCAAAATGTGTAATTTACCTATGTAAACATTGGTTGTATTAATTTATCTAATAGTTTTACACAAATGTATTATGTATTAAATACTCAGAATAAAAATATTTATCAAACGCACCTTTAATCATGTAAATCATATAAATATGTGGTTTAGTTAAAATTACTTAGGATTAATTATATTAACTTAACTAATAATTATAGTACTCATAAATATCTGAGTTTAATTTTCTTGTACTCTTCTTGTAACTCTTACTCTATTAATTAATTTATTTAGTTATTCATTGTTTATAGGATAGACATTCGTATATGTATGAACTATAATTTTTTTTATATCTTTATAACTTTCAGTGTTACACTGGTAATTTGATCGTCATTTCTGATTTGTGTAGTTCGAACTTTGAAGTTACATGTACTTTAATAAAACAAATAAATATCATAAATATAAATTATTGATTTGCTATATTTTTTTTAACTTTTAAATTTAAAAACTAATTTAGAAAAATATTATCTCGATATGTTTGAATCTACGAATACGTTAATGTAATATTTTAAGATTTGCATAAACATAACTGCCTAAAACTTAAATGGATGTTGATGCAACATGATTGATGTAACATGATCAATGAAAACCGAATCAGCAATTAGTCGATTCATTATTAAGTAGTGAAGGACAAAATTACTTACGCATATTAATCTACGATTTCGTATATGTATATCTTTAGCCATATTGTTAGATAATGTTTTGAAACTGAAATTTATTGAAAATGATTAAAACGTCCCATGCTTCATGTACTACTGTAATAATGTGACGTTATTATATCTTCGTTATAGAGAGTAGAGACTTTGATAACTTGTTGTTAATTAGATAGTTATAACATAAACCTTCGTCCTTGTATAAATTGGCCTTATATACCTGAACCGAATTAAAAATAGGTTAATTAATTATGAACAAAACAGAAATAGTATAAAAACATATAATTATTGCGTTTCTTTATTATTTGTTCTTCTCAAAAAGTAAATACTTAAAATAAAGCAAGACTTATTGGAACAAATATTGTAACAAAATTTGGATAAATAAACAAATGATGAAAAAGATGCGAAAAATAATGAATTTAAGAGATTTAATTTTACAAAAGAAAATATATAAACAGTGCATTTTTAAAAAAAAGTATTGGTACTTAAGACGCATAGAATAATTATTTAAAATATTGTCATTGGTATTTGTGTTTACGATCATAATATTTTAATACATTTTTTTAATATTATTCACTTAATTAATTTACCTATTTATATTTTTTAAATAATGTATATTCTATACATTTTAAGGGTTTGCATTTCATTTAAAACTTTGGATTACACTGCAGCATGTTTTAAAATATAAATACCTTTTTTAGGTGCATAAATACTCAATGGTTTTGTACCGGTGTTATGCGTAAATTCCTGAATAATAATTTGTATGCATCCGCGATCGATGACTCATGTTTCATCCCGCTATTTCTATGAGTGTTTTCAGACATACCTATACAACTATTCAAAATGTATCGCATTAAATTGTTTTCACATTTTTAAATTTTTTATTTTCTTTATCGATTCTAAAACAAATATTTATCTTAAATATAAATTGTGAAATTATTTTTATAATTTAGTCACCTCAAGCTATATCTTTTTTTTCTTTTTACATATACATTTTTAAACCCTTGTGTGTGTGATAATCGTATTCACTTAAACGAGAAATTAAATCAATGAAAATAATCTCATTGTAAACTTTACAATTTATACAAGCGAGTATTTTATTTTTTTAATTACAAATGCATTTTATTGATTGAAATTATTTTATGTAGGTGATGCCTCTGTGTTATCGATAATATAAAAAATATCATATGTTATGTTTTGTGCAAAGGGGGCGTTTCATATGGATGGATTTAAAAATGTCAATTGTCATTAGGGCTATGACCTTATTTTTGGTGATATTAAAACATATTGTTTGGTTGAGTTATAAACTACTTTTACTAGCAATTTGTTTATAAGGACAACGATAAAACGGTAGGTATAGAAATACAATATTAACATACATCAGTATTATCAATGTATATCTGTAAATTTGACCGGTTCAATACTTATTTACTTTTAATCTTATAATTTGTTGAAAAAATATAAAAGGTCATTCTTTCAAATTCTTTGAAGTCGAGGGTGGTGTACATAGCCTGCTATATTATATTATATTCGATAATCACAGTAATTTTTCTTAGATAACTATGAAAAAAAATACAATAAATTGATTAAGCTTTATTTAAAATATAAAATATAATCTACCATATTTTATAGTTTTGATTGACTATTTTAATAATTGTGTTTTATTATATTTTTCAGGTGAGACTTGTAAATTGTTAATCATGATAGAATTTTGTTGGTTTTTTTAAATTTTAATATGGTTACTAAAAAAAGAAAGCTTGTTTTTTTTAAAGTATCTTTGGATGTTTTTTATGCCCTCTGACTATACTGAAGACTATTCATTTCCTACCCATTAATCTTTATATCGTATAATATGTAATCGTTAAATTATATTCGTCTATAACTCAAGACTTTTTTAATGTTATCAAATTTACAATCGTAAAAAAATATAAATGATACAAAATTAAACTATATATATAAATAAACATTTTAATAACTGCTTGTACAACTGTCATATTTTTGGTTAGAATACACTGGAGTTCCGGTTTACGTGTACTTTTAACATTCATTTTTAAAAAATGTTGTTTTTTCATTATTTTCAGTTAACTATGCTCTAGGCATATAGGATCAGTTGAGAATTGAACTAACAATAAGAGAGCACGTGTTTGAATTTATCAAATGAAATGACCCACGCAGCCGGTTTAGTAATATTATTATTGGGCACAAAACACGGTGAGCCTGGCCCGGAGCAATAAACCAGTCTATCGTTGTAGTAACTGTATTTTTTCTACTCCTGCTTGAATACAATTATACGTAGGTGGGTTTCTCGGCCAAAACCCAATATTGCATGATCGGTGTCTAACAGGGTTACACAAAGATATTGACTTGGCCATGACTTTTCGTGCAGTGTATTATGGTTTGACAGTATTAGTGCATGCATGTTTTATTTTTTTATTTTTTTATTTTTTTTTAATTACATATCGTGGTCAGCAGGGGGTCACCAAATGCTTCTTGATATTTATGTAGTATGTTGTGCTTAGTCAAATCATTGATGTAAATCGTAACTGGATAAGATAATAAATAAAAAATAATACAACTAATATATGTCTTATTGTTTCAAATGGTTTTTTTTTAAAAATACATTTTGAGATTTGTATTTGTATGATTTAGATATCTATTAATATTTCTTTTTATATATTCCATTTGTGTTTCTTACTGTATTATATATTATACTGAATTTTGGAGAATACTAAGATGCAATTTGTTCCATAAATGTAATTTTAAAATTTTTCACGAATTTATTATTCATTCTAGTGGAGAAAAATTAATATACCATTAATCAACTGATATGTATTCGAAAATAAAAAGTAAATTATCAACAGATAATGGATAAACAAAGACAAAGACCGCTATTGTACCTTATAAATGTGATGATTTAACTATAGTAGTTGGTTAGATCTCTATTATAATTTTTCATTAATGAGATTCCACTGCATAGTGTATTTTCTTCACGTTGCATATTGTGGAGCCGTATAATAGGTGAAATCACGCAAAAACTCGTATTATCCGGTGCCGCACAAGTAGGTCTCTCGGGCGAATTAAATATGACGACGTTTATACACGTCATAATATGAATGTATATATATATTGTAATTTAATGGTTATTATAAAAACGAAACGAAGATAGTAGGTATAACTTGCAGTGGTGTCTAACGTATATTACTTATTTAAAAGTAAGCACAACAGGTTAATAGGCGTGGATAATTACCTGAACCGAGAATTGGACGAAAAGATTATCATAGCCCTTTGCTCTCTTTATTTCAGTTATGAGTTATGACAACGATTATTTTATGGAATAAGTCACTAAAGCTAAACTGTTTAAAAAACCGCACTATAATAACAATTTTTGTATTGAATTTAAAATAAAAACAGTCGCAAAAATGACAATGGGAGAACGTGTGGGTTTTTAAGCTGCGCAAAGTTACTAAAGTTCGGTCTCGATAACCAACTCTTCCTCCGCACATTATAAAAACAGCACGAAATACGTGGAAAAATAACCTTTTAGCCGTCCGAGTTAATGGATTTTTTTTCTTAATGCCTCCCAGGCGGATACAAGAGGGAAGCAGCAGCACTAAGGGGTAATTGGCAATTTCCCTTATCGTTCACATGAAATTACTTATTTTATTACATTGAGAAGGTTTCTTGCCATAATTTTTGAGAATTAAAACGACATTCAAGGGTGCACGTTTTGCTTAAGAAAACGTCGTATCTGTGTTTGTTATAATTCTTTTTATTTTTTAAACGTCTCGGGCATATTCCTCTCGACGTCACCACCCGCAGCAGCAAAACATCTATTGCAACTGATTTTTTCTGTGGATACCTACAAACCTATTGCTACACTACAAATCTGTAGTTCTTCAATACAGGCATTTAGCTACATATATTTCGCTTACATTTCTGAGCATCTGTCTGCGTGTCTATCACATCCGTACGCCACGGCGTTCGAACGAAAAGGAAGAGGACGTTCTTCGCTCGGGCTCCCTTGCTAGGCTTCCGTTCTATAAGGACGACGGTATTTTTTTTCCCATATTTTTTTTTCACCCGCATCGTACACCACCCAGTTCGGAGACAGAACAAAAATTATTATTACATTAATATACGCGTTCGATTACCGCAACTTCCCTTCTCACCGCGTCGTCGCGATTTCGACCGCACACGTTATAGTGAGACGACCGTGTATTACAGCGTTGTCAGCTACGTGTGGGCTGCATTGCGGCCGGCTGTACGTCACGCTTGCGGTGGTGGTGGTGGTGGTGGTTTGTCGGCGCAAAACAAACGTCGTAACTCGAACGAGCGTTGTTTGGATTTCGTCCGTACCGTGGGGAAAAAGCCTTGTCGTTGTTCGTGTCGTGTAAACATTAGATCGCCGAGACCAGACGTCGGTAGTGGTGCCGGAAAATAGGAAAGACGCACGCAGGACTATAGGGGGGAAAAAAAAGGACGAACCGTACGTGCGTAAGTGCGACACACTTATTATGTGTACATGCACGTGCGTACACGGGGAACAACCGTCGCTTCTTTGTGCGCACCACGCGAGATGAGCGGCGTTCTGTACACACTCGCACGCACGTACGCGCTCACGCTCTTTAACGGGTTTTTCTCTCCTTAACGTAATACCTGTGATATTATTCTTCTCCGGTCGCGGGTGTCCGAAAAATAGTGTTGTGTTTACCAGGCGGCGGCGGCGACGACGACGACGACGACGACTATAATACTCGCCGCTCCCTCCTCCTATTCTCGTCGCGTACGCCTTTCCCCTCCGCGCGCACGCGTTTGCGAGCCCACCACTGTGTGTGTTTATACGGGTGGTGGCCTTGGAATATAAAATTATATATGTATATACGTAATAATAATAATCATCGTATAAACGACGGTGTGATTTCGAACGACGACGCAATGATGTGGTTCGGAGGAGCGGCGACGGTGATGATGATAATAATAATAATAATAATAATAACAATAATAATAGTAATAATATTATGTACGCTTGTGAACGAGCGCGAGCGCGCCCGCGTGTGGATAAACCAATGCGCTTTTACGAATCGGTAGGTATAAAAAATGTAATCTCGTTTTCGGCAACGACAATAGCTATAGGAGCCGGGGTCTGCTCACCGGACCCGGTGTCGTTTTGATATTTTTTCGTTTCCCTCGCGCATCCGGTTCGGAACAATCCGCGGCAGAGCGGCGGGTACCTACACACGTCCTACGCGCATTTTGTTTCGCTGCGTATTCCGGTGGTACTTTTCCGATAACATAATTCTATTGCGATCGTGTTTCGCGTTTATACTGGACGGCGGCGACACGGTGATTTGGCCGGGCTCCTCCGCCCACCCGATTCGCACACAATAACGTATCAATCAGTGTCCGACCACGACCGGGGCCATCTCTACGGCCAGGTTATGTGGCTTCTCCGACCGGGAGTGCAGCCCGCGTTGTCCCCCCCCCCGTCTCCGCCCCGCTCCGTCGTTGTCTTAACGATAATTGTTTTCTACTCGGTGCTCTTGCCGGACACCCGTCCAGCGGTGTCCCGACAATAATGGTGGCGCGCGTAGGAGTAGTTACTGACGATAATTAGTCTAGACTGGTGGCGACGCGACGTCGTGTAACAAATTAAGGAATATTTTACGACATTCATTATTGTTGACGTACATCAAATATACGTTTACCCGATAAATATTTTATAACGTAAATCTCTGCCGCTTTGAACTTCCTTGATTACGGTCACTACGTGTAAGCGCGTAAAGTATCGACTGTGTGTGTGTGTGTGTGTGTGTGATTTGTCCTGTCGAATGTTTTTAAAAAATCGTTCCTGCGGTATTATAGTGAGTGGCCTACTCGATTGCTTGGATTACACGACCGCGGGGTGCAATAATATAACGTCGCGTAGGACACACGTCTGTTATGATTTTAAGAATCTCCTGCGGCGGTATAAAATATTATATTATAGTATCTAGTCCTCGTGTTTATTTGGAAACCGCAGTCGCCTTAATCGGAACGTCGCCGGGCGAGAGCGATTGGACAGATTGAAAACGCGTTCGCCTCCTTCTCTTCCTTGGGTGCTGTCGCTCCGTTGCAGCTGCGTCCGTGCGTCGCGCACCGTTGTTATTGTATAATAGAGTTTTTATTATTATTGCGTACGACTCATTTTTCCATTTTTTCCCCGATACGAACAAACAAAAACTAAGAGGGAAAAACGTGTACACAATGGTAAATAGATACGTTGTCGTCGCTGGCACATCTGAACACTCGTAGAAAAAAACATTATGTATTATATATGTGTTATTACTTATTATTTACTGTATAGTATACAACCATCGTTGTGTGTCTCCGAGTCAACTCTACTGAAAGTGTTATACGCTTGTATGTATAGTATATAATAGTAATAATAACTCGGTGTCTCGGT
Organism: Periphyllus acericola; assembly: GCA_949715065.1. NCBI lineage: Eukaryota > Metazoa > Arthropoda > Insecta > Hemiptera > Aphididae > Periphyllus > Periphyllus acericola. The sequence continues at coordinate 22,652,114 of OX454269.1, forward strand.
AGTACATAGAAGTATCGTAGTGGTACAGTAGTAGTATACCGCGGTCACCGTGTACGTAGGTCGTTCACCTGCCCGTCGTCGTCTTCGTGCCTAAACGTTTATTGTAGTGTGTACCTGGTGGTAGTAGTGTGTCCGAACGCTGCAGGAAGGACACGGCACAACTCGCGCACCTGAATATAATCCTCCTACGCGATTACGTCGTTTCGGGTCGCGGCGATGGCAGTGATGCAATTAATATAATTATTATTATTACTATCATTGCTCCAAACTCAAGAGATCTTTCGACGAGTTTACCGTACCGATGATAGGGGGGGGGGAACAAAAAAAAACGTTTTAATTAGCGTCGGTGAAAAATAAAAAAAGACGACTCGGAAGTTTACGTATTACTGCGCTCTTGCACCGAGACGCATGTACAAGTGTATACAACTCCCGCGATTCGAGTAAACATTTTATTTATATTTCCCGTCCGCCCGCTTTTTTTTTTTTTTATTGTTTACTATCGAATGAATAGACACTGGTATAGTTTAAGTGCATTTTCCCCAATTCCTCTGCCCCAGCTCAAAACTTTTGTTCGGAGCGCGTTTCGTACAACATTGTTTTCACGAGCAGATCTGCCCCGGGGAGGAGGACATCTTCACGGCATCAGTTCCGCGAGCGAGAACGTGGTGTCACACGCCTTGTCGTCGCCGTGATGTAGAACGTTGTAATATGTACGCTATACGCAAGGCGCACGTGTAATATTTTAATATTATTGTTATTGGTGGGAACACGCGTATTGTGCGTAACGACGCGGTGGGGTGGTACGGTCGGTCGTGCGTGCGCTGCGCATTTATGTGATATAAAAAATAACATGCGTGCGTTTTGTTCGGTCGAAAGTTACTACGGAAATATAAGATTGCGATTTGATCGTCGGCGAAGAAAACGCGACACATCGCATATCGTTATCGTCACTACACCACGTTTGCACTTTGCGACGTCATTTTCCGCATTGTTTATTCTTTCGCGTTTTTGTTCTACGTTTTTCTCAACGATAACGCAACGCCGCGCACGTGCGACGTACCCGATCGAATCCCGGAATTGGTCGGCCAAGTCTTTACCTCGGACGGCTCGGTGAGTCGCAATTTTATTACTGTTTTGTCGTGTGCATCAGTGGCGTACGCAGAATTCGTTTATGGGGGGTGACCATTTATATAAATTGTATTCTCATATTGAAGGTATTATATCACAATTAAATCTTAAAAGATTTATATTTTATCGTCTAACAACAGTTAATAACTTAATATTAATTCGTCATGATGCTTTTGGTCATTCATCCAGTACATTGTCTGTTGAGATTTCAATATCCCGATGAATATGTAGCATTGCTAATCCATTTTAACGAGATTCTCCCGTTGTATTTCGTAGATAGGTTTTGAGACATCGAAGAGTCGAAAAAGTCCTATATGGGGTGACCGTTGTGACTGGTAAAGTAACAAGTATGTTATTTGTAGATAAGGTGTATCTTTATGTCTATACTATGAAGTAGATACCAATGATATTACGATTTACGATTTCGTACCTATTATAAATGTGTATAAATGTTAGTACTTTGCCCGTATGGCATACGAGTAGTATATAACCGTGTAATAAAATATAACATGGTACAACATTAACTATTTTTCGGCATAAATGATTATCAGTTATCATCTATATTAAATGTAAAATTTCCATAAAATATTTCTATACCATTATAAATGTTTTTTTTATGGGGGGTTAAACCTCCCCCCCATCCTTTCGTGTTCTAAAAAGGATTGTGAAAATGTCGATGGCAGTTACGCATTCTTACACGTGGTTTCAACTGTATTACTACACCGTCGATTTGTATCGGTTAATTCATTTTTGACTACTTCGCGGTCAAGGGCGGATACAGAGGTCCTAAACGGAGGAGGCAATATATGTAAACAAATATTAGAATATAGCCCGTTTTATCATATATATTATATTTGTATGTATATTGTCACTGGGGTTCAAAAATCAAGACAAAATAAATAACCAGTTGTAGAAAAGATGCTGCGCCGCGAATCACTATTTCAATTGGAAAATTAATTAAATGTTCATGGTAAATACATTAAAGACGTCTCCCGAAAAATTGCACAAACAAAATTTTTGCCACAATTATCTTTCAAATAGAATATTTTATACTTTTTTTTGTGAACGGGGGGGAATTGCCCCTATCCCCCACCCCCTTTGTATCCGTCCTTGCTCGTGGTGTAAGTAACTGTGTATGGTAGTGTATTTATCCGGTGCTTAATTTGTCGTGAAACCATACAAGTGAGCTATACGTTATGATTGCTAATTCGTTTTTCAACCATAAACGTCGAAACGATATGAGCATATTTTTTTCCATTATATTGTGAAGTTTGTTCAAAATGATAATTTTTGTTTTTTGTACAATTAGTGTTTGTATACCATTGGCCAGTAAATTACTCGTCGATAAAATTAACAACCGTTAAATTCATAAAACGCATTTAATTATTTGTTTATTTTATTATAGGTACATAATATAAATAAATATCACTATATTGACGGTAGTTCGAAATAAACAGTCTTTGGTTATATTATAAGACTATATAATACAGTATACACTGCTGTTATATGTGCCGTTGATTTGTCGATTTCTATTTCATTTGTATTGCCTTAAAATACAATTTGTATTACATATAAAATATGATACTGAGACGTTTATTGTATTCACAAATTCATTTCGAATACCCTTAAGTACTATAATAGCGCAAATTTTAAACGCTACCTACTTTTGTCAAACATTTAGTATACTATTATGCTTTTACTTTTATACATTAACATGTTCAGCGTAATTTACCAATTACCATTCTTGATCCCTTTTTTTAAATTTATATTTATTCTTTCTGTCACTTATTTACTTCCTAGAATTTTCGTTTATTTATCCACTATTATTTTGCTTCAAGGTTTGAATCTGGGTTCAAATTGTATAAAATTATATAAGCAATTGAAAAATCAATCCGATTTTTTCATTTTTTGAAATGTTAACAATATTAACTAAAGATGTATTCCAACACTATTTTATGTAGTATACTGTTGTACATGCATTTCTATTAGGTACAGTATAATATGTTATAAATTGAAATCAAGTATACATAATACATGTGTCGTTTACAATGACATTATTCTTTTGGCATCTAATTTGACCATTAATTATACATTCATTTTTTTTTATACCTATCAGCAAATGTACTCTAGGATAGTAGGATAGCGGCAACAGCTTATGACAGTGTCAAAATAATGAACACAATAATGTACCCGTGTGGTGACTGTTGGTCTGAGGAATCGTTCATACCGTTTTTCCGTTTGTAAATTCCTATTTTAAATGTTGCCTATGTTGAATAATAATAATAGCTATGTATTCGTAATTAAAAATTGTAATGCCTCACGTGTCGACTCATACAGACTGTGACGAGGCTTGTGTTTTTCATTTTTATAATAATCATTATTTATATTCATAGGTATATATATATATAATATAAGTGCATATTTTTCATTTCTAACATCTTCAAACTCTTTTGTTTTCGAAAAACGTTTCCTTTGTTACGAAGTTGAGCTAATAAAACTAACGAGAGGCACTGAGTATCGTCGTCGTTTGTTATTTGTACATAAATGCGTGCAGTCTATGTGTACACGACGAAACGTCGTGCCCGCCAAGAGAAGTAGGTCAAAAATGTCCGGTCGATTGAGCTCTAGTGTTGCTCTCTGCCTGCATTCAGTGCATCACGTAATCTGTATTTGATGGAAATTAATTTTCAGTTTCTATATACTACATAGTACGCGCATATAGCGGACCGAAGAAGAGTAAAAGACCTATTTTCTTTAGCCTATTGACCGTTGATTATCAATTATCATTATCAGCGCCGCCGTCTTCACAATAGTGGCAGAGTTTCTTCTTCGTCCTTATTTTATTTTGTGTTTTTTTTCTGTTCGTAAAACCGACAATGGTGTGAAAAACGACAACGTACCTTCGCCACGAAGGCTACGTGTGGTGTATATTTTATTTAAGCCATCGAAGGCTGAGATTTATAGGCTAGGCAGTCGCCGTTGTGACCGGTGGGTGGGTTGCTGCAACCCGGAAAATCGTTGCGCGCATTTCTTGGCTAGAGTTCAGCAGCAGCCGCTGCGCCGCCGTTGTGTGTGTATTTTTTATTTATGTTTTTGCCAACTCGACTGAGGAGTCGGCCAACATTGGCACCGCATAAACATTTGAAACTGCCGGGACAGGTGCACTCATTTTGCAGCTAAATCCTCGTGCGAACATGCGTGCGTGCATTTAAATAATAATCCATAGGAGTGAAAAAAAACCTTATAACAGTTTAGTTTGAAATTTGTTCACATCGCATGGATAACATCGATAGCGGAAGTTTAAAACACAGATGTTCTACACGTTTATCGAACATCAAGAAATTATTGATTTACTTAATACTGTATAGAATAAATATCCAGGCGTTTATAGGATCAAACACCCGAGTACAAAGTCGTCAAACTATTGATTTCTGTTGTGTATTTTTAATATTTATTTTATAACCATCTCTCTGGCGTCCTTTATTGTGTACCATTATTTAGCTATGGTTTTTATTTTAAATAGTTGAAATAGCTCAAAGTGCATAAAAAATATATTTAATATATCTTACAATTATTATATATAAAAGGAAAGTTTATCACTGACGTAAGTTCAGCAGCTACGGTAGATTAGATCATAAAGAATAATTATCAATTAATTTTCTTTTAGAATTGCATAAACTATGAAGTATGTATTTTATTGTATAGTATCGTATGATTGCATTAACTGATTTCCAATAAACTATGTGTGTGTACTGTGTATAAATATTAAATGTTTCATTAAGTATTATTTATCAATTACGTTTACACAAATACTTGTACGAAAAAAAACAAATAATCTGTAATCATATTGTTTTTGAGACCTTCAGAAATTTCTTGGAACTTAATATAAGGTCTAAGTCGTATTGTTTTAAACAATGAACTGTGGGAAAATTTGATTTATAATTCATTGTTCGAGTAACTTAAACATTAGGCATGGTTTAGTATTATTATAATATTCTCTTTAGAATTATAAAAAAATTTAATAATAATAAATAATGGCCATCATAATAAATGTAATTAGTTGGTATAAACATGGTGTTTACATCAGACTGATCCCTCGGTTGTGCGTAATTTGCATCCATTCTTTTACTGTTGTATTTTATGCAATATAGTATATTAGTATGTTATGATTAAAAAAACATTTACCTGAATATTATGATATTAAACCATCATTACACATTATTATTATTCGGTATTTATCAAGAAGTTTGTAATCTTTTAAAACATACCTTTAGGGCTTCCGCGTATATGTGTTGAAAATTATTCAATTTAAATATCGCTTAAGGCTTGCGATATTATACGCTAACCTAATTAATGTATGTACAATACTACAATTTTAAAAAAAGAATTTCATTACTTTTCTTAATAATCGACATTGTTTTTTTGGACAGATGACAAAATGTATTTGCTTAAATTATTGGTAATACTGATACTCTACAGTTTTTGATATATTTTAATGGAGATTTACTGATACCTATAATACCTACAATATAATGGAAAAAAAATTGTTCAGTTTTTCAATGGATGTGTACAAAGAATTGAATATAAGATATTAAGATATTATAGGTTTAACAAATGTTTTCTATGAAATTTATAATTTTATGTTGATTTGAAATTTTAGTCAAAGCATACTTTATTCAGCTTATTTAAACTGTAATAAATACTAAATATTTTTTCTTACTTTCGAGTGGGTTGACATGTTAGGGATAAATTTACCTTACCAGTTTAACGTTTTATGTATTTAAAAATATATCCCACCAAAATTACAAATACATTTTTCTTTACTCATTTAATTAAAGTGACATTTATTTATACACACACATACGTGACATACTATAATACATCATAAATGTGCATTGTTATGATTTTAAGTTGATAAATATTTTTATTTTTTTTAACGTTGTTTAATTGTTTAAAACGTTAAAAAATAACTTTAAATTGTACAAAACCGTTTAAAAAAATACATATTTTTAGTGTTTAGTATTTAATCCTGTCCACACTTTTAATGTTAATTGTCTTCGAATAATAGCTGGCTAGTATTGTTACAGCAAATGACGTTCATGCACGTACGTAACAAAAAAGACACCAAATATATTAAAAATCATGCGCATGTAGTGTGTTGTAATACAGTCTGCAGATAAACATGTACAAAACATGAAATCGAATGCAAAAATATATATCTATAAATGTTTTATACAAGCCTTTTGTGTTGAATTTTTACCAATTTTATCTATTCAATGTTCAGAAAATGTACTGCACCCATTTATAACTTTATGGCGCGACCTTCGAAGACTATATACAACCTGAAGTTGTTGTGTATATATATATGTACATATATATATATTTAAATATACATGTATAAAAACGTTAATCTTATGTAAATTATATTATTAGGTATAGTTTTTTCACGACCGCAATAGGCGGCGGCGGTAGCACGTTGTACACTTCACCGTAATGCGTACGTACTGATATATGCCTATCTATTTGTGTTTGTGTACGTGTGCGTTGATACCTGTACACAATTGTTTTAGCATTATTATTATTATTATTATTAACATTTCCCAATTTATTATAATACACGACCGCACGCACAGACGTGTTGCGGTCAACAATGTCCACTTTGTTGTGGGTCGGCATGCAAATTCACAAATATCCTTGCATTTAAATACATATACAATATACATACATGATACATTGCGCGTGTCCCGTGAATACTGTACATAGTATTATTATGACAAATGGGGGCGAGCTTAGTGCTCTAGCGGAGTTCGGTTCGATTCATTAAAAAAAATGTAATAATAAATATCTATTTAACCGGAGAATATGTTATGCACGCGATCACTGCGTGAGTAACGTACGCGACTCGAAACGGAGAACAAAAAGGTTTATTCTAAATATATATATTTATGCATAATGTATAGCTGAACTATAATTAGCGAACTTATTGTCGTTTTTATTGCCGCTACTAGGTAAGCATACACTTATAGTACGAGGCGTGTCCTTGGCGACAGTCACTTTGCGTGGTTATATTTACGCGCTTACAAGCACGAATTTCCATACGAACGGACAAAAAAGTATACAATTACGATATTTGTCGGGTGAATATACGAATAAATTTAATTACTCCGTTCGACGTTAGTTAAGCCGCACAATACTTGGAGTTTTCAAATAATTTTCCTCGTAAGGAGCACTTTTAAGCGGTATCTCCGTCACGATCTGAAAACACTTATCTAAACGCAATATACTTGATGACGAAAATAATGATTCTATAAAAGGTTTCTTTTCTATAATTCTTTTTATTTTATTATTATATTTATACTACATAATGTAAAGCATTAAAATGTTCGTGACATCGTTGCTCGCGCGCCGTTGTTGTGTTCAAAGCTATTCGAAAGCCCATGTTTGGAAATAGGAAGACATTATAGTTGAATGTAATAACTAATAATATAATAATATTATACGTGTGGTACCGTGGTATCGCGAATGAAATGAAATTATAATACTTTATCTCGTAAATGTAGTTACTTATTATTTATTAATGTTATAATAAATTATTGTCATACACACCTTGTGTACAAATGTGCGATACAAGTTATACAGTATTAGATACGCACACGTGCATTTGTACTTTTACAAACGAAATATGATTGTAGATCGATTAGTCGTTGAATTGAAACCGGGTTAACGCTTAAGGTATACTGTAATATAGACATATAGATATAGTATATTATACTATATAGGGTACCTACACGATATTATACACGTATGTATACTATAAGAGTTACATAAGTTTAGAAGAGACATTAAGTATTTTATTACCGTCGCCGTCCATCTGTTTTTATCGATGCGATGAGAATGGGACGACGGAGGCGAATGCCTCTGCCTTGCTCGCGTAATGCAGGACAAGATCTTTGATTATGAATACGGATGCAAACCGTTTTCATTTCATTGTCGTATGATTTGTTTTTTTATAGTTTGAGAATAAAACCCAGATCAATTCACGATTCATACGTATGTACGAAAACAAAATGAGCATTTTCGAATCGAATCTTTGACGTTATTGGAACGCTATTTACAGTCATTTACACAAATGTACTCAACATGACCATGATCATCTTTGAAAATCTTATCAAAATGTACGCTTGTGTTGTTTAAATTTTTTCAGCGGCCTTTTATTGACGTATAAATGGGATTTTCGTGCTCTTTTAGAGAGCTTACTGCTTATTGCACGATGTCGATTATACCAGTATTAATATTAATTGTTACGTTTTCTACGACAATAACACTTGCATCGTGTCAACGTACGCGATGGTCCACTCCAATTACTAAGACTTGTCATTTCGTTTTTTCATACGCATATATATAAACACGTCGAATACGACATCTCTCAATTACGTCTGCTAGAAAACGCGCGCGCGAAGTACACGTTTTCTATACATCTAAACAGACGCAATTGCAGTTGTTCAACAACACTTCAATTATTTATTCGTTCAATTCAATTCGTCTCGTTTCCTATGTGTGTACCGCGTATAACATATTTTATACCTGTATACATATATAACGAGAACTATAAATTCAGTTCAGTAAATCAGAATTCGTGCATATCTTCCTTATTTTATCTAAAATGTGTAGTAGTATGTATAATAGTTGAAGATTTGGTGTAGCGCTCAAACATAATTTATGTGCTCTAAAAATAAACGTATCAACGTTAGCGAAAATATTTTATTTCATTTAGAACAAAGTGTGTCGAGGATGATGATCGAGGAGGGGGAGATCAAGTATAGGAGTTTAGGTCATTAGAAAATAAAATTGTTAAGTACAGTAAACTGTGCTGAATTATTAAACTAAATGAACAATATTAGTACCACTTCAAAAATAAAAAAATCAAGATGATCCTGACTGTATAGTGAACGTACCCTATATATGTATATATCTACTATTATTATCGGGTTCATTATATTACCAAGACTCGTCTGTATACTCGTGAGATTTTCCTTACAAAAAAAAACAATAATGGAAATAAATACGAGCACACACACACACACACACATATATATACGAAACACACACGTTTCGTCTTATACATTACCCGCCGCCGCGTTCTAATCGCTATCCCGCGGTGTATTCGATTTTCTGCGAACAAATATTGAAAACATCATCCCCACGTCCCTTTACCCCGTCCGTTACACCGTCTCCTCCGTGTTACAGGCATTCCGGTCAATTACGTCGGGGTTCGCATCCCATCCCGCGCGCCAGCACATATTATTTATGTACGTGCATACACGCACGAAGCCGTCTACGCAGCCGCTGATCTAAACGCGTCGCAACGGTTATTCAATGGTACATTCGCTGCGGGGATGACGGCAGATGGTCCTCTGCTCGGCGCACAGGACCAGGACATTACACGCACACGACCCGGTGGCTGTCGGCCGTACAGCACTGTACAGCAGCCCCCGGGTTTTCTGCTCCGCGTATCGCTGTTGTGTGCGCGCGCCGCACCCGCCGTCTCGGAATTCCGACTTTTATTACCCCACGCAGGATGTATGTGCGACTGCGGCGGCAGGGTTGGTGAATGCCTGCGAGTACGTATTATTATTGTCGCGGCGGCTATGACGGGACGGGGTGACCCTCGAGAAAAATACCTTTCCGCGGCGGCGGCGACATTCCAACACATCTCGTTGTGCGATAGATTTGACGGTGGTAGGGGGTGCAAACGGCTTCTCGTCGTCGTCTTGTATGGTTTTCCCGTCGTCTTTGCGTCCGACGAGATTCGTGCGTAGAACAACGCAGACAACGGTATTAGATTACGGCGGCGCGTAAGACAATCCTGCACACGCGTTCGGCGTCCTGTATGTATACGAAGATACCGACGGATGTAAATTAAACAACGTACGCTTCTCGTTATCGTCATATGTATGGAGAAAAACGCGCTTGTTTTTTTGCGCATGATTTCGAATTTCGGTCATGTCTGTACGCAGTATTAATTCTGTACATAACCCCCCCCCCCTCCCGGAGAATTGTTTTCTGACTGTGTGCGCTCTATCTGCTACGACGGATACGAAGTCCGATAGGTCGATGAGAAGAGAAAAACTGATTTGATAATTTCTTGATTAATATTTAATTACAGACATATACGTTATACCACTCTACTTATTATATATGTATAGCTTTGGTTACCTGACGTTGGCCAAGGGTTTAGTGATTTTAATGCAAATAAGATTAAAAAAATATCAGGACGCCAATAGTTGAAAATTATAATTAATCAAGCTACACTGCATACTGCATAAGGACTACATTTATTGGTTTACTTGTGCTTGTACGGTATACATAAAATAGTATTGAATTCATTAAGTAATTTTTTTTACATTATTTATTTTTATACGACGTTCTTTACCATTTTAAAGGGCGGTGTCAGTACAACCAGGCTTTGGGGTGAGCTCACATGCGAGTACGCTACGTAAAACTAACCCTGCGAGAAACAGTCCTGTCTCAAGTCAACTCCTGCGAATTTAAGAGTTTGGCCCTGTGAAAACTGTAGTTGACGGCAGGCCCGTACGCAGGATTTCATATTGGGAGGGGGAATTTATTGTTTCACATATACCTATTTTGAATTTACCGTCATTATGATCTAATATCGTACACAGATTGAAACTAGTTCTGTGCCGGCTATATCTGCAGTTTCATCTGCTGTTATTGAAAAAGCTTTAGATTTATTGACTCTTTCAATAATCTGTTTTTTAATTGAATTTATTATATACATAGCGTTTTTTGCTGAATGTTGCAAAAAAGTTTTTAGCTGTTCGTCAATTACTGCTCGATATCTTAATAGAGCCCAAAAATGACCATCGTTAGTTATAGGTTCTTCGGAAGTTACTCTGGCAATAGGGATGGGTTTGAACCCCCACCCCCGTGCTTATTCGACGGCTATGTGATTGCTGCAGCTAAATAATTACTTATATTATTATATAAGTGTAGGAATTATAAAGTTCTAATAGCATTTGTTGTGCTAAATAAAATTTCCGATTTACTTGGAAAGTGAATATAATATACATAATATAATACATATTATATGAGTTATATTATAATAGCTGTCTAAAATTGAAAGTGTATTAAGCATTTATTCAAGTATGAATCGGAAATTCTACCGAAAAAAAATTGAACTTTTTTAGAAATACCCTATTTGGTGCTTGCCTACGTTGTAAGGAACCTCTGTGCAAGACTTCAAGTCTCTAGTCTAAACCCAGCGGATTAGGTTGTGCGTTGGTACATCAGTTTATCCTTTCAGACATAGATATAAAATATATAGATAGATTATGTATATCTTATAATATTTGTGTGTATACTTGACTTACACTAAGTGAAAAGTGCTGTAAATATTTTATAAATTAAAATAAATGTGTTAGTAAACAAATTTGTCTTATTTCGGAGGTAACAATTCAAAAAAACAATCTCGTTTATCGTTTGATTACTCATCAAAATTCAACCGATCAAATAACATTATTTTGTTTTTATGTCGCTAATGTGTATATAATATTCTTCGAGACGTATACATTTTCCGTTATGACTGCCGTCGGCGGGGTCGAGCCGGAAATTCTTATAGCGTTTCGCGTGCGTATACGACGCGCCATCGATGTGTCATATAGAACACGAAATGACCATGAACACTAAAATAATAAATATGTACCACTTGCAGTAAGGAATGAATGTGCGACCTAATCAATTTTTTTTTTTTTAATAAAATAACTTCGTCACGACTCCTATTAAATATACACCGTGTATATTATATGAATACAATCGAATATTATTATTGTGTCAAAGTCTTGGGGTTCGTGATTTTTTATTCATATTTGCTTTAAAAGTACACATGAAAATTACACATTTATTTCGTTTCTGTGTCACCGCCGCGGTTGCTGCGTAATTCAAGACCACTCGGCTCGTGATGATCGATTTTTCTGGTCTTATTTTTCCAGTTTTAATTATTTTTTTTTCGTGTTGGTTCGAATGCTTATTAATAATAATTGTTATTATTATTCGTTCCAAAACCTATCATCATCATCGTCTTAGATGACGTCACGCAGGCGTTTTGTCAATCGTCTGTGCGTATGACACTATATTTATGATATAAACGCCAAATTATGCGTATTAGTGTAACATTTTTGAGTTTTGTATAACTTGAATTTTTTTTTTATACACATTGAATCTTGTATAATTTTTCTTCTTGAACGTAAAATATTGAAGTAACTAGGATTTAAGTAGCCTTCGAGAAGAATTAAAAATAATACAATTTTAAAATTGTATTATTCATATACTAGCGGTATTTCCAATAATACTATTGATGTCATATGCGAGAGACAATGTATTATTCATTTCAATCGGAAACACGTACAATTAGCAGTCACACACACGACGGCGATTCATATCGTCGACCTTCTTATCTGCGCGTGTAGAAACGTGCGGTACATTTCTAAAAAATGCATGTAAACGCCAACACACAAGTGACAATAAACTCGCTTTGTGCAACGTCTGCGTACTCTTCTGCAAAAATATATATACGCGTATACGATACACCTCTTATAGTTCTTACAGTTTTGTAAATAGTTAGAGTAGAATTATCAATTCGAAACTAGTCAAATTCTTCTTCTTTAATGTTTGATGGCGCTTACATTTTGTGTTATTGCCCGTTTGTGAATATTTTACCGGTTTAAAAACACGTGAAAGGTCATAGTTGTACGGTGTGTTTATTTTTAAAAACTCTTTAACGCGTTTGGCACCGAAAACGTTTTTTTACCGAAAATTTTTTTTTAAAAAAAACAAACATTTTTAAAAACATTTTTACCGAAAAACGTTTTTTTACCGTTTTTTTAACGGTTTTTTTACCGTTTTTCGCGTACAAAATCTGAAATAATAAATTAAACGCTCCGTGTGTTCCAACAATATTCTGTGCAAAGACTGTTTAGTGGTACAATTTTTACAACACCATACTAACAGTTTGCTTTTTTCCGCAGTGGGCTGTGATGATAGGCCTAGAAGGAGGCACGAGGAACAGCACCACCACCACCTCCGCTAGTGCGACGCGTCAACATGCGGCTCAAGCGATGGACTATTACAACAGCAACGTGTTGCGAGCCCGGACCAACGCCGGTCTGTCGTCGTCGCGGCAGCAGAGGTCGAACCCGGACCCGCTGTACCGCAGCAATTCCAGCCTGGAGCTCACGCACCACTCGGACTATCACCATCAGCAGCCGCAGCAGCAGCAGCACCATCATCATCACCGCGGCGGTGGCGGTACCGGTCACTTTGGCGGCAGCACGGCCTATGTGGACTCCCGGGCCGCGGACCGTCCGCTCATTAGCCCGCTGTTGAAACGCGAGTACGGCAGCCACGGGTCCATAGACGTCATAGCTTCGGACAGGAACTCGGCCGGCCGAGCGTCCACCGGCGAAAACTTTTTCGCCATGCTCCAAGATTACCGGCCGGCCGTATTGGACATGATCGACGGCAGCAGTGAGTAGTGGACGACGCATTGTTTTGTATACTACTGTCATTGTGCTGTAACTTTTTTTCTTTTTTTTTTCTCCTCCCCCCCCCCCCTCCGTTAACCGCGTACTTCTATAGATATCAATCGAGATTTCGGGTACCGGGAGATGCCGGTCGACACGCCGCAAGACGATCGCATAGCGGCCGCTACTTCCGTTAACAACAGCGGTGGTGCCGTCGACAAAACGCCTACGTCACCTCCAGGACCTAATTCCAGCAGCCCGAAACTTAGACTGAAGTTCCACAAATTCTGGGGGGCCAACAACAAGTTCTCCAGGACCACGGACGACACCGCCGGCCTGTCCGGTACTCCCGCGTCCAACATGACCGGTGTTAACTGTGCCGATTTCTCGGGTGACGAACGCCAGAAGCGCAGAGGATTCGCTCATTACGATATCCAATCGCTGACGGCCACGGTAGGATTGGCTTCGAAACTCCAGAACATTTTGTCCAGAAGGCGAAACACGGCCACCGGGGCATCCGCCGCTTCTATGCTGTCCGCTAAATCGTCTACGCCGGATAGCGGCGAAGAAGACCTTGGCGATGGGAAACACAACAATTTACTGGACAGGTATGAAAACAGAGAAATGTTGGTCGTAGCAGTGTTATAATATTTATTGGCGATATTCTATAATTATATAGCTGTCCATTCTTCCGCAATGAACTCGGGGGCGAGTGTGAACGAGAAGTGAGCCTCACACAAAGGACTCAAGCAGGGCCGATATCCACTTTGAACAATGGCATGTTATATCATAGACCACGTATGGCCTATGGTATATCAGTCCTTGAATTTCAAACCGGAGAAACACATTGGACCGAGGGAATCTGTCCTGAAAACTATTCCAAGCTGATTGAAACTACTGATGAGGGAGATTTATACTATCGCTCGTTTTTTTTTGGACAAGGTAAGAAGTCTATAATTTTTTAAATACAATGTACCAATTTTTGTTCTTTTTCCATACCATAAAACTTTCATTCGGGGGTTAATATCTTCTTACTATATACAATTTTTTTTTATGTTTATTTTGTTTATTTTATAACCATATACTTAAGTTTTTGAACTATTAATTGTTTTTAATTTTTTAAATTATATTCATTATAAAATTTAAAATTGTTAAATATTATTAAATTATTTTCAGAACACCAAAACTGGTTTGGAATGGATGAAACATTAGGGCCTGTTGCTATCAGCTTAAAAAGAGAAAGAGTTGAAACTGATTTAACAGCCAATGGTTGTAGTTTAAATCCATCAGTTATATTTAGGTACCGAATTATTATTCGAACAAGCGAGGTAAATATAAATAGTGTTAAAGACTAATCTAAATTTGTTAACTAATGTTAGTCATTTTTAACTTATAATTAATGATCTTGATTAAAAAAAATGTATTTATTAATTTAATATAATTTTTTCTTAGTTGCAAACTCTTCGTGGTTCTATCCTTGAAGATGCTATTCCTAACATCAAACCGTCCAATAGTTCTAAACACATCAATACAAAAGATGTTCTTGAATATATCGTTCCTGAAATCCCTCTCCCAAGGTAAATATAATGAAACATCAATTACATTATGATCATAATTTAACCATCAAATTTTAATTAATAGCTTAAGATTGGGTGTATCAAGCAACAGAGTAGAAGAACTATTGTTAGGTCTTGATGAACAAGGCATATCACATACCTACAAAGTTGGAGTTATGTATTGCCGTGCTGGACAGTTTACGGAAGAGCACATGTACAACAATGAAGAAGCTGGTCTAGCATTTTATCAGTTTATGGACAGTATTGCTCAAAGAGTACGTCTAAAGGGTTTTAATAAATACAGGGCAGGATTAGATAACAAGAGTAAGTGGAAATGTTTAAAGTAAAGATCTATTTCAAGATATTGTTATTTATGTGTTTCTGTTATAGCTGACTCCACTGGGCTTTATTCATTCTATAGTCAGTTTCAAAACTGTGAAATTATGTTCCACGTTTCTACTATGTTACCTTTCACTCCTAACAACAGGCAACAGGTATATAAATTACACTTTTATAATAAAAACAAATTCTAAATAACATTTTTTTTCTATATCAAATAGCTTCTTCGAAAGCGACATATTGGAAATGATATTGTTACAATCGTATTTCAAGAACCTGGAGCTCAGCCATTTTCTCCAAAAAATATACGATCTCAATTTCAACATGTATTTATTGTTGTTAGAGTCATAAATCCTTGTACAGAAAATACTCAGTATAGGTAATTATTTTTTATATTAACTTGATACAAGGGTGATTTTGTAATTTGTCAATTATAATTTTAGTGTTGCCGTAACACGATCTAAAGAAGTGGAAATGTTTGGTCCTCCAATTCCATCAGAAGCAGTGTTCAAAAAATCTAAAGAATTTAGCGATTTCTTACTAGCTAAAAGTGAATATTTATAATTAATTTGTTATAATAACATATTTCAATATAATATTATTTAATAGTTATTAATGCTGAGAATGCTGCTCATCGATCTGAAAAATTTGCAACAATGGCAACTCGTACAAGACAAGCATATTTAAAAGACTTAACATTAAATCATTCTACAAATGCTACCATTGAACCTGTACAAAAGTTTTGTAAGTTAATTTTATTTTCAGTTGTCTTGTAAAAAACTTTAAATTTATAAAATATTTTCATATTTTCAGCAATGTTGTCGTTTAGTAGTAAAAAAAAAGAAAGATGGCGACCCCGATTTCAGCCTGACGCATCTCAAAGAGGTGCTATTTGTTGGCAAGTAGTATTGGAAGAAGGAAATGGAGTTATTGGTGGACATTGTCTTCTGGCCATATCATCAGACTCCATGGTACTCGTTGAAGAAAATAACCATGACATATTATTAGTTATACCATGCAAATCTATACTGGGTTGGACAACACAAACTAACAGGTATGTTAAATGTTGTTTTTTATTTTTATCAAACTATTATAATAATATTTTTAATGCATTTATAGTTTACGAATATATTACCATGAGGGAGAATGTGTTACTTTACACATGCATGAAGGTTGTAGTGATGGCGATAGAGATGAATTAATGGAAGTTGTGGTTAGATTACGATCAGTAACACAGGGTTCTGTTGCCCAGGAACTATCATTACATCGTAACTCTTTAGGCCAACTTGGTTTTCATGTTCAACCTGATGGTTTGGTTACACAAGTTGAAAAATCAGGTCTTGCATGGGAAGCTGGTCTCAGGCAGAACTCCAGACTCATAGAGGTAAGAAAATTTTAAATATTATATATGTTTACAAAAATAATTTTCAATTTATTCATGATGGATTACAGATATGCAAGATAGCTGTTGCTACACTTACTCACGATCAAATGGTGGATTTATTGAAGACTAGTGTTCTTGTTACTGTCACTGTAATTCCTCCTTTTTCAGATGGTTCACCTCGAAGGTATATATTGTATGGTATTATAATTAAAGGTTGAGAAAATATACAGTGAATTTTTTCTTGTATTTCAGAGGTTGCCATATTCAGAATTGTTCCTATCGTACTGACAATAGTACTTCACCAAAAGGATATGAAAGTGAATATGAAAATGTTGCAGGAATGTCAACTGTAACTAGTCCTAGAAAACAAACGGCTCTACAACAACCAGTTACTGGAAATCATCGAAAAATGTATGTATTCATTATTGTAAACAAAAATAATTAAATCTGTTAGACTTACAACTCTTGATTTTGACAGGTATGAACGTAGTATGTCACCACCTAGATCTAGCAATAGTTCTGGTTATGGTACAATGGGTAGTAATAAGTCCTACACAACACCAATGGATTCTCGTTTTCCCCAAAATCCTGAGGTATGTTGTATAAATATTGTTTTTCTGTAGAACATTCATATTAAAGTTAATGTATGTCTTTAACAGGGTACATTAACAAGTTCTTCAAGTGGCCATTCGTCGGATGATCGTTGGTATGATCTGTTGGAAGTGCCATTAGAAGATCCTCCGCCCGTACCCACAAGATTAACTCCTACATCAACCAAAACGCATTCTAAAGTGCATGCCAGCAATTCGTTGCCATTGTCCACTATGAATAATTCATTTTCTGTGTATTCGGATCCTCGTTCTAGTAAAAGTGTGGCTGCTCAACAGTATGATTATGTTAACAAAACACCTGACCATAATCATGATCTCCATAGACAATTTGATGAACGCTCAGAACAACCTCGAAGATCAACAAAACGATTAGTTAAAGTTAGTTACATTATTATTTGGAAATAAAATTAGGATTTTAAAACATATTCTATTCTTATATTGCAGGCAACGAGTGGTCCAGAACTAGAAAAAACAAATGGTTTAATAGACAGCAATAATTTTAAAAAGAACTTGAGCAATGGAAACATACCGGATACTTTAAATGAGAGAATCCTAGTAGCTAGTGAAGGTACATACTAAATATTAATTGTATATCTAATTAATTTATATGAATTCCAGTAAAAACATATATTATTTGGTTTTTTCAAGATGATTTATCTACCATTGGAAGTAGCAGTACTGGTTCGCCCCATAGTCATCGTAAAAGTATGAAAAATAACGGTAGTCGTAACCAAAGTCCTCGTTCTGGACTAGATCGAGGAGAACCAAGACTTAGACCCGGTATTTCTGGACGTAATTCTAATGCAAGCAGTAGACTTAGTGGAAATATGAGTACATTACAAGAAGATCTGATGAAATTAATAGATCCTGATTATAATTTAGATTCATCTTTTATTGTAAGTCTTAAAACTTTTAACAATTAGATGAAAAATTAATCCTTATATGATAAATTATTGTTAAAAACAGGATACAAACACAATAAATAAGAATCCATCCAGAGAAAATGTATCAAATGTAGAGCAGGGCCAAGTTATTCTTACCAAAGCTCGTCCTGCTACAGTAATATCTAGTGCACCAAGTCCAGCTTTAAGTGAAATGAAACCTTTAAATCTAGTTGAAAGGTATTATTAACTATTAAGACAGTCAATTGATCACGAACAATTCGGTTGTAACTTGTAACAATACATTACGGTATCAAATTCATGCCATAAAATATATCGCAAACTACTTAACTCATTTTGTATCTGAATAATTTCATTACTATTTTTTGTTCATGGACTGTGAAAATGTCTTATAATAAAAAAAAAACTTACAAAAATCCAAGTTAATATAAAATAATAACACAGTTATAAATTTTTAATGCTTGTAGCTGAAAATTATGAGCTACCCCCCTTAACAGCTTAACAATTCTAAAATAGGTCTGGTTTCATATTCATTGCGTATAAAAATAATTCTTTCTACCTGGTCCTTATACTTTAATTTTACCCCAACTTTATTTCAGTCAATAAATTGTACCACTTTTAATTTATTTAAACTTTCTTGCTTTTTGAAAGCATAATCATAATGACCATTGGAAAATTATTTTAAAACTTCTAAACAACAACCTTACATCATACAAGTCTAAAATAATAATGGTAATATTTTACTGTAATGAATTTGACACTACAATGTATTGTTGGTGATGTATTTTACCAACATTTTTAAACCATTAAGAGCGCTGACAAACAATAAAACTACAAAATAAATGTTTTATGTCTTAACACATCATATACATTATATTTATTACTTATTAGTTTATTGCAACTTTATTGATGAGATCATTATTTTTTAAGTGTTGCCCATCTGCCTTTACCTGATACTCCAATTGACCGAATGAATTGGAAAATTCTTGTGGATACAGCTACTGAAGCTTTACGTAAAGTATCTGCTGGTGCTCAAACCAAAGAACCAGAGACTACTAACAATGAGAATAGAGATCACAGTTGGAGTTGTAGAAATGGTGTTACTATATTGAATTCTTCTAGTACAAACAAGTAAGTGATTTTATTTCTAGTTTGTTAATTGTTACCCAAATTTCATAGGAGTATTTTTAATCAACTTTTTTATTTTATAGAACAAACATGAGCCCAGAAGATTTAGAAATGATGTTACGAAATGAAATGGAAATGCGTATGGAACTACAAAATGAAGTTAAACACTTGCGAGAAGAAAATCGTCGCCTACAAGACGAATCTAACAGTGCTGCACAACAACTTAAACATTTCACTCATTGGTTCTTTCAGAACATCGATAAACATCCCGATTAAATGACATAGTTGTTCGTTTCTTTTTTTATTATTATTATTATTATTTTACATATGATATATAAGTATTTTACTAAGAAATGTGTGCTGCTCATAAGTCACGGTTGTTTCATATTGTTACAATTTAACCTCTTGTATATTTTTGAATTAGTTGAATTTATTATTATTTTAAGTATTATTATGTTCAAGGTAATTGCTATTTATTTTTTACTAACACATTACATTGCCAAAAGACTGTCTTTTATGTTAATTTTAGATTATTTACGTACATACTATATATAAATATATATAAATATATATATCTATATGTAGTTATTATATTTTTTGTAAATTTGTTTGCCGATGCATATGAAGTTTATGTTTTACCAAAGTTATCGGCCCAAATAATCAAAATCATAAATTTCAATATGTCGTTTGTTTAATTATATGGTACTACTTTGCGACTAAACGACTCAGTATTATAAGTTACTTATTATTGTTTCAACTTATTGGTATCAAAAAACTTCTATTAATTTCTTAAAGACATAAATATATTTCAGTACATACCAAAACGACTACTTGTAGATAATAGTTATCTAACTCATAAGTTGTTATAATAATTTCTTTTGTATTTTTATCATATATTATTATAAAAGTTGCTACTTTTAATATGTATTATTATTGTAATTATTTTGTTACACATTACAGTATGATTAATTCATGAATTTAGTTAAACTTAATTGTCTGTTTATATTTTAAATGAACATGTCTATTGTTGTGCCTTTTGAAAAACACCAAGTGTGCGAGTACACTGTATTATTATTTATATAATATTGTTATTGAATTTAATATTGTTAGGCAAGTGAAACATTGTAGTTATTTTTATAACAATATAATTTTTTTTTATGTAATTTTAGCAACTATTATAAATATTTTGCGTTTTAATGCACACAAGCACACAATCTTAGAACAATAATGATACTTAGATGTTTTAAGTGAAGTATGTGTTCATTACAACAAATTTTTTGCTTACAAGTTCAATTATAGTTTTTTCTGTTCATTTGTATCTATTAAATAGTTTATGAAATTATATACTGGCCAATACCAAACATTTATGTAATTGTGTATTTTTTTCAATGCATTTATGACCCTGTAGTATAATTATAAGGAATTGTAAATGTAATAAACTGGTGAGTGTATTTTACCTACTATGTTTGAATAGGTGAAATAGAAAACAATATGCCATTTTGTAAAAAAAATATCTGAGAATAAAATCCAAAATCTTCATAAAAATTATATAGTATATTTAAAAAAATTAATAGTTTTAATGTTTCTAAATGCTAACAATCAATATATATCTTTTAAAATAAAGTTTAAACATTTTTTAACTAAGAAATGTAATAAAAAAATGTAATTTTGAAGTATATAACCAAATAGTTTAGGTCTTTGAATAATTAACTGAAAATATTTTTTTATATACAGGATGATTTTTCAACCATGGTCAACCCCCTTTTTTATGTTAGTTACCATAAAACCTATGTTTTCTATGACTATTTTTTTCATGCCACCTGAAAGGTGTACTGTAGTTACACAAACTTTGTCATTTCAAATGAGAAAACCATATTTGTTTACATAAAATTCAATTACTTTTTCTGGAATTTTTGATTAAATAAAACCAAACTTTAGACCAATACATTCAGAAGTTATTCAAATTAATAAAGTAAAATTTGTGTTATCTTGAATCAGTAGCAATTAGCAATAATATGCAATTACAAATTATATCATAATATTAGGTCTTATAATTTTCATTAATACTTAATTTGATAATTAAAAAACTACTCGTTCAAATGTTGATTTTTATACACCAAAATTCATAGAAAAATGCTTTTAATAAAATACTGCAGTGAAAAAAGAGTGTTTTCATTTAAAAAATAAAAGTTTGTATCACCACGGGATACCTTTAAAGTGGTATGAAAAAAAAAACTTATGGGAACTTGAACATAAAAAAATTGTCTAGGTTTGCTAAAGCCTATAGAAAATTGTACTCTACTATAATGAATCTAAGATCTTTACCATTCAAGTGCTTCCTTATGTATTAAATAAAAAAATTAAGAAAAAGCTCAACATTTCAATATTTCGTTATATATTCATTGATAGGCGTTTTCAGTATTTAAATATATAAATATTAAAGAGATCAAAAGAGAGAATATTTGAAATAAAGTAAATACCTGTATTACTATTTTTTTAATATTAGTTATATCATTTTTAATAATAAATTTGATTTGATTTTAATTATGTACTTAAATACATAGTACTATTTTAAGTTTTTATATTATTTTATTTATTATTAAGACATTATAACAATAAAAAAGTAGGATTCAAGTATGTGAATAGTTCTGTTTAATTCCAGGTAAGGAAAATTGTTTTTGTCCACCCCTAAGACTAGAGTTTTGAGTAATTTAAGTAATAACTTATAAACAATTAATTGATTAACTTATAAAAATTAGTTAATAAATTATTCTTTAATATAATATTTAGATTGTAATATAACTGCTGAGGTTGCATAAGCTTTTTGAGTTAGTCTAATAAAAGTTGATAGCATAACACTAGCCCATCAATATTATTTTCATGTGGGTATCTAATAATTTGTGAAAATCTTTTTATTAATTTTACTTATTATTTTTAAAAAAAGATGATTTAAGTATAACATAATAAGAAATAAATAAATTTTAATCCATCAGATTAATATATAAATAACTTTATCACAGTAAACTGTGTTTTAGTTTCTTTTTTTTTAATCAATAGTTATGGAATAAAAAAATAGACAACACATATATTTTATTGTTTAAAGTTTAAATTCATTTTATGAAATAACCCTCTACAGAATAAAACTACTGAATATGCTAAGGAAAAGTTGATAATATAAGATACAAAGCAGAACATAAAAATCAAAATATTAACATTTAACTTACATCTGCAATCTTTATGTAATTAATTTCTATTGTTATGTAAAAAAAAAAAATTGTATTCATTTTATTTTACGGAATGTAAAATTCAGTCTAACATTAGTAGCTTTTCTTTGTTTAGGAATCGAATGATACCAATATTCATTAGTAGGCCAATTCATCATTAAAAGACTACCGTTATGTAAATCTAACTTTACAAGCTCAATCTGTCTTATTTTCTTCCGGACATCAGCGTGTCTGAACACAAATTTCCTTGTCTGTCCTAGTGACACAGATGCTATGGGTACCATTTTATCCAATTCGATTTCATTGTCTCTGTGCTCACCCATGTGATCTTCACCGTTCCTGTACCTTAAATGAAATACCAACAGAGTAAAATACTACTGACATCCATAATAAACACTGACCATACCTGTTGACTAGTACAAAATTGTAATCAACTCCTCTGGCTAAACATATTTTATTCTTTAGCTCCAACAACGGCTGTGGCCAAGGTAAAGCTGGCACGACCGTCCCAGAAAACTTATAGGTCACATTTTCGTCACCAAATGCGACCTGTTGCCTGGGTATCGGGTAGTATTGTCCAAAAACTTTCACCTGGTTTAATGGGCCGTCCAAGTAACGTGCATTGTTCTCCATGTACTCCATTAGCGCACTGCTTTCGGCGCCAGTCAAAAATCTCTCGTAATAGTCCACATCTAACCCCTCAGCGACGATTTTTTGACTACTAATCGGTGCCTTCATGTTTTTCATCAATTTTTCGTACAGGGTAGACATGACAATCGGTTCGAGAGCCGACCAACACACGATTAGCGTTTTAAGTCATCCGGCGAGTTTCCAACATGTAGGCTGCAATCGATGGGTTAAAATTATTGAAAACCGAATCAGAGTACAGATTAATGATAATATTCAAATAATATTACGACTTCCACTGCTAAGACTATTCCGTGATATAATTTCGGAAAACCCGCCAAATGATAGTGGATTTAGCTCCCTCTTGTCATCCATGGACCAAGGATCATATTATACACGGATGTATTTAATATTTATTCGTGCAATACATACGTTTTATCTAATCTGTGTTGTTCTGCGCATCAAGGGATAGCCATAGTCCATAGATAAAAATGTCACTATAATTAGTAATATAAAATATTACTCTACACTCTATAGTCGTGGCCCATAAACAATAGACATATAAAGGATCGTGGTCTTATGCCCTATTGTTATATCACAAAATAAATGAAATTATCTATGCACATCGAGGGTTATTATAATATGCACATCGAACAATATATCCACCATAATAAATTATCATCCACGATTATACTACGATTTTAGGTAGATTTATAAGCCACAGAATAGATTGAAATAATATTTAAAATGAAAATGCAACTTCTTTTATATGGTAGTAGGTACCAAGGTGGATCCAGTGACTCAATATTATGTTATCATAAAAAGTTCTCCGGTTGGATCGTGGATTGTCGTCCAATCCACCTTGGGTACATGATCCTTTACGAAAAGATAACACACAATCACGTACACCTTATGAATGATAATAAATGTTTAAAAATTTATCGTGGTAAAATTATTGGCCGCAAGCAAATATGGCCAAAGTATTTGCAGTTTTCAAAACTATTCGAAACAACTGGAAGAAGTCCGTCTTCTTCACTGCCGTTCTCTCGTACGGTGCGAATTTTGCCACCGACAAATATGAGTTAGTGGTTTTTTGTTTCCTAATGTAATTTGCTTGACGATAATCTATCGTGTTTCATTTTTTTTAAAAACTTTGGATGTTTACTGTTATTATTATAATTTATAATGTGGTATTTATTCATTTGTTTGACACTGTCAATTATTTTATCTTAAAATTAGATTTGATAGGTTATTGGTAGCATCAATTTGGTAGAAAATATAGATCGAATATTTAATAAACCACCGTGCAATATACTGTTGTATGGTTTTCAATATTTTATTAAATAAAATGTATTTTAAATTTTATTTAGAACCCACATGTTTATGTCAAAATGCTGTAGAACAGTTTCGACTTATGGAGATATGTCGTTATCAGTTGACAAAAAACCAAAAAAAGTTACAGTTATATTGAATCCAGCTGCTAATAAGAGGTATTTAGTTAATAAATAAGCAAAGATGTATGAACAAGTAAAATAGTTGTATCGTATATATGATTTTTTATATTCTAGGAATGCTAAATCAGATTTTGAAAAATATTGTGCTCCTTTATTACATTTGGCTGGATATTCAGTTACAGTCCTTACAACTGAAAGAGAGGGAGGTGCTAGAAGTTTGGTAGAAAATTTAATTGGTGAAACAGATGCTCTTATAGTAGCTGGAGGTGATGGAACCCTTTCAGAGGTATTTATTTCATTTTGTTTAATAATTTTAATAACTAGATATATTTTTGTAAGGATAAAAAATATAGCAACACTTTGAATAAATTGATCCAACAATTTATTTTTAATAAATAATTGACATATATTATACATATTTTTTAGGTAGTAACTGGATTGTTAAGGCGCTTAAAAGGTGATACATCTCTTACAGAACATTTACCAATTGGAATTTTACCTCTTGGACGAACAAACAATGTTGCTCGTCGATTGTTACAACCTCAAGATGATAATCAAGTACATTTTCTTACTAATGCAACAATGGCTATAATAAATGAAATTAATTCTGCTTATCCTGTTGTAAAAATCGAAAATCTTCAGGTAGTTATTATTGTTCTATAGTTTTAAATTAATTTACTTTTATAAAAATCTAAAATAATAATAAAATAATTTTACCAATTATTATATAGAGCCAAAATTCAGAAAAATGTGTCTATGCTTTGAATAATATTGAATGGGGGTCAATGAGAGAAGCTAAAGTAGCTCGTGATAATTATTGGTACTTTGGAAAACTTAGAGACTTTGCTAGTTTTGTTTTTGGGAACAATATGCTCAATTATACAGTTTGTGCTGAATTAGAATATAGCCCACCATGTTCTGGTTGCAGTAACTGTTCCATTAAAAAGAGTAATGAATCATCTGGCTTATTTTCTTGGATAAGTTGGGCATTTTCATTTAGAAAAAATCATGGTGAGTAGTTATTAGACAATTAATATGAATTTCAATTTTAAAAATGTTTATTGTTGTATTAACAGGTGGTATAAATTATTCAAAAATAGTCAATCCCGAGTGCAGTATTTATACAAAAGTACCAATCAAAACTTCAAATGTTAATATTAATTTGGACACTGAACAGACACCAGTTTTAAAAATAAATCTTGCTCCAGAAAATATATCTTACAGTGAATTTGTAAAAGAAGGTTATTCAAAATTAAGGAATGAACCTAGTGAAATTCAAAATTCAATAATAGAAGCTAAAAGCATAACAATAACACCTCATGATGAAGATGTATTATTAATATTTTATAATTTTATCAAAACTATTCTTTATAAATTATTTATTCAAAATTGTGTTATTTATTTTAAATGTTATTTATAGGAAGATAAATGGCTGTCAATTGATAACGAGGATTATGAAGTTAAGCCAATGAAGTTGTCATTATTACCAAATGCTGTATATTTGTTCAAACCTGATAATTCAACTAATGAAAATCAGTCACAAACAAAAAAAGACCAAGGACCAAGATTGTTTCTAGATAAGTTTAATAAACATGTTGGTATGAAACAATTTGTTTAATCAAATATTCTTAGCGAGGACTGAAACATTTATATACACTTATTATGTACATGGTCCTTATACAATTGTTTTGTTATTCAATATTATATTACATTGATTCCAATACACATTTATAATATTTTTTCGTTATATGTAATCCTTTTTACTAGAATTTCCTGAAGCATTCTCTGAATCTTTAAAAATTATCACTAAAGACTTCTAGGTACTGCATCAAATGAACATTTTTTTCATCCCTGTTACATGTTAAAAATTACTTAAGAACTACAATGGGAGATATCAGGCACAGCGGCCATAAGTTTACAGCTATAGAAAAAGAAGAAGCTAGTGGTGTTGATTTATATTAAGCTATAGACATATTTTCAGACATGAAAAACGTAGATATCTGTATATATAATGTATCACTTTTTAATTATTATTTGAAGCCTATACTATTTCATTAAACTTCAGCTATATATACTAACTAAATTAAATGCTTTGTGCTTAGCTGTAAAATAAGCATTAATAAATTATTTAAATTCTGCATTTTGCTTAATATTCTAAATTAAAATTAATTTATCATGCTTAGCTGTTATATATTTTTAATTGTATTAAAAATGTATTCACTTATGTGTATGACATATTATATCTTAGTAGTGAACAAAAAAGAATGCTTAGTGTGTCTTATTTATAACCATAGATCAAATTTGAATTTAAATAAATTATATTGTAGATAATAAAGGTTTTGTATGTTATGATAACAATTATTGCGATGCGTATACACAATATGATGTAGGTAAGAGTAGTAACAGAAAACCGCCTAGTTTCGCTGGCCGTATTATATTATTATAGTAAGTAAAATATAAATTATATACTAAACATTTGAGGGATTAATTAATTATTATTATCAAAGAATTTGATAAGTTGAGATTTTCTTGAGGGCTTCCTTTCCTTTATTGGAATGTAATTTGGCCCCTTAACATTTTTACACACTCTCATAAAAAATGTAAATGTGCCCTGTTAAAGGACAAAGCTAATAGAAAACATTATACAATTTAAAATTCCATTTAATCCCTACTTTTTTTTCGTACCCCTCAAATTTTCACTTCAGTTGTTTAAATAATGAGTCTTAAATAATAATGAATGTATTATTTAAAAGTATTCATATTGAATGGAAATTTGATATTTAACTTTATATAACATATGCAATGTTAACTACAAACTTTAAATGTTCAGCAATGACCTCGCCAGGATGTAGCGGTCCCATGGTGTAATGGTTAGCACTCTGGACTCTGAATCCAGCGATCCGAGTTCAAATCTCGGTGGGACCTTGGACTTTTTGCCTTTTTTTTCCTGTTTGGTGACTTGTTTTATTTACCATTTAAACAAATAATTAGATAATATGATCATTTGTTTGGTTCATTGATTTACATCCACAAATTTTCAAGCTCCTGGATACATTGGTGTATAAATTGTTAATGTTTAAAAAATGTTATAAGTGTAAAGAAAATAATATAGTCCACATAAAAATTGGGGACGGCAAAATGTACAAGTTTCTGAAAAAGTTCCGTGGGTGAAAGAAGTTTGGAAACACTGGAACGAGGCACCGTGTTTTGAGCTAATAGCATAAAATGATGACAAAAGTGTGTATTATAATATAATATATATATTTCATCCGATTTATTAAATCAACTTTGACATTAAACAAGATGAAACTTTTTGTATTCATCAACTATTCCCTGTACTGCCCGGAATGGTGGGACGACTTATGTTTACTACTGAATTTGTTTATGCGCGGCAATAAAAAAAACCATCTCCAAATTGACCTTTTTATAATATAGGAAAATAGTTCACTATAAAAACCTATAGTGACGGCATAAGAAAGTCACCAATAATGCGATAACAAATGCTTTTTAACCATGACAATGCAACTAAAAAATGTGAACATTTAACTAACAATTATTTTTAATACCGAATAATAACTCGATAATAGTTAATGAACACATTTTCAAATAAATAAAATTCTTAGAACACCTAAATACAATTTACAAATTAACGAAAATACAACCCACCACCAAAATTCCTACCAATAATGAATACTAAATTATATAATTGTAAAATTGTAAACTAGTCTATGTGTATCGTATTCGTTTCAAATAAGTATATAAAGTAAAGTCAATGCCACTGAATATATTCCAATACAGCCGACGCAACCGCTGTCCACTACTCCCAACTCGGTCTTCACTCAGACCATAAAACAGAATTTATTTTCGTAAATATGAAGTACTCACCAATAAAATTTCACTATAAACACAAATAAAACATGATAAACAGTAAATTTTAAACAAAAAATGTTTTCGTGAAAATCGTTTCATAAATCAAACACTGGTGCAAATTCATTCCTCCCTAAGCCAATATTATTTCTACAACACTTGATATTTTTTGTATGTGCCGCCAGTCTTTTTAAACTAATGCTTTGACTGTCGTTAATAATTTATGTACATAATTTATCTCAAAATTTTACAACTATTTATTGATTTTTAAACTTTTTAAATGTTACATATATTTTTACTATAATAATCACTATTTTATCATTATATGTATATCCTTTAATTTTTGTTAATATTATGCAATGTATTACTTTTAATTTAATCTTGTAATATTTCAATGGTCTTCTATGTAATTTTCTATTATCCATACTTATTGTTAAAGGACGTTCTTGTCCGATGAATATATATATATATAAATAAATAAATATGATGATATCGTGTTGAATCATATTTCGTTTCCAATGTAGTCCTAGTGGCTAGTAGTGTCCGAGTGGAGTGTTAACATTAATCGACGAATTAAAGAAGTACCGATGATTGTGGAACTGTATGTTGACTTGACTGAACATAATAATTAACCAACGTCCAACAGTAAACATGGAGCGGTCTGGTTAATTGTTATGACGTAAGTTACACAGAGAAATTACTGCCAAACGCACACACACACGTTTGAAACGAATTGTTCATTATATTGTTCGTTGTTGATATGAGCCCGATCGAAATCGGGCGTTTAAAAAATTAGTTTTCTAGACTCCTTTGAGTGCTCCCCACCACGGAAATCTTTAGTAAAAGGCGAAAGATTTTTTCGTTTTGATAGGGAACCGGAGTTATTGATAAAGTACATTTTAGGGTCTTAAGTATACTGCCTTCATTGCAAAAGTATATGAGAATGTCAATTTAAGCAAGTGTTTATGGAGCATGCAATTCGAGCATGATGTGTTCAAACTTCGCCATTTTACAAGTATACACAATAAATATTCATACTCAAAGACAAGTATCATTAATCTAGTAATGAAGGTAACTATAACGCGGTAATTTGTAACGTACCGATGAATATATAGAGTTGTAGTCGTTATACGCCATCTACCGGAATTCATGGTAAAAAAATCAGTTATTTTCCATATAATTTATATTAATAATATAACATAATAATAATAAATTTTAAAATTATAATTATAAGAAAAATGAATATAAATTTTATTAGTTTATATAGGATTTTTCAAAATGTTGATTTTAAAGGGTTGAAATCGGCAAAAATAAAATTTTACGTCTAAATTATATTTATTATATCCATATTGTGTGCTTACATAATAAACTATTAAATAATAATAGCAGTCGTCTGATAACGTTTGGTACACTTATTCTGGAGAAATGTCAATTATTTTTTATTAATTTTATAATAATGTTATCTTATCCGTAAATTATTTTACGTATTTTTCAGCTTATTATCGAAGTATATTTTAATTTTAAGTCAAATCCGTTCGATCGCACGAAATACGTAGTCTTGCGTTAAAGTTAATAGGTATAAAATATGTATATTAGGGTAACACAAAATAAACTGCACATGGTTCAAGCACAGCTCTGTAACTCAATTTCCTAAATTCAACATCTAAAGGGGATTCAAAGGTAATAGGGGTTAAAAACGTTATGTGAACATCCGACATGTTCCTATATCATAAAACAACACCAACACTCAAACAACTGATCAATTAAAACCACGGGTGAAGTCGGGTATTCATAATCAAGCTGTATACCTACTAGCACAAGCGAAGCTACTGCCGAAAGCTATAATAAATAAAACAAAATATAATGATAATAATCAGATTCATAACTAATTAATATAGGTACCTACATGGCTATATGAAATATGTTGTAAACAATCTATTATTTAAATAGATTAAACAATATTTAGTCTTGTCAGATAACAACAATACATTCATTTTTTTACTTAAACCCGGTAACGATAGCTAATTCAACTGGTATCTATATAAAATATACATAGCTAATAGGTCTATTATTTTAAAATCACTGTTCATTGCTCAAAATAATTCATTTTTAGTACCTATATGTAGCTAGGTAGTAATGTAATTTATAGTAAAATATTTTTACGATGAACATTTAATTTAGATTTTCAAGTTCTATTTTCCTAGAGTTGATAAATGTTAGTTAATAAAATAAATACCTAGGTATAAATAAACAAAAAGGTTACCTAATGATTGTTATTACCAATTCCTTTAAAAAATTAATAAATCAACAATTTAACAAGGCGGTCCCATGGTGTAATGGTTAGCACTTTGGACTCTGAATCCAGCGATCCGAGTTCAAGTCTCGGTGGGACCTGAAGATAATTTTGCATTTTTTATTATTCTCATCTGTTACAGCAGTGTAATTTATAATATCTTATATTAAAAATTAAACGTGATTACTGATTTGTATCCCAATTAATCTTTTTAAGACAATTTATTACTTTAAAAAATTTAGTAAATTATTTTAAACTCATGACGGCTCTTTGTTTTTGAAAATAATTTAAAGTGCCCCTCAATCCGTCAAGTGAATTGATACTTTACAGAGAAGGTAAATGTTTTAGAAGTATAATATTTAAGTTTAAAATAAAGTTTAAGATTAAGTTATTGAAAAACATTAAATACTATAGTGTATTCTGAAATACAAATATATAACTTATATAATATTAATAATAATAATTGCTTTGTCGAATCTTAAATGTGCATTATAATTATTTCGTGGTTATGTAAAAAAAATGTTACATGACTTGTCAACAAGTTGTAAATGTAATGCATTTTTAAATAGTTGGAGTAAATTGGCTAAAAAAATATTAAGTAAGGGTGTATATTAATTTTTCAATATCTTTGCTGCCAACATTTTCATGACAGTATTCATTGCTTCAAAAAAATAAAATCGTACTGCCAGCTAACTGTCCCTGTTGTTGTGTATTTAAACCATTGACATAAAGCACCAACTGTTTCCCAGACATCTTTATGCAATTTGACTAGAAATAAATAAACAGATGATTTAATAAAAATATACAATATTTAAACTTTGTCTGTATACAAATTATTTACTTTGAAGTATTTAAATAATGATTTAAATCCAAAAGAAAGTCTATCAATTCAAGATCTTACTACGTCCTATGCTAAAATCCAAACTCCCAATCTATAATAAAATAAAAATTTACAAATCGTTGCTAAGACCAATCTAGTCTTATGGAGCCCAAATATGGGGTTGTGCTAAACCAACCCAAATTAAAACAATCGAAGCATTTCAGTCCATTTCCCTCCGCACAATAACGTCAGCTCCTTGGTTTGTTTCTAACCACACCCTCCATAAAGACTTAAACATTGAAACAGTTGAGAACTTAGTTAAAATCCACTACAAAAAGTTTCATTCCAAATTACTTCATCATCCAAATCCTTTAATTGCAAATCAACACTCAGCCACAATTCCAGGTAACCCCCTCGTCGCCTCAAAAAACGTTGGTGTCGCGACCTCCTAAACTGAAACACCACTCCATGTCCTAAACATCTCAACTCAAAAGGGTCCTATCACTGGATAGCTTCCCTTCTCATGTATCCAAAGTCGCTATTATAATTGTAAACATATTTGCTTATTGTATTTTATTATGTACAGATTGTAAATGTTATTTTGTTAATAAAAAAAAATAATTATTACAATTGTTCTAAAAAATTTGATAATATTCTTTGTATGCAATAACTAGTATAACTAGGATAATTTCAAATGTATGTATATTTTGTAGACTGTGATCTATTTATTCCTAAATAATGTTAATTTTAAATTGCTGAAATACTATCGTGAATATTATAATTTATATTGTTACCCTCTGTACCACATTACCCTTCAAGGGTGTTATATTGATGCGATACGTTATCTCTTCTCGGCTGTACAACGCGGATACCCCCCACTACATAGGTGTAAAATTGAAGAAAATTGAAGTGAAAGATAAGACTTGATGGACCAGTAATTACGCGTCGACTTCTGGCGCGTAGGTCGCGGATACAAAACCTGTGGCGTCGTATATTTTTTCACACAACATTTTCACACGGTCGTCATCAACGTGGTGCTGTGTCAATACTATGTAAGTAAATATAATAAAATAAATACTAAGTTAAAATAAAGTCATACTTTTTTAAATATTTTTAATGTTTAATTTAATGTTTTTAATATCAGTTTAGGGCATTTAAGCTTGGAAACGAACTAAGTTTTTAAAGCATGACATTATACAAGTTTTAATTGCTAGAAAATTGTTGGTCTATTTAAAAATTATTTAAATTGAACTGTATCTCTTATTTTATTAATTTTTGATTTGTCATCAGTCTTTGAGGTTATGATGTTCTATTTATCTTTGCCATCATTACTGTCTCCATTTCCGTTCTTGTCATCAGCATCGTAGTTCATATTGTCGACATTTTCACCTACGATGGTTTTGCTAATTTTATTCTTATAAAAATCGTCGTCGTCGTTTTCATTATTTATGACATCTGAATCACCAACTGTATTCCAACATTGTCGTATTTTCGTCAAAAACTTTTAAAAAATCATAAAATGTTGTTAATTTACTTTTATCAAATATCTGTAGCTCAGGTGCAACATTTGGATCATGTATGCTGTTGGGAAGGTTATGTACGTGTTCATAATGATTATATTCATTACCACTATTCCATTTATTGTAAAAACTATTTTCATGACTCCTATGTCTATTAACAGGATTGCTCTAATAAAAAAAAATTGTGTTATAATTAAACTAAATATTCTATAAGTGTTATATACATGTTATACTTACAAATAATTTAAATGTATTTCAATTACAGTTGAAATAATTTTATACTAGTTTTAATTAGAATTCGGAGTAATAAGGATTAAAATAAAGGAGTATTTCAACTTGTTTTGAAACAAAACAAAGCACAACTTTGAATTAAATAAATAAATAGTGTAAACTGGGGCGAAAGGACCATTTACCATTCGTCATCAAAAGAAAATATTAATATAATGATAACAATTTGATTTGGATTTTGTACTGCTGCTGCTCTATTTCAGAAGTTCTATCTCTGGCACTTCTAAAATCCTACGTTTTTTTTATATAAATAAACAACGTGACTGTTTTTGCGACCATGCATGGCCGTGATTCTATAATCCTAACTCCTATTGATAATTATTTAATTCATATCCGTCGTTTTTTTGTAATCAAATATTTAATTATTTGTCGTTTATACTTAACTGTATTTACTTTATTAATCTACATTATGCAGTACGTACCGACACGGTGCTCGTTTCGACGTCAGTCAAATGCTTGTTAGTTTTCAAGTAACCATGAACCGTTTCCGATGTAAAGTGAGCTGCGTTCAGGGCCAACAACAGGACCTGGTACGGCGTGATACCGGGTACTATGGACTTGGCCAACTTGTTCACGATGGGCAAGTACGGTGCAGCGACCGTGCCACTGTTCGCCTGTAAGTGCACGGTGTAGTTGACCGGCAACGTCCGATCGACCGCGGCCGAAGTAGTCCTGGACTTAGTTTCCCCCGCGTATCCGGTATCGGCGTCGTCCGTTTTTACCACTACCACGTGGTTAGTACGTCCGGCGTCATCTTTCACGAACATCCTGCATGCGCGCCTGTCCCCGTCCACTACCACCGCTACAACCGCGTCCTTCTCCCACGTTTTCACACGGTCGCTTACCGGACCTAACGTCGTCCGTGCATAGTCAATCGGTAAGAAGTTACGTTTTCTCCTTTTATCGTCTTCCGTGGGAATCGGTGGCTCGGTGGCAGGCGTTTCTGTGTCGTTGACCGGCCTACCAGGCAGCGCGACGTCGTCGTTCGCGTCGCCACCAGCCCGAGGTCGAGGTCGAGGTCGAGATCTTCTGGGAACCCTCTTCACTATGGATCTCGTGGACAGCTTGTTGAGAGCGCGACTGCCGGTCCGACCCAACTGGCCGGTGGCCAAAGCCACCCCGTACGGCATTATCTTGTAAGAGTTTCGTGGATACCGTGATATTTGACTCCTTGTTTCGTA
This sequence comes from Periphyllus acericola, assembly GCA_949715065.1. Classification (NCBI taxonomy): domain Eukaryota; kingdom Metazoa; phylum Arthropoda; class Insecta; order Hemiptera; family Aphididae; genus Periphyllus; species Periphyllus acericola. The sequence continues at coordinate 22,686,975 of OX454269.1, forward strand.
GTGATAGCCCGGCGGCGGTACCGGCCACCCGCCGTCACCGAAATAAAACGGAAGGATGTCATCAAACATTCCGGATACCTAAATTATAACGTGTGGGTGTGTTTGCGTGTGTTGCAGATGATAAAACGTGTATAAACGTTAGGACATCATTGAATTAGTTAGATTTAAGCCAATTCAGCTTATAAGGTGAGTTGAATTTAAATCCGGTATACATTTTCTGCCTAATAAGTGGGTTATTTCGTGGAATTTCACGCAATCACGAAAAAAATCTCATAAAAAAAAAAAATATCATATTATATTTTTGTTTTAAAATTAAGTAAATCGTTTATGGTATATTTTCACAATACACATGCATTTATAATCATTTAGAACGATTGACAGTTGATATTTGAAAATTGTATATATATTTTTATAAAGTATATTTTGTTTTTGATTTTAGGTTTCAAACGAATGCCCACTTGTTCATACAGGTTTGATTAACCTAAAAGGTGTTTTTAATTAACAAAAAAACCATGTCGTGAAGACACAGTTAAAGCCTAGCTACAGCGTTATTAAACAACAATTCATGTATATGCTAGCTATCTGCACACGTTAAAATTAAAAGTTATTTTATTTTAATTAAATGTTTGATTCTACAAAATGACATTTTATATTCTACTTACAGTTAGACAAGTGGCCGTGAAGACGAAGACTACAGTTAGTTGTTGAAAACTCATTATAGTACTAAATCATTGTGCGTATTAATTATAATTGCTATATAAAAGCACTATACACTAAGCTGATTCGGATATCGTCTAAAATTCACTTCAAATGAAAATGAAATAATATCACATGTACCTATCCCACATTATACGGTCGTGTCTCATTCTCTTATAGGCATTTGTGCAAATAACCTACTAAATATTATAACATGATGGCAAACATGTCTCTTTGATTTTTTACTCATAGTAGTAGGTATATAATAAACATACAAAATAATTATTGCCAACGAAATTATCGTCTGTATAAATATAACTACTCCGATACACGTGTACGCTGTAATAACTTTAATTCATGACAATTTTTAAACCATACGGGATGGTTAATACAGACAACAGCCGGTATTTTCAGTATAACTATTTTTTTGGATTACATTAGTGTACAAAATATGGTTTCAACATCCATAGTGATGGCTGATAGGAAGTGACCACACCCCCGGATAATTTGTCTACATTTACAGCTTGAAATTAGCTTGCAACAAAGAATATTTATTACATAGTTATACAAAAATTACATAAATATTGTTTTTATTAAATTAGGTTGTACATGTCAATTTGTTTTAGCAATGTGATTATTCTGTTGGTGTTTTCATGGGTTGGGCTGAGGGCTTCGAAGAGGTTGTCGGGTATTTTTAATACTTTTCTGGTATCCGAGTGGATACGACAGTGAGCAAGGAGGTGCTAGACTGTGAGGGGTTCTCCGCATGTTTGGCACATTATTGTATATTTATAATTCAAAATGTCAAAAAAAATATTTAAGTGGTTCATTGAAAAGAAAATTGAAAGATAAAAGAGATCAAGAAACAAAAAAAATACATGGTAGTTTGGATAAATTTACATTTAGTACTAATTTATCTACTAGCGCACAGTCGCCAGGTAATACATTTTTAATAACAATAATATGAAGTCATACTCTCATATTAACTATTATTTTTATAATTTATCAAAAATTATTATTTTAAGAAACAGACGTTACTGAAAAATATACCAACGATAATTAAATTACTAAAATTGAAAAATCTGTTGAAGTCTGTGGTACTACTAGTACTAATAATTCCGATGAAAAATGTGCCATTGATAATACTAATGTGACTGTTAGAACTCAAGGTTTATAGATAATAGAGGTTTCCTCATGTCGAAATAATTAAGATATGGTAGTGGGGAAAATCACGTTTCATTATATTATATAATTTTGTACAATAAAAATATTAACATTGTCATGTTATACTAAGTGGGTTGATTTTTTTAAGAAATTTAACCTTCGCCAATATGTGTAATTGAAGTATTCATCACCTTTACAATTTTGACAGTATTAAAACTCATTGTATAATAAATATATTTATGTGTGATAATATTGTATCTCGTATGTGTGATTGAATATTAATAATTTATCCTTTTTTTCTAGGTTCGACGACTAAGTTTTAAATACAATTTAATTGTAAATAAAAAATATACTATTAAAAACCTAATAAACAACTTTAAATAAATTCCCATTAATTTTAATAAAATTAATTTAATAAAAATAAAATAATATTTTTCCCCAAATAATTTTATTTAATCTTAAAAGTTGAACCGTCGAAGATTTCAGAAAGATAAGCCTTATAAAATAATTATCTTTGCATTTCACAAAATGTTTTAACTTTTTTAATTAAAGCACTTATAACTAGCAAACTATTGTCAATAAAGTTGTTCGTGCCCAGGATTGTTCATAAAAAAACAGAATTTCATTATTTGTATTATTTCAGAAGATATCGCTCTACGTGAATCCTGATGAGACACCCTGCATATACATTTTTAATATTATTTAAATACACATTTACGTATATGCACTCATGTTTATTTCGTTTTTGAAACGACTCGACGTTTATTTGTAATTTGTTTCGCTTACAATCATATATTGTACGTAGAAAAACTTATGAAAATATACGTACGTTTGACAAGCGAACACGAATTTCACGAATATTGGCTGACTTTAATTATATAAGTTTGGAATTTAGCTTTTTAGGACAACAATATAGTTAAGTTCACACCTAAATCTTCACGAAACCCGTGATCAGGGCATATAACCGGTTATATTGATACATTGGCTTAAAAATATTCTTGAAAGCATACCTCAATGTAGTATATATTATTCAAAAATATTCTGGAACAAAAATGGGTTCCCCGGTTCAATTTCAGTTTTAGCCAGGGATCCGTGACTTCGTACTATAATGGAAGAACATATTGCACTAGACCAGGTGCTCCGTGGCCCCGTATTTTTTTATGTTTTTCGCGGCCTCCCAAATACTTTGCATGTACGTAGCAATTCCGCGTTCAGCAGAACCGATTTGGTTTTGTTAACTTTAATGTTAGAGTAAACATACCCATTATCTGCCGAACGCAGATTTACCGTGTTATACGGTCGTAAGTCGGACACAATATAAGTCATCTTAAAAAATTACTAAATAATATTAGTTCTACAACTGTCCGACATAATAACTTGTAATTTATGTTTAGGTTTAGGTCCCGTTAGCACGATCATGTAGCCGGGATGCGTCCCCAGGGGCCAGGAGAACGCCCTGCAGATATTCAGGGTAGCCACGAAATAAGTCATTCCTTTGAACGAACGAGCGGTCGTGGACAAGCCTACCGCCAGGAGTTCAGACCCCTGGCTAGGACCCTCATTCTTTGGTGCATCGGAATGTCACCGCGAGACGCTTAAGTTCCACGGTCCACATAGATCCGATAAGAGAAACAAAAATATTTAATCACAATGAATAATGATCCAGACGCTAAACACGGACTCAAACAAAAACGAACATAAACGTAGTGTCAAAAATCGTAATAAATCATGAACACTTGTAGAATTATGATTTTCCAACTTGGTGTAGAATATTTATTTTTTATTTCTTGAAATGGCGCTAAAATAACATTACATATTATTATTATTATTATTCTTGCTATGGTAGTAACTAAATAACAATATTTGTTTTGCCACGGGCTATTTATGAACTATAGCATTTGGCCCGTAGGCGCGAACGACCAACGGTGTCGGATAAATAAATACGACAAAGAATAATAAATCAAAAATGAGACTAATATATTATGTGTAATGTGTATGCAGTATATCGATACCTAGGCGCCCTTACATAATAATCATAATAATAATAATCACTCGCAAGATGACGATAATCTATATCAGTGGTTTTCAACCTTTTTTGGATCGCGACCCCCCATTTTTAATTTTTTTGTAGTGGACCCCCTTCGAAAAACAATGTTGTTTTATTCATCAAAATTTGATATAATTACTGATAAAACAATTATACGGTATACGAATTTGATTAATTTCCACTTAAAAATTTAATTAATTTATAATATTATGTACAACATTATTTTAAAACAATACAAGCATAAAATATCTATGATATATTTCTATATGAAACAAAATGGAAAATTAACTTTATTTTATTTTTGAATAAAGTGGAAAAATCTTTTCTTCTATTTTTTTTAGCGACCCCCAGGTTGAAAACCACTGATCTATATAAAAGTAATGATAATCAGACTGCAGCACTACGCGTACCGATAGTTAAATGATAGCGTGCTGTCAGCAACCGTAATGGCGCGATCGCGGTTCCAGCAGCCCGTGGATTACGTCACACTTTTTATGTAACCCACACATGACGCGGATGAGGTCGCAATTACACTCGGACGATGATAAACACAAATATCGCGGATTCGACACCACAATTGGTACGTAAGCAGGGTGATCATACCGGACCAACAACCAGTAGTGGCGTAGCCCGGAATTTGGTATGGTGGAGGGGTGGGCGGAGGATATTTCCCGCGAAAATAAAATTTTTTAATTGAAAAATAAATAGGTAAATAACTAAAATGAGCAAAAAATTATTCAATACAACCTATAATATATCTATAATATTGGTTATATTTTTTTTGGACCACTTCATTAAAAACCCACGAGCCGCCACTGATCAAGTATAACAGCTGTTGGCTTAAATAAATACGGTCAATAGGAAGGGGGGGTTTTGAAGCCACCTTAGCCCCCTCCCCTTAGCTACGCCTCTGCCAACAACAAGTGTATGATATAAAATCGTACTAACAATAGTCGCACCCTGAGCGTGACGGTCACGTCGTTGAATAAAAACGAACGACATACGACGTACGACGGGAGACGAACTATTTCGGTGTGTCGGCTGCGACGGTTAGTCGTATGCAATTTGAGGCTTCCGTTCAAAGATCCGGACGTCGCGTTCGAAAAATATTCAACCGCTTAAGTACAACATAGTAATGGCTACAAAAACCATAAGGGAATGAATGGTACGTACAGTTTGATAGCTTATGGGAATAATCCCAAAGTTCGTTTACAACTTATACAAAAAAAAAAACAAAATCGAAAACTTTTACAAACACTTGTACATTTTATTTATTTTTGTGGAGTTTATATTGTTATATATAACATGCTATACAAATATTCGTGTAGCAGGCAATGGTTATATTACAAGACTATCATGTTAATTAAATTTATGATTTCGTAAAATGATTTCTTAAGAAATGTTGACGAATGATGAATAATTTTAAATAAACGTATGCTTGTAATATCCATAAGTGCCATTACAGAATTTTTTCAACTTTAACTACATGGGTAGTTGTGCATTTATGAAATCCATCAAACCCATTATTTTATTGAACTCTTCAAGCTTATCTGGGTGAACTCTTTTCAATAGGAACAAGAAACGTCTCAGTCCATTTTCATCCCTTGTTTCTATAAAAGCGGGTAAAATAATTATTATTCAAGCTATAGTAGTAAGATCAAAAATATTATGTAAAATAAAATATATAATATTCGATTGTATTATTAAAAAATAATAAGGGAGAGAGAGAGAGAGCTGGTAACAGTATTGTCAAGACGGTAATTGTAAACAAGCTGAACAGGAAAAGACCACGTGGTAGACCGAAGCAACGATGGTTAGATTCAGTCAAAAGGGATATAAAGGAACTGGGACCGGATTGGAATGAAAACATGAACCATGCGTATAATAGAGAAGAATTGAAGAATTTAGTATTGACAGCAAAGGGCCTAAATTACCTGTAATGCTTAAAAAAAAAAAAAAAATTATTAAAAATTACCAATGGTTGAAATAATGTTTTCGATACATTCGTCGAGAACAAAACCGTTATTGTCGTTTTGTTCTTGTTGATCATCTTCACGTGTTTGTGTGATATGGTCACTGCTAATATGATCCCTATTAAAATGTTAATAATTTATAAATAATACTATTTTGAATTTTCAATAAAAAATTAATTTCAGATGTATCTTATTCATTATACAATAATCTGATCTAAGACACTGGTTATAAAAACAAAATATGCAAATAAAATATAAAGCGATATGCGAATAGTATACTCGTGTCTATAATATCACTAGTTAATATATGTTTTATACATATTTTAAAAAAAATCAGTAGAAATAGACATTCATTCTGGTAGGGTTCTTTATTAGAAAATATCGAATTGTAATTGAGTACTAACGACTTGGTATTTCTATATAGATACATAAAAATATAAGTACGCCTATGATGTAAACCATATTTTTCGTATTATGTATTATTAATACATGGATACATCTGTTTTAAATTATAATTTAAATTCATACAGTACACTTTCGGCTATAATTACTATGCATTTATAAGACGGTAATAATGGTATTCAATATTTTATTTCAGTATTTGGTTATTTTTTTTATTCTATGAGTACCCAAGTATTCATTTTAATTCAGATGTATATTCTACGGCACCCAACTTTGTCTTATTGGGGCCCATAAAAAAAATGTTTCTTCAAATGATCAGTATGAAGAGTTTTTTTCGAACAATTTTTAATAAAGCTTATTTTAATATCATGGAATTATAATAATAATTTTAAGATAATGTAGGCACAATTAAGCACAATGAATTGTTTAGATTTAGTAGTTTTAAATATAAATTATTTTTACAGAGCTCGAGTAACGCAAAGAGAAAATCGTCTATTTAATAAAAATATTTTAATAGCTTTTGGGAATTATCTCAAAGTACTAATAGGACTTCATAAAAAACAAAAAACTCAAAAGCTTTTACTTATACCATGTATAAATTGCATTTGTTTTCGAGCAACCATGACAAACATTGTGTAAATTAATTATATATTTGGTCATTTTTTTCAATTTAGGGGCATATTTTAACACTTTTCAAAAGTACGAGGAATATTTATTTTCATTTACATTATACATCCGATGTTTCCGATGATGGTTATAAAAATAAAAATAGTAAAAAGTTATGAAATTCAAAAAATATATTTTTCTTTTTGTTGACTACAGACCATTTTATGTAAACCATTGCATTATCTACACTAAATGTATAATATTCAAATATAATTTCTATATTGTTTTAAGACATATTATTTTAATTTTTTAATGAAAATTTTTTTTTTTACGAGGTAGCAAAATTTAATTTTGTTGGTTAAAATGGTTGTTCACATTATGAATGTTAAAATTAAATTTTAAATCAAATAATATAAAATAAATTCGTTTACAGATCATAAAAACAATTTATTTAGAAAGTTTCAATTGAAATTCAACAACTTGTAGTGATTCAGAAAATGTTGATTTTTAATATTCAATTTTTTAATTTTTTGATAATAAAATATTAAAACGTTAACTGTTGCGCTAGTTCAGAACATAACATTTTCCTACCGATCGTATAAATCAATAAATGTACAATATTTGATGACTGGTTACATTTTTCCAGCACTCCTTAGTTTGACCCCCTTTTTTATAATCATATTATAATAAGTCTTAGTTAATTATTGTACGAGCGTAGCATTAATGTACCTACTAACCATGTAAGGTTGGTAAATCAAAAAAATACTTATTACATAATATTATGAAGAATATAAGGTTTTTTGAGGACTTAAGAAAGGCTTGGGATATGAAGTCTGGGAATAGACAATATTTATTGTACAACAACTTAATACTCTTTACCCATTTAAGTAGTACTCAACTAATTTTATCGTAGAATAATAAAAGATTAAATACAACGACACATTAATTTTTAATTGGGCGTTTATTTTTATTTTTTTTTTTGTTTTCCCGGAGCGAAAAATTCCTAAATAATGCCCGTGTCATGTAAACATGTTGAACCGTGAAAAAATCTAAACAACATTTAAAACCAACATATTTTCTAGTCGATTTAGTTAGTACTAAAATGGAGAGAACTTAAATCATACGTTAAATTCCTTTTCCGCGGTATACTCTTTCGTTTAAAAATACATTGACGATTGGACGAGTAGTTTCTGAGATAATCCCGGACATGAAAAAAAGGCACTTTGCTTTATACACAATAACATCATCGATCATTAAACAGCGTTTGTAATCAACGATAATATTATGCGCAGATAATTGTTTTCTTTCATAAATATGTGTTTAAAAATTGTTTTTTTTCGAAAATGGTGAACTCCTCCCCCTCCTGCCGGCACAAAACCCTAGATCGGCCACCGTGCTTATAACGCGTGGTACGGAAATAATTGGAAGTATGGTCTTACCGTTCGGCTGTGACGACCGGCGGCGATTCGGTATTATTGATCGGTTGCCAGAAGAAGTACACCGGTTGCGGGGGTTGCGGGAACTGCTGGATAGGGATCGGCCGGTAAGAGCTGTTGGGCCACGGCTGTTGGTGGCAAATGAAGCCGGACAGGTAAGGTACGACGGTCGTAGGGGGTGGTGGTCCGTACACCAAGGTTCGCCCTTGAAGCGGTGGGTAAAAGATGCCACCCTGATGTGGTTGATGTTGTCGCTGATTGTGCTGCTGCTGGTGTAGTTGTTGCTGGTGTAGTTGTTGCTGGTGTAGTTGTTGCTGGTGTAGTTGTTGCTGGTACAGTTGTTGTTGTTGCTGCTGGTATAGTTTTTGCTGGTAAAGTCGTTGCTGGTACAGTTGTTGCTGTTGCTGCTGGTATAGTTGTTGCTGGTAAAGTCGTTGCTGTTGCTCCTGGTACAGTTGTTGCTGTTGCTGCTGGTACAGTTGTTGTTGTTGCTGCTGGTATAGTTGTTGCTGGTAAAGTCGTTGCTGTTGCTCCTGGTACAGTTGTTGCTGTTGCTCCTGGTACAGTTGTTGTTGTTGCTGCTGGTATAGTTGTTGCTGTTGGTGCTGTTGATACTGTTGCTGCATCCGATACTGATGTTGTTGTTCCTGATGTTGTTGCTGATGATTTTGCGGTCGCTGTATTTGTGCTACCTCATGTTCGTCATGTTGTCGATGGGCTGGAGTCTCTGGAACAGATAAGCCGCAGGGATTTTAGATACGCGCACTTAACGTACAACGTACGCGAGTGCAGCGAGCACACGTGGACAGTATTTATTTTCGCAGATTAATATCAATTTTTAATGCAATACCGTTTGGTGCTAGCGGTCGACTTTCGCTAACGGATGACCGTTCTTCCAATACGTTATCCGTCATCTTTGAAGACTCGGATGCATTTGAAGCATGGTCATTCAACAGTGTCTCAGGTGATTCTTGAGGAAGCAAATAATTTGCATTACCAACGATATGCGTTTACGTGTACAAGTTAATTATAATCAAATCGTCAATTGATTACTTACCGGACTTGTACAACGCCAATTTAATTTGCCTCTTCCATATCGTTTTTCCTGTAGCCATATTTAAAAGCAAATAATCTTCCCCAAACCAATTATTTTCCTCTACGTACGAAATATAGTTTTCGACGTAACTGACATCTTCACTATAAGGAAAACATAATTTGTGAATAAAAACTAAAAAGTAATAGTTCATAAATGTTCGTTTTCAACTCGGACGTTAAATAAATTGATAAGACTGTAATAATCATAGTTATGGTTATGATATTTAACCATATGACCTTAGGGGGGGGGGGGTGAATTGTTTGTATTTCTCAGCTAGGCAGAGCTATATTATGGTGAACCTTACCAAAAATGAAACTTGCAGAGGCCGAGGGAAAAAGTTCTTCAAAAAGCTGCATCATTTTTTTTTTTTTTATTAAATTAATATCAAAAAGATTATAATATAACTGCACACAATCGATGTGACTGTTCCAATGTAAATAAAAACCACGTGCTAAGTAATCAACCCCCGAAAAACGTAGAAAATGGTAAGTCCACGGTTACATTACAATGGAATAATATGTGTATACCTTCCCACGAGGTATCTAAGAAACTCGCATTCCGTTTCTGGTAGCATCCACGACTCCTCCGGCTTGGTTGCACCAAACCCACCTCCTTCGCGACCGCTTTTAAGGGCTGTCGCGTTCACCTCGAACACGTCGTCACCGAAGCACACCGCCGGGTCGGACACGTTGAGATCGCCGTGCAAAGTCGCCAACAGGCTACCCGGTATCAGGTTCCTGATGCGAATCGGCGCGGACTTACCGATGCGACCACCAAGGTCATTGCTGTCCACAGGCATAATTGCCCTAGTGTCTAAACTTAAGACACACGAACTGTACGCAAACGACTTAACGTGGTTTATCGTACTTTCGTTTGGAACTGTGCTCGCGGATTGTCAAAATTCGTGTCACAATATTTCAGAACGTCAGACGTTGAAAACGAGAAAACAAAAAGTGAACAAATAATTATATACATATATTTTGTGTATATTATTTCGTTCACGCCCAAAGCATGTTGTTATGTATACACTCGTTTGTATACTTAAGATAAAAGTTATAAGGTACCGTCACCGGACGGTGCAGGGAACTTATAAATTTTCGTCCGGCCGCATAGAGTATAATAAAATTGTCGTACACGGCGGACGACGTCCTGCGAGGATCTGTGACCGTTTCATAAAAAGGCGGAGCCAATATAAACGTGCACACATTGACAATTCCAACGTCGCCGAAGCCATTGATCAAAAGCCCATTCAAAACTTTGTTAATCTCTAAAATACTGTTTGAATTGGCTCTACGTTGTATTGCCTATTGCCCACCCGGTCGAGTTGAACGCTGCGACGTCTTGGATCCCGCAGATACCCCGATGAGCGCTCGTTGACGACTACCGAAACGGTAAAAGGGTCGCCAACCAGGTACCGAGACCGTTTTAAGGGCCGGAGTACCTGGATTTTTGTACCTTTTAGAACTAAAGAAAATACTTAAATAATAAATAAAATAAAATATAACACGAGTTATTGTAAGAAAAAATATGTAGCTATAAATAATATGTTTTTTTTTTTTTTAATTTTGGTTCGGAGAAAGATCGACGGGCGTAGAACTCCGACTGAATAATGAAAATAACAGAATATATTTACAAAAAAAAAATATACATATACATATTATGATAACACGTCGGACATGACGTCATTTTTTTCTTTTTATTGAACATAATTAATAATTTAGTATTATTACGTAACGGCCAGATACCTGGATTTTATAGTTTCATCATAATCATACTACTTATAACTTATAAGTATGTCTACATATGTCCGTCATCATCTCATTCACACCATTCCGGAGGAACACAGATTGGTATTACTTCATATTTCGGAGTGCCATCTTTAAAACTCTGACAACATAATTCTGTTCGAGATTCTCTACCGGTACGATTCCGCGTATAAGATTTATGATTGGTATTAATGAGCCGATATCAGTGGACGGTGACTTCTATTTGACTTCTATTTCTAGATTCCGATTTGCAACTTCTAACCTGAATACTGCAATAATACTGTACGAATAATCTAGTGTTGATTGATTTTAAAAATATTTTTTACGACCGTTGTTCAACTTGAAACCAAATAATTAAGTAAATAATAATGATATCGTGCACTTACCGAGTGATTAATGTTATATTTACATAATATATTGTTTTGTCATACGGTATACCTACGGATAAAACGCTAATCATGATTGTGGGCATTTGTTAACTTTTGATCATTATAAGTTTTTTATCCAACCATGACATATATAATCAGAATCAAAGAAAAACAGGACGAGTTCTATATTATTTACCGATACATTTTAGTACGTACAGTGAAACCTGTATATAGCGGACAGACATGAGTTGAATTGTGAAAAGCATGAGACAAATGTTGATGTTGGCGCGGTTCATTCTGGACGATACTATTATATCCGGTCGTGGTTCAACGTGTATTATTGTTTGCACACAACTTAAGAGAATAAGCTCTATCAGTGACGGAACGCGTTGCTGAAGAAATTGCTGGAAATATAGGAGAAGGAAACCATGGTTATCGGATGAGACTGGACAAGTAATATAAATAGTGACCGTAAGTCCACTCAATACGAACCAAAATGTTATACAATTTGTCATATTTTAGAAAATTGAACCACGAATATGAGTCCATTTTGTTTTGTAACGCTGGTAGACACCACAGTAAGACTACTACAATACATCCAGACCGATTCCGCCTTACACTCTTTATTATTCACATATTATTATCGATAAGATGATACACGAGCGGAATACGATAAGCTATTTCACGTTGACCATACTCAAGAGTATCATACTTGCGGCAATTATATAATTTATACTTTATACATATTATAGGTACATTTTTACACTGTAGGCACATTTTTATTACATTTTTAATGATGTTTTCAATTTTTAATTTCCTGATAACTTTGTATAACCCGATGTCAAAGTTATACTAATGAGCGCAAAGTTAAGCGCAGCGGCTTTTTCGAAAAACTTCAATGACAGTCTATCTTTGAACTAAAAGAAACTGCTATTTTTAATTCATTCAAAAGGTTAATATACTCCTATTACTTACAGTTTTTACTAAAAATGATCACCGGTTGGGGGGGGGAGATAATTTTTCTAACAAATAGCCGCAAGGTCGGTTTTGCCTCCCACACCTATGGTAAAATCATAATATAATAAGGCTTCAATGTTTTTGACGTACCATTACTAAATGGGTACTGCTTTTGGCATTTGAATAATTATAGAGCTTTGAAATGATTGCAGGAAATATATGTACAGAGCTCAAAGAAACCTGTATAGACTTCATAGTCCATACCGTCTTTCCATCAAAGAGGAAATAGCCAAAAGTCATGAAACATATTTTAACAATAAAAATATGTAATACTCAACAACATGACTACGTCACATTTTATATAAAAAATACCACGTTTATTACAATAATTCGTAAATACATCATTGACTTATACTAAAAATAATAACAAGACATAATATTTTGTAATGAGTAAATTTTATTTAAAATATTTTCGCTTCACATTAATGTCAAGAAAAATAATCAACGAAAAATGTTTCATTAATTATTTTTAAGACTATTTCATACAGCCATGCAGGTAGTCTAAAATGACAATATTGTATTAACTTTTAAACTTTTTGACGACATATTAAAAAATATTAGCGACCCTCAAAGGCTGAGAAACGATTACTAATATATTTATATGTATATATATTATACTATTATAGTAATTTATAAGGTAAGCCTATCAATCTTGAACGTTTTGATTTAAAAGACCGCTCACACGTTATGCGTGATACATGTCCTGACAGTTGATTGTATTATGTTCTCGTAATATAATACATTGATTTCATATGCCATTCCAAGTCTGTTGCAAAGTTGATTTGCTGATTTGTAATACGATTCGTTATACGGTTGCTCAACCAACATATACAATAAATATTTTATTATATAAAATTGTATTTTATGCCAGAGTGACTTTTAAACATATTATATTTTGTGATTATTATATAGGTATTCTATTATTTTTTATTAGTATTTAAAACCCTTCAATTAATAAGTAAAATATTAAATGGCAAATCGGATTTTAGCTGTAACTTTACACCCGGATGAATCATTTTATTTAAATATGCACCAAATACGAAGCATGTGACGTTGAAAGGAGATTCAGCCAATACAAATCAATGCTACGATCCAATCGGCAATAATTTATTCACTTATTCAAACACTTAACAATATATGTAGTCGTCGCATATAACACACGTACAGCAACTACTGAATGTGAATTATAGATGTATAAATAAAATAAAAAAACACACACACGAAAAATAAATAAATAATTTTAATTTTAATTCTTACTTCTCTAGAAACAAAAGATTATCGTCTGATGCCCCGATCGCACGACTTTTCATTGATAGGATTTAGCAATCAAGCATTTTTGTGGAGTCGTATTATACGCCCACACCACACAAAAACCAGTTTATTTGTTTTGTTCTAGTCGTTCTAGACCACGTGGGGCCGCAAAAGTTAGCCCAGATAAGACGGCAATAGGAATAAAAACATATATAATTAAATTGGCTATTAAAATTTAATAGACAAAATAAACGTGAACACTGCTTTAAAAAATTATGTAAACGGTTCTTCAAGTACTTGATATTAGTGTATAATGAAATAAGTTTATTTATACAGTTATACACTTATTTGTATAAATAGAAATGTTGAAATATATTTAACATTAATAATGATTATTAAATTCGCTTTTAGCCATAATATTTCCAATTAAAAATTAAGTTTTATTATAATTTAGTTAATAGGTAAGTACTTCAAGAAAATATATTTACATTTAACATGTATATAACAATTTATTTTTAATTTCCTGGAATAAGTGTATTATGTATGACTCTTTTCAAGATTTTTATCTATAAAATAATTCGTAGTTTTACCAAGCATTGTGACTAATTTTCTTCTTTGCTCTTTGGTTACATTATCATCAAATTTCATGGAACTTATTAAGACGTTAAATACATTTGTAGGATCGAATTCCGGGTCTGTCGGGAAGTTTGTTTTGTAAGTATCAATGTAATTCACCAATTCTTCGTCGGATTTATTTTTTATCTCATCAGGCTAAAAACCAATAAATATTTGTACTATTATTTGTCCTTAGCTATTAGGTAAAATAGAACACACCAGAATGACCAGATATTAATTAATGTTGTATTTTGATGGTCAAAACAATTTTTAAAATATATTTTATTTAAATATACAAAAATTAGGTACGTATATATTTTAGAACTGAAAAATTTAGAATACTTAATTATAATTAATAAAGGTTCATTTCTGTTTTTGTAAAATATATACGTATATCTCCTTTGAAAAAAGTAGCTCCATTATTTTTATTTATTTCTTATTATTAATTATAAAACAGTCTACGGAATAGTATATATTACGGTAGAATTAAATTATGTGTTAGTCGATTAATCAAAACGGATAGCAGATAAGAAAATTAAGGTAAAAATAAAAAAATAGTACATTTTGCAGGATTCACAAAAAAAAATCACTTTCCAAATCCAATCTTAGATTTTTGCAGTCTTTTCACTAATTAGAGAACTGCATAAATAATATTTACTTATAAGTATATTTTATAAATCATATCACATTGCTCAGAATTGTTTAAAATTTAATAATAACCATAATATTTCAACTATCCGATGAAAAACCTAACCTAACCTAACCTAATGGTTCAGCCAATTTGTATTGCTAATGTTCTATTATTTTGCTAACTGCATTTATAGAGTATTAAAATCTCCTAAAGGGTTAGATCTTAACCCTCACACTCTTTCGTTTTATTTAATTTTTAATTTTAAGAAAAGGCATTTGTAGCAAGCTAATGTTTGCCATATTTGTTGATACGGTATTTAGTTATAACACTGTTTAAAAAATGCAATTATAGTTCTAACTAGTATAACTACTATACTCAACTTACTTGAAGATTCATAGTTTTCTCCAAAACTTTATCAAACAATTCTTGATTTACTTCTACAGGTTCATCTGAGTCTTCTGAGTCATCTGAGTCATTTGCGTCAACTGAGCCATTCTTATCATTTGTATCACCCGAGAAATCCGAATCTTCATAATCTTCGTCAGTATCCTTGCAATCATCACTTCCACTACTAGTCATACTTTCGCTATTTTTGATTTTTTTTTTCATATCAGTAATTTTATCTCCAAGACTTCTTCCAAAATTGCCTTCTATTGGTGCAGCTGATATTAGTTTATCGTTTGTTATTTGATGTTTTAATCCAGAACCATATTCCGTCATAATTGTTTCAGTTTCGGGGGTTTCAACACCGTTTACATATTTCTTTTTTACTACGGTTTGAACTCTTTGAATTCCAATATCTGATGTTTCTTCAGGCGAGTCTTTTTCGGGTGACGAATTTTCTTTCGAAGATCCAAAACGAGAGTGAAAAAAGTCTTTTACCGAGTCATAAATATGTGTTGCGTATTGACGAACCGTAGCCCCTGTATCACGTTTAGTCTGAAAATAAAGTATAATAGCAATACAAAAAGTTTTAATAAATTGGATTGAATAACTCTACGATAATGTACAACGTTATTTAAATAGGCTTAAAAAATAGAGTTGTATCTAAAATGAATACCCATAGGAAAAATCAATTTTCTAGGCTCTTGAATAAATTGAAATCTTTTAAGTGTATATAACGTAATCAAAATAAATTCGGACCAGTACTTTCAGAATTATACAAATTTAAAATTGTTTATGAAAATTGAAAAGTGTAAAATTCGCGTTTTCTCGAATTAGTAACAATATTAACGATTACATATTATATCATAATATAACGCATCGTACGACTATTTTCCTCAGTATTTAGTTTAGAATAATTCAAAAACTAATCATTCGAATTTTGATTTTGATACATCGAAATTCGCAGAAAAACAATCTCGATTAAAATGCCGCAGATGAAAAAATGAGCTACCATTCGAAAGAAAAAAAATTCGCATCGCCACAGTACACCCTTAAGATGGCGTGAAAGAAAAAAGTTACGGTAACATAGATTTTATGGTAACTCGAACGTTAAAAAAAAAAATTAAATTTCACCGCCAAAAAACGGGGTGAGTATGATTGAAAAATCAGTCTGTTTGTTGAGCGTGCAGATAATTGGCATGTGTACATACACCGTGATTCGTGCAGTCATTCGTAGCCAGTAGGCCCAAGTAGGCCCGGGCCTACCCAGATTTTCTCTAAAAAGAAAAAGAAGTATTACAACAATGAGAAGAATGAAAACATACCTCAGGTCAACAATAAAAATTCCTAGGCTAAACGATTTGACGTTAATTTCCATAGAAAGGGAAATAAGTGAGCAATTTATTGATAGTCCATCGGCTGTTGTTGATGAGTTTGCTATCATAAAGGAAAGAAGATAGAATTTTGACTTTGAAAATATGTTATAAATGGACAAACACGTATATGTTGTAAGTTACGAGTAAAGTAATTAATAATTATAAAAAAATTATCCTGTATTCTGATAGATAAAAATTGCAAACTTTGCCTTAAGTCATCGATAACTTTGAAATGATAGGAGGCCAATACCAAAACTGGGATTAGTCCCCACTTCTAACAGCGGAAAGTTGATGTGGGCCTGGCCAAAAAGAAATGTATAGCTACGCCGGTGGATTCGTGACTTCGCGTGCCGCGGATGGCGCACTGCACTTACCAACAACGTGTCGATGGCCAGTTTTTTCGCGGCGTCGACGGCGATGTCCGAAACGTTCTGGCCGTCCTCGTATTCCCGGAGCGCCTGCGCCGTGATGGTGGCCACGTTCACGGACAGCACGAGCACCTCGTAGGACGACAGGCCGGGCACCAGGAACATGGCCACTTTGCACACGACCGGCAGGTACGGCGCGGACACCATCAAGCTGTTCTCCACGTCCTTGCCGCCGACGTACACGATGTCCACCAGTCGCGCTTTGGCCTTCTCCACCGCAGTCATCATCTGGTGGTCGCCGCCCGCGTCGGTCGAGGTCACGGCCGAAGTCGCGACCGTCTCGACGTCACCGTCGGCGTCGGTCGAGGTGACGACCGAAGTCGCGACCGTCTCGGCGTCACCGTCGGCGTCGGTCGAGGTGACGGCCGAAGTCGCGACCGTCTCGGCGTCACCGTCGGCGTCGGTCGAGGTGACGGCCGAAGTCGCGACCGTCTCGACGGCGGTGCCGGTGGTCGACGGCTCTTTTGGCACGTCCGAACCGAACGGGTTGGTGAACGGCGAGAAGAAGCCACGTTTCTTCCTCAACAATCCGCCGCCGCCGTCCAAACCGTACATGGCCTCCGCGTACGACACTATGCGGTACGTGCTCGGGTCGTAGTCGGCCAGGATCTCGTCCATCGGCACGTAGCTATAGCCCGGCGGCGGCGGCGGCAAGTCGTCGAAATTCCCGTCCGCGCCAAAGTCGTACAAACCGTCGTCGTAGTTGTTGACGCCGTTGTTGTTGTCGTTGACGTAAAGATCGTACGTGTCACCGTAACCTTGTCCGTGCGCCTGATACCGATGCAAAAATAAATAATAGCTGTGCACCGACGTAAGTACGACACAATTGTCAATGGCCAATGGCCACCGTCGGTAAAAGTACACCCTTGACCGATCATTCGGGGGACGCATGTAAACTCCGCCGGAAAAAAAGGAACAATAAAAATCACAATTTCAGTAATATTCAAACAACCATGAAAGGATTCACAAGAATTTTCAGTATTTTTAAATTCGCACTTTGATTAGCTCACGAATGAGCCGGAAAAGCTGCGTCGTCGTTCATATTATTGTCGATTACAAGGTAATTGGAAAACTTAATTACAATTTGGTCGGTCGATTGCTTCTAAAGTAACTGCAAATCACATAGGAAACTTTTTCGTAAAAACTCTGCTTTAACACTAGCGGAGTTTCCATATTATGGGTAAGAAAAAATATAACTGGCGGAGTTTCATTGGACCTTTTCTTTACCTTTTTATCTAACCGTTGTTCTGGCGGTGTTTACAATAGCCCCATTTAAGACTGGTATACTTTTATGAAATATGTGGTGAACCGATTTACTAGGTAAAGTGAAAATATTCACAAAAGACTATGAAAGGTATTTCAATACTTTTATTATTGGTATTTAGGTGATTGAGCAAGAAAATAAATCGTCACAATTTTTGCTGTAATTCAAATGTAAACGTATAAAAAAAATAATGAGTTCATAAGCTTTCGAATAATTGGTCACCACGGTCCATCCAATAATAATGAATGTGAAATACATCGCTTTAAATTTCCGAAGCAAAAAACCACAAAATTACTTATTTATCAAAATAAATATAAGCATTAAAAGTTAAGTAAATAATAACATAACTGAAAAGTTATTTTTTCAATTTCAGTTCTTTATATTGAAAAAATTATTGAAATACAAAAACCACAAAAAAATTGTCTTTCGAGTCCAATTTCGGATGAAACTTTATGTGAAATTTGATAACCTACCCGAAAATTATTGTAAGTAATAAAAATATCATTAATATGTCCATCGCTTCGCCCGGAACCTAATATGGGACGCAATAAGTCACCGGACTATAAATATCATTATACATACATAGGTGTTATTTTACTTACGAATAGAGATGGAATCACAAAGACACACAGCAATTGTATATGATAATAACGGCTCATGGTTAATCAGTGTTTACGTTAAACCATTATCGAAAAAATAAACTATATACTTTTATGAACTTGTACAAAACCGTCCTTTGAGTATGAACAAAATAATGTACCTTTGATACACGATATCGATGTGTTTAACTAGCTCTAGGTATACCTACGCAATCGCATAAACCTACGTGCGCATTTTGTCATCTCCACAACAACTTTCATTTGTGTAAATAGTATTCACATTAAAATGTCAAATGTGACATTTTATTTTAACGACATTCGACTCAAACCACATGCTGTCAGTCATTCTTGAACATACAGTTCACTTTATTCGTAATTTTTGTGAACAATGTTATAATATGAATAAGTAGTAACATATAAATAATGTAATATATCCATGATTAATAATGTTTAGGATTAGACGGTTCAGCTCCCTGTTTAAACATCCTGAGAAGCTGATACATCTTCAGAACCCTTCGATATTATTGGATCATTTGTTGCTGATTGTAATTTTTCTGTCTTGTTTCACAGTATACTTAACTATACTAACTAACAATATTTCTCATTAGTCATTACACATTATAAACAAAATAAAAGTATTTAAAAGTTAAAACTACTTATATGGTTTATGGTTTATTTAAGTTCAAAAATAAATTAAATAATATATATTGCACTTTTATTAAGATATTTAGTGTGGTGGGACCAAAAATCATTTTTCATTTAAAAGTGATTGATAAAATTAAATTTTTAATGATATATTTTTGGGCTAATGTCAAAGAATATTCCTGATTTTATTAAAAAAATATAGTAGATAATAATATATCTGCTGCATAAATTAATTTCAAACTGTTCAAAAACCGTGTAGAATAATTGAGGGTACAAAGACGCATTAGTAGTTAGTAACCTAATGGTTTAAGTTGCTTTGATGATTACTGTTTGTAAAAATGTATCTATTCTGATTATAATATATTTTATTTGAAAATGTTACCTATTGTTTCTATATATAAGTGTAGTTATAATGTAAACAAGATAGCATGTTCAAGTATACATAATTATATTATGTATACATCAATTTCGATAAACTATTTATTTATTTAGCTTTACTGCCTCTACTGAGTTATTAAAGTATGAAATTCATACAAATTTACCAATCAATCAAATATTTTAGTATTGTAAATAAAATATCATAATGTACAGTTGCAGACACCAATCGACCAATCATGACAATATGTAGATGAGTTGTTAAATATAAGGTTCTATCATAGAAAAATAAACTTTTTTGATACAAGTATATAGTTAATAGATATAAAATGTATAAAACAATATTTTGTATCCAAATGAGCTGAATATTGAAAGAAAATTTTTCAACAACCTTATAAGTAAAGAATAGTCTTAATATAACTGTACCTATCTACAATTAAAGAAAAAATGTGAGAAAATTCATACACCATGTATTATAGTAATTTTAGTTATCAATATCTTTTGATCTTAATATAATATATATAAGAAATGTAGTTAGAAAAAAATTATAACATAATATAAATACTTATAATTATTGTATCTATAAATATAGAATTACCAAAACATTCCTCTGTACTATTTATCTAATTATTTTCAACCGTGAGTTATGAATTTATGATTAATTTAAATTTTTTGAAATTAGTTATTTACAAATCTATTTTAAATATATCTTGCTAGCCATTCTTAAGATTAGGAAATAAGAAAATATTCAAACTTTAAAAAAAATAAAATGTATTCAAACATTATTTTAATGTACACAATATTATATTATGTAAGCAATACTTTTAAGTATATTAAACATATATACTCTGAAGAATAGTATGGCTTTTGGAGTACATAAATCATAAGTAATAAAGTAATTTGTGGAAAAAGTTAAAAATGTTCCTCAATTGATTCATTTTTTACAAGAAACCAATTAATTAGCAATTTTCAAATTTTAACTTAAATTAATATCAAAATATATTGAAATTAATAAAAAAAAATTATTTTTAATAATTATCAAAACCGTCCACTTCTTGACCGCCCTGTGTACTTAGTATCCTCACGAGTAGTTTTTCCTTGACGTCTTCTTCTTTCTTTCTTTTCTAAAATCCATTCTCTACTTTTTTTAACCAGTTTTGAAGCACGTCCTTTTGTCATTTTTTCTCTAAAGAAAAAAAAACAGGTTTATATGTACTACTCTAGATTTAGATGTTGCTCATATCATCTAACCTTTTTGATGTATAATTAATCTGTGAATTGTCCGAACCAAGTGCTGCTGGCATGGGCATAGCACCTCCCGTCATCAAAACAAGGAAATATTTTTTTGCTTTAGTACTGTCAGGGAAATCAACTAATAGACCACCGAAGAATCCAGCTTTTCTTGCTTGTGATACTACTAAATCTGTTTGATGTACATTTTCTGGATAAAATTGAAAAACTGCTCTTGCATTACGTCCCTAAAACCAATTCACAAATTACACATTTAATTATGAAAAGCTTATGTGTTAAATATTAAATTTATAAAAGTTACCAGGCAGGCTAATAATGTTGAAAACAAGCTATATAACCTTTTTGCAGGTTTATGAGATGATTTATCTGCATTACATAACCACTGTAATGTGCTAACACTATACGCACCATCAAATGTACCAGGTTGAAATGGTATACCATCACCAATATCTCCTAATATTAAATCTCCTTCAACCTCTCTTTCTTTAGCTACTTCTAAAAAAAAATGTATAGGAATTAACTAAGTTTGGTTTATATAAGTACTCTATTTTACAGTTGAAATTCATAAAAACTTCAGTCTACATGGTCTTATTAAAGATTTTACCAAACATAGAAAACAATCTACCTATGCAAAATAAATTTCCTATACTTTTACCATAAAAAATTAAAAAATTAAAACAATATTAACCAATGACATTTAAAATACTTTAAAATGTATACTCATCAATTATTGTTAAATTTAATTTAATTAAGTTAAATTAAAATTTGGTGTAAATATGTGTAATGTATCAATTTCATGAAAATAAATTTAATTTTTAATGAAAGGTAAAATAGGTACAGTAAGTATATGCTTAAGATATTCATACGCCATGTTCTCTGAATAGTTCTTCTTTGGGGCTAGGACCACACAATAAATATAGCCCGGATCACAAAAACATTTTGATTTTCACTAAATTATTAAAACAAATTAACTATTAAGTGACATACTCAACATGGACTCAGAAATATCCATTCCAAACCAAACATGACCGGATTCCTCAGATACACTGCCACTTAGACCAGAACCACAGCCTAAATCTAGGAGCAAACAAGTCTGTTCTTCGGGCAACATCAATAATTCCATACACCTTTCAGCCATTTCTAATTGTATATTAATCATGCGAGAACTAATAACATTAAAATGGTCAGATAAATTAATAAATAAAAACTAAGTTTTAAATTAGAAACAAACACCTACTTTTGAGTGTATTTACGTGCTTCATCATCATTGTAAAACTATATGAAAAAACGTTGTTTTTAAATCATACAATAAAATGTTTTAAATTATTATAAAATTATAATTTATAAAACTTACAATTTCTGGAGGAGCTAAATGTTCAGGTCGCGACATTTTTAAAGTTGTAAGTTGTAGTTTGAATAATAATTTCGAGTTAGTATCTGTACACAAGTCACAAATTAGACTACACGAAACTATGAATATTGATACTATACCAATGCCACTAAAACTGAACCTCGTGGGGTTGTTATCAAAAATACGATTGTCTTATCATTTATTTTTTTTATCTTCTGTTATCATTTGAGCGATATCTATTAACTATTTATTTATTTATTTATTTATTGATAACATCAAGAGTTAAGAACTTACCAAGGGGATAAATAAAATCAATCACTACCTAACTTCTAAGTTACTAATTCATATTAAAATTTAAAATAATTAAAGTTTGTTAAAAGTTTACTTTTATTATATACAAAAGCTAGGTATAGTTAAAAAAAACTTCAAAATGTCATCAAGTAATGTAAGTATAAATAATTTTAAACAAAAGAGAGTAATTTTATCAGAAATAATAAATTGATGAACATTAATTAGAGACCGGAAGATCATCGTCGAAAATGGGACCGAGACGAATACGAAAAGCTAGCCAAAAAAAGGCTAATGGACGATCTAGATGATGATTCCAACAAAGATTTATCACCAGTTAAAAGAGAAATGCTCAAACAACGAGATTATCGTGTTGACTTGGATTCCAAACTTGGGAAAAGTGTTGTAATTACTAAAGCTACCCCTTCATCTCAAAGTGGAGGGTAAAATATAAATTATATTTTTGCTTCATATTTAAAATATTTAGTAAATTAATTTTTTGCGCTTAGATATTACTGCAACGTTTGTGATTGTGTAGTCAAAGATTCCATTAATTTTTTGGATCACATAAATGGAAAAAAACGTAAGTCTTCTATTAATTGTTACTATATTTAGAACTCAACATAAAAAATTTAAACTTTAAAGTTTCAAGTTTTTAAGTTGAAGAATGTCATTTTTTTGCTGTGTCCTAGTATTAATACTACTCTCATGGATTTAAAATAATTTGTAAGCTGTTAAATTTTAAGAAAATGATCATCCCATATGACTGTTATGATTTGTTTACATTTAAAATTACTACATCCAAGTTTTGTTTATTCCTGAAAAAAATATTGTTTGTTAGTAAAATTTTAAGTACAGTCTAAACAGTTCATTAATAGTTGTTAAACTTTATGTTTTTAGATCAAAGAAATTTAGGTATGTCAATGAAAATAGAAAGATCATCTTTGGATCAAGTGAAAAAACGATTTGAAACAAATAAAAAAAAAATGGAAGAAAAAAAAAAAGATTATGATTTAGAACAGCGTTTACGAGAGTTAAAAGAAGAAGTAATTGAATAGTTATTAATCATTATGTTTATAGTACTCATAACTTAGAGCATTATGTTTATTTCAGGAAGAGAAGTTAAAAGAATATAGAAAGGAAAAGAAAAAAGAGAAAAAACGAAAACATGATGATTTGGATGATGAACCACAAGACGAAATGGCTGCACTTATGGGATTTTCTGGTTTTGGATCATCAAAAAAATAATACTCAATGTTTAAGTATAATTACTGAGATCTATTCATTTAAGTAAATAACTTATAATAATGACTATTATGTATTTGAAATCCTAAAATATATATTTTTTTTACTTCGAAACAGTCCAAAAATATTTAAAGTATATTGAATATTTGTGTATGTATTACTCCAGAGGTTCCCAAACTGTGGGTCGCGACCCAAAAGTGGGTCGCGATTATATTTTTAGTGGGTCGCGTTATATTTTGATATAATACATTTTTTAATCATCTATTACTTTTCGTTGTTGTTCAAATTCAGTTTTATCGTTAATCGTTATCTGTGAGTGTGACGATTACAAGTTTACAGCAACCGAGTCAGAACGACGCAATTAGATTAATAGTTATTGTCTATTGAAATGATTTATCAGAACACAAATTAATAGGTACCTGCACGACGTTCTAACATTTTGATAATTTTCAGTCACACGCGGTACATCGAATACGATACACGTAGTTGTAATTTTGATTCATATTTTTTGAGAGAAATGGAGAACTATCAACAAATGAAATAGATTTCAAATCCTTTTCAAGAACATGACATGAAAAATGAGTTATTACTTAAGGGCTAAAGAAACTTTTTGAAGATAGTGTAATTAAAATGAATTTCAAACGAAAAAATTTAATACATTTCTGGCTATCTCTTCAAGAAATGTATCCTACTGTTTCCAATGAAGCTGTAAAGATTCTACTCCTATTTATTTCATCATATAATTGTGAAATCGGATTTTTGGCAATGGTTGCGATAAAAACCAAATTACGGAGCAAATTGAAACTCACACTCAGTCAAACTCACTGCGACTCAAACATACTAATGTTGAAGTGGATATCGATGAAGTGATGAAAAATAGGAAGCAATTACATCCTTCACATTAAAATTATATACTAATCAAATAATTAATACTCCTTTTTTTACTAACTAAATAAATAATTATAAAAATATATTGATAAAATCTATCTTTTTAAATTTTTTGTCATAAGCAAAAAAAAATGTTATTTATTGATATTGTGGGTCGCCAAATTTTAACAATTTCCCAAAATGGGTCGTACAACAAAAAGTTTGGGAACCTCTGTATTACTCATAGAAAAATACCGAAAGTATACTTTTTCAATAAACACCTGTCTTATACTCTTATTGTAAATAACAATTTTAATCAGTAATGGATTACATTCAATATTTATATTAGATACACAAACTGAATGATTCATATCAATATAATAATAATTTTTAGTTTACATACAAAAACAGCTATGTTAATTCTAATAAGAAAAACATTTCTTTCGGATTATGAGGAATAAAGTTAATCTTGAAACTGAATTATTGAATCTTTAAACTCTCCTAATTTTTGAATAAATAACATTTATTATTACGATATTCTGTTAATTTTATACGCCCAAAACAAATCATTCTTAGACGTTTCAATAGTTTAGTTTTATATTAATTTTTATCATTTCTTATAGTTTTGATCAGTGAAGTTTTGTTCAAAATATTTCCTATTAGTTTCACATAAAGAAAACATATTAGATATTTATTATGTCCTTACCTGTTTCCACAAATCTTAAACTCCTGTGTTTTTTAGATGTTCTATATATATAATAATTTTTATGGTCGTATTATATACTAGTATACCTATTTCTAGAATTCATTGTGTGTTTGTTTATAATATTTGAAATGTCAAAATGAATGTTGCTCAAGTCCTTTTACCTACTAGAGATACATTTAAATATACACTTAAAATTATAATACTGGAATATATATTACATCAGACTCTTTATAATTTGTTATTTTGATTGTAAGCTATTTGTTTGAATGTCTAATAGTAGTAAATTAGTACTCTATTGGTTTAGAAATTTCAAATTTAACTTTTGGTATTAGATAACTAGGCAATGAGTATATTAGTAACAGTTAACTGTATATTATTGATATATATATATATATATATATATATATATATATATATATTGTAATAATGAATTTAGATTCATAACTGTTCATTGATATCTACCTATATATATATTTATATGAAATAACTAATAGTAATATTTTATCAAACACAAATATTACTTTTTAAACGACAGTAAACTCATAAAATAAAAATAAATAAAAATGGCCATCGGCAACATCTATTATGTTTTAACACTTGAATCTTGGTACTGATGATATGGATTATATTATCTATCGACTATCAATTACAGAACAGAAAACAGAATTAAATGAACATGAGACTGATGAATAGAAACTAGTATGATATTTTTTTCTGAAGAAAATTATTAACATTTGTGTTTCTTGGACAAAAATTTATAAAATACTGTAATTTTTTTAGAAAAATTAACAAACAACACAATTTCAACAATGTAAATAATAAAGTTTCAAAAATTGTTTTAAATTGTAGTATAACAAAATTGATTCATTTTAACTTTAAATGTATCTTGTATTAGAGTCTATTTTTACAATACTTTTACACATCACTGTTGAAAAATATATTTATTTTATTGAATATGTATTTGTATTTTTTATCTTGTTTAAAAGTGTAAACATTTATAATTTATTTCTTTTTAGATTTAAATAACATTTAACTTAAGATTACACAAAATACAATTAAAATATTTAGGCATTGAAAAATCTATAAAAAATGTATTATCAGAAATGTAACTAATTAGTTATTATTAGGATCTACCTATATTGTTCTAATAATTCAATGATAAATAAGTATTAGAAAAATATAACATTGAATCCTCGGGCTTTTTTTCTATGGAGTAAAAAAGACAATGTTTATATACGATTTTCTGGTATTGGATCTTAAAAAAATAACAATAATCATAATTTTGGGTAAATAATTATTTTTAAGTGATAATACAAAGGTACCTAAAGATAAGTCAATAATCAATAATAAATAACTAAAACACATATAAAATATTAATTAAATCTCAGATTCCTATATTTGCACGATTATTCACACCACTAAACAGCAAACTCCTGCATAACTGAAAAAAAAAAAAAAAATATTATTAATTATTAATATCTAAATTTACATCGTGATTGAGCAGTATTATGAATTGCAATCTTATTTTAGGTTTATAATATCTATTTGGTACTCTACATATAATGAAGTAAATTCAAATTGATAAATACTTTATGTAAATTTGTAACTTAAGCAACTAAATAAAATATTTACTTTTTAAATAAAAGGTATATATTTAAATACTTATTTATTTTATTTTACATGTGTCGAGCAAAATACTATATGTCTGAATATCTGAATATTACTACCGATCACTGAGTTAAAAATTTTAAATTGTTTAAAACAACATGAAGTGTTTTTAAATATAAAAACCATTACACTGACCAAACACATACATTTTATAATCATTTGATTTTGCTACCAGTAAATTTAACTTTAACTTTATATCAAATGACATTGTTATAATGTTATACCCACCATAGTAATTAATAGTTCCAATACAAAAAAATTATTAAATCTGTAAGCATACAAAATATTGTTGACTTACATTTTTTCTATCGGACAGAATAAAGGAATGTAGTCATTTATTGAATTCAGAATTGCAGCCACAACACAGTCTTTTAAATGTTTACAATTACCAAGTACATTGTCGGGTGTAGTACAATTTTGATAAGCTTGACCACTCTAGAAAAAAAAAACATTAACCAATACAAGACAATTACATATTTGCATAATATAAAACATCCTGTTTCAGTCATTAAAACTTACGGTATTCAATAATACTTGATAGGGCGTACTGGTTTCATTCAAGGTAATTGATGGTTGAGTTTCATTAGATATACTCAACCATGCTAGATCGCTGATGTTGTGTAACAATGTAGAGTTAGATTTATCTAATGATTGCGTAGGAGAATCTACAACTGAGGTTGGCGATATTGATGACGTCAAATCCATAATTTCAGATGCTGAATATTCTGTATCTTCCGGAGAAATGTTAAAGACTGGCCTCGATAACATTTGTAAAGCATGGCCACTGGTAGCAGCAATATAGGCACTACTAGAATACGCTAGAGAAAAAAATTATATTCATATTAAATTTAATATATTAAGGATTATCCTAATTGTTCATAGAAAGTTATTTATAAGACTTACTTTTCAAGGATATTGGTGACAAAGATCCTGCGGATGCTTTAAATCCATTTGAAAGAGATGGAGGTCCTAAAATAATAAGTATCAGAATTTTATAATAAATTAATTTTTTTTATCGGAATTTTCTTCCTAAACATACCTAATTGATATCCTGGACTACTGGCCATTAAGGAACCTAAAACAAAGATATTGAAGTATGACAATAATACTTTATTAAAGTGAATAAGTAGTAGAAGTTATTACCAAAATTATATTTATCGTTGAGCGGTTTGATTTTCTCCGGGCCTGCAGATGTTGTTGTATCATTAGGTTTCACAACTACTAGAGATGTAAGCGGTGTGACAAATGAGTACTAAAAATACGATAAATATTATATTGAAACATTTCATTCAAACAAAGCTTTATTCTAGATAACTTACTTTTAATGCTAATTCAAGTGCTTTAGCTTTTGCCGTAGAGTTTTCGTTCTTATTTAATTCATATTTATCCATTAACTGCTGTATGTTCAAATAAGCCCATAATTTTTCTAAATGACCTATTGTCAGGATACAGAATAAAATACGGTTCGTCAATATTCGCACAATAGTAACTAAAGGTATTAGGTTCATTACCAATAGGTTTTTTTTCCGTAACAACGATAGGAGGGAGTATTGGGTGATCAAAGCATGTAACAATGGTTGGTTCTATGAAATCTCCTTCAGTCGAATCGGCGTTTAATGTGCTGTTAAAATCAGACTTTTCGAGATTCTTCAACTTCCCGGCCACAATCAGTTCTGTGCCTCGGAACAACAAACTAAATGACTGCTTCGTAACCGTACCGTTGTCTACCTGTAAATAATATAAGTATGTATACAGAAGGCGCGTACAAAATGGGAATCAAAATGGTATCAGTAATCAGTAGCTTACCTGAGAGTCGACGTATTTAAACGTCACGTTGGATAAGACGGGAGACGAAATTTCCTTGTAAAAATTACGAAGTTGTAACGACGCGTCCGAAGCTTCGTAGATTACCCTCGCGAAACCAGTATTGTTTAACGAAAGTTTTTTAAGAAAATCCATATCTGCTCCTTCACCAAAACCTAAACTGAATATTGGGTACCTATAACAACAACAACCATTATACTCGTATTATTGCAATTTACATAAGGTTTTATTTTCCAGAATCCAGAGATATGTTACTCAAATATTCGTGTCTTGTGTAGTTGTGTGTATTAATATTAACAAATAATGATAATAATTCATAGTCAATGTTTGGAACGTTCACTTAAAAATTTAACTCGTTCACGTTCACGTTCTTTGAAAAAATGAACGCGTTAATTTAAATTTTTTTATTTTATTTTTATGAATAGCCTCTATGACTTCTTTATAAATGGGACCTTTACAAAATGAACTAGATTACTTTATATATAAAACCTATAAACATTATATACGACTTGAAAAAATACTAAAAAATTCGTTGAAACCATAATTTATATTATTGTTGTTTTATGTGGAACATAACATTTTATGTTTTTATATTTAACACAATTTTATAGTTTTATGGGCCATTGAAATTATAGGAGTTAAAATAGAAAATGTTATATAGTAATTATAAATCAATATTTTTATTTAAACATATATTTATTAAATGGTAAATAAATTTGAACGCTCCAAAAATCGTTCAAATTCATTAAAAATATAAATGTCGTTCGCGTTCATATTCTATTTGAAAAAAGCGAGCGACGTCCGAGTGTCGTTCACAACATAATGAACGTAAACGTACGTTCTTTCTATTTTCGAAACACTGTTCACTGTAGGTAGGTACTCACTTTTCTTCGTTTGTATTGGACACGTATCTGATCAGTTCTTGTGGCTCAGTAATTCCAGCCGTCGGTTCTCCATCTGTCAAAAATACTATAATGGGTTTCGGTGTATTCGAACCATCTTTGAAACGCGTTTCGCCCAGTTTCGCTATGGCGTGGGCTTTGTTCAAGGCGTCTTCCATGTTGGTACCTTGAAATGATAAAATAATTATTTCACATTTCACATTTTTATCATTTAATCTGGCTAAAAGCCGTTATCTTACTGCTTTCTGATGACAGATCTTGAATGAACTTCTTAGCGAATTGTATGTTTTGCTCTGTCGCTGGAAAGACAAATCTATTTTCTCCCAATGCTTCCAAACTAAAATTATTCGATTTCGTGCTGCCACCATTTTCGTCCCATCGGGTCGACGTTTCTTGGGTCGCGTTTATCGTCCAAACCTGCATCAAACGAATATCATAATTATTATTGTAGTAAAATGTATACCTAATGGATAAGTTTGATTAGTTTGAAATCACGCATTTACTTGAGCAAAATCGGAGAAAAGAATCAATGTGAAAAAATCGTCGGCATGAATTTCAGACAAAATTTGACTCATGGCATCTTTGACTTGAGGTAATTTCTGACCGACCATGGAACCACTGACATCGAGTACAAATATAACATGGGTCCTAAGTGGTTTCAAATCTGTCGGGGCGAAGAAATGAACAAAATATCCATCATCAATCTGAAAATCGTACAAAAGTTATTCATTTAACGGTTAGTACCTCGATCAAGTATAATAAAATAGTAACTAAATATATGAAATAAATTTCGGCAATAGATAAATTTTAAATGTTGTGATATTTAAAAAAAAATAACAATTGTAAAAAAAAAAAAAATTTTATTGATATGGACACGCTTGCATTTATGTGTTATATAAAATAACCAGAAATTCCATGCGAGATTTTTCCTGTACTCAACATTTTGTCAAAAATACAAACATTACACACTTTTTACATAATTAGCTATTTTCTCCAATAATTTCAAATTTAACTAGTTAATTTTCATGAGTTTATCTTAAAATAGTTCGTACATAAAATGTATTTACTTTAATTCACCAGATTTATACATTAAATGTATTATTATTGTGTATTGAAATACTCACCATTAACATTAGTCGAGGTTGAAAGATTATTCAGTCGATACAAGTAGGTTTTAAGGGTAAATTGACGTTAATTTGTGTTTGAAAATTTAAAAATGCATATTGAAATTTATTTTGATAAAATTAATGAATAGTCAATTTGTTTTTAAAAATTAATAAATTTGTATCAATTTCTTACATAAATATTAATTTTTAATTTTTAAGATACTATTTTCATACCGACATAATTTCAATGAATAAATAATATAAGCATAGTTACACATTTTGAGTTTTTAGCACATATTTGTGTACATATTTTGATTGTAAAAACACATATAAATCCGAGCCCTAATTATAGCTATAGAATCCTTTTTGACCATTTTAATACATATATACATCGTACTATAATACGTAGTACGTAGTATGTTAGTACACTAACTATTTATAAGTAAATAAATAAAATTAGAAATAAAGTCTTCGTGGTATCTAATAAAAAAAATTCTATAATTAGAATTTTTGAATATGAGTTAATAAGAATTTTCGGTAACTCATATTTTATTTTGCTCTCGACTGATTCTAGTTACGAGGTTCTATTGTATAAATTAACTGACCAGTGACCACTATAGTCATTGTTCAATGTATTATCTAATATATTTACGAAATAACTTACTAGAACTTGATTTGGTGTAGATTTATGATCTACATCGTATTGAACTATAAATTGTCCCTTGACACCATGTTCCGTAAATGTTAATTGCTCTTTAACAGATGGACTCCACGTTATCGATACTTTGTTGCCTGATTCACGGGAAATGTGTGCCAATTTGTTTTCTAAATAATTTATACATAGCTATTATAATATATATAAGAATAATAGTATTACAAAATAAATCAAGTAAAAATGGTATTTATCCTATATAATTATTCTAGATTTAAAAATGTTTAAGTCGATCATAAGCATGACTGATGTTTATATATTCCGAATAATAGACGTTTGATTATTTTTATTTAAATTTAAATAACCACAGCCATTAATGTTCTTCAACGTCATCTCAATAAAATACATACATGGTCGACAAACTGGCGCATGAAAATAAATGTTGATAAATCTATAGCAGTGATATTCACATTACGGAAAAATAAATATACCCCAACTGCTCTTTCAAGAATCACCCATCCCAATAAGTTCTAAGGTCAAAAACTTGGTTATAATAGTTGACAAAAGACTTACCTGGGGCCTCCATCCCAACCAAATGTAAAGCACTTAACAGTTAATAGTCGCTTACATTTACTACGCCCCACAATCAAATCAAAATTTTCTACACAACTACAATTTTTATGTATAGATCTTTTCTAAGACCCATGTGAGTTTATGTCATACACATTTGGGGAGTAACCATACTTTACCATACTCGTACCATTCAAGCTTTTCAGAACATATCACTTAGGGTCATCCACTCATCAGTCATCACATTTACCCCGGGTACAAATCAAATAACTCCCTTCGTAAAGACTTAAAAATAGAAAATATCAACCAATTATTAACAAAAAAACACTACAAAAACATTCACACTAGGCTACAAACACACCCAAATATTCTAGTTTCCTGTCTTTCATCTCTATCACTCCACAATACTTAAATTTGTCGAATAAATCGGACACGGTGCAGTGACCATTTATAAAATAATAAAAGGTATAAATAAATACAAATAAAATATAAAATAATTGCTAAATAAAGTATAACTTAATTCTTAACTGTTAATCTGTTTGAGTACCTACACATTTTTATATTATATTATTATTTAAATAATTAAAGGGTGATCATCTCTGGATGGTCTCCCTCCTTAGTAATTTTCCAGTTAATTATTTGTATAATTTTATCATATTTGCTTATGGTGCATGTAACGTAGATTGAATACATTCTTCTTTTTAATATAAAAAAAATTAAATAAAATATAAAAAATATAATAAATTTAACTTAAATTATTATCATCTTACTGGACGATTATGTGGTCATTAAAAAGTAAATACTATGTTATTATAAATCAAAAAAATTATAAATTCTCACCACTAGTTTTTGTTTCAATTTCATTTACAGTTTTTATTTCCGGCACTTCCAAAGTTGTAATGTTGGAAGACTCTTCGATATCAACAATGATTTGTAAATTCTTTACGACCTATAATCTCACAAGAAACACAATATTGTTAAAGTTGCACCAACTACAATTTACTAATTGATAGAATTCTATCATTTTTATTTACTTGTCCTGGTTGTACGTTTATCACATTCTCGTACACTCCTAATTTTCTTGTTAATAATTGTTCATAAGTGAGATTAAATGTCACTTTGCTCTCTGCTTCTATATTTACTGAAACCGTAAATTTATTTGAATCTCTTGCACTGGAAAAATAAAATTGATGTTAGTATGGATATTGAACTTATAGTCATCTTATTTACTACACTTACTTTTGTTCTACATGAGCAGCGGTTTGGCCTGAATTAACAGCTGCAATATATTCTTCTTTAGCTTCTTTCTTTTCTTTTACATAAGCTTCGAATACTTTTTCATTAATTTCCCTAAAACCCACAACCTCCAACATGTATTTGATATCGAGAACAGGAAAATATAATAACTTAATGTCTTACATTAGAAACTTGGAAACAAACGCAGATTCTGGTAAGGTTACATAGAATTGTACTTCGTGGGAAGTGTTTCCCTTGTTAGCAACGCGACTCGATACAACGGTCTGAGCATATCTGTACTTGATTTTTGAATGAATGATAAAACTGTAAATATCTTCATTTTTGGCAGGGACCTAAAATACACGAACAGTAAATGGAATGTCATTATATTCATAAGTTAAAATCAAACAAATATAAGAACATAATTTGGGTATTTAGATATTTAGTATACTATACACTATAGATAGAGTCTCTGTATCATTAAAATTTTATTTAATATACATATTTATAGTGTTATATATTATAATTTTTTAACAGTTGTTAATTAATTTTTTTATCATTTTCAATACACGGTTTAATTTAATTTTGTTATAATAATGTTTAATAATAAGTTTAATTAAAGAAACAGTTTTATATTGAAAACAAGTGTTATCAAATATTAATACTTATACTATCATTAAACAAAAAAATACCTTTATGCTGTAATAATTTAAAAACTTTAGTCCTAGATATATAATATTTGGCATATTTAAAGAGGATCAAACAGTATTTGCTTTTGTTTTACAGAATTATAATAACGAGAACTGATTAGTAGGCACGTAAGAATTATTTTGGTACAGGGAAAATCATTGAAAGTTCATGAAATGTATTCATTGATAAAATGAAAGGAGCAATTTTTTTTTTGCCATAGGTGCAATGAATAGGCTAACTAAATGCGGCACATAAAGAGAGCAACATAAGGGTCTTCACTGGGACGGATCTAAGGGTTGTGGGTAAGGGGGTAGAGAGAGGTTCAGGAGGTCAACTGATCTACAGTTAATATTTTATAATAAAATTAGCCTCTTGGCGTCTTTGCCTCTTTTCAGGCACTTGGGCGATCGGATTTACTTGAAAAATTAATGCCATGTATATTAAATGAACTTTTTTTCATATCATAATGTATATTTTCAACTTTGTATTATTTCTTTTCAGAAGAAAATTGAGTAAATTATATTATTTTATTATGAACTCGTAGGTACCCATTCGCTGCGTTGATAAAACTGTATATTTATAAATATAAAAATCAATTGATTTAACAACTACCTTCAATATAGTCACAGCTCCTTCTGAAAATATTAAATCTAAGAAATAAACTGAATATTTTTTAAGAATACAAAAAAATGCGATAGCGTTGTGTCAAACATTTGATAGTGCCACAAAGTTTTATGAGCGTCGATGATAATTTAAATATATCCAAGCTTCAAAATCAATACATATTTTGTAATTTTAGATTAATTAATTAATGTTTTAAAATTTAAACTGTAGATTTGAAGATTTTTCTTATACTATTTAATAATTTGATGTCTTGATCCAAAGAAATATTTGAAAAAAACTAATGAGCAATCTATTGATAAACTTAAAAAACACACTTGTATTTACCAAATTTATAGTGATCAAAATTATCTAATCTCAGAATATGAATCATTTTCCTCTGTTTATTATTATTTAAATACAGACTATGAAGATATTTCAACAAATATTGTTTTGAAATGTATGATTACTCATGAATCTTACCAGAATTTATTCACCCTGTATAACGTTTTTTATACACTACCTATCAGAAATGCTACTGTTGAAAGAAGTTCTAGTCGTCTTAAATTAATTTATACGTTTCTTCACTTTTTAAAATATTTACAAATACATTATATACAAAATTAATTTAGTCTTCAGAGATAGCATTACAGAACAAACATTTTTAAGGATGGAATTGTTTTCGAGGTTAGTGGGTCATTGTCATCAACCCTCTGTAACACAGACTAAAAAGTCTGTATGAATAAAAATAAAAAAATGCATATGTTTTTTAAATGAAACAAAAAAAAACGTAATATTCTGTACATTTAATTTAAAATCAACGTTATAATATATTTTTCAATTTGATTGTGGCTTTAGTATTTTACAATGTACTTTCTATTTACCACACGAGAATCGATACGATATACATATATTGATATATCTTTACACATACTCTATATACATCGAATTAAATATTCATACAAATACAATAACACTTTGTTTTACCACGATTTTAAATCAATCCTAAGTGATCTATAAATGATACAATAAAGTTTTACCAAAACAAATAACAAAAGACAAATAAATTTTATAAGTCACACACTTGTAATATTACACATTTTGATTTTTTCGTATTGAAGAAACACGATGGGAAATAAAATCAATAATAGTGTTGAATCATACGATAAAAATCCCAGACAGAAATGTTATACATTAATAATGCTCAGATAATATAGGTCACGCGCACGCTCCGCTTCAAGTTCACCACTTTATATGTACGGATTGCAATTTTTTTATGCAATTTTAATGATTTAATTCTCGAATAAACAGGCAGGTACAACTATAGATCGAATTCATTATTCAGTACATTAATTAGACGGGGAAAAAATAAGTATTCAATATTATGATTTTGATAATTTCTGATCGAATGACACTATACAGCTACATCGTTATATTCCATAACACGACCAAACGGGTCTGAAATATCGTAAAAACTTTTTTTTTCATAAGCAGAATATTCATCTTATCAACGCTCCTCATTAAAATATTGTAATACACACGTACATACACGCGCCTGCGAATACTGCACACATATATAAATTAGATACTAGGAATCTTTCTTTTGCACCTTTGTGTTCAGGAATTGCGCGTCAAATTCTATATCAGATACATGTATTGTATGTATGATGCACGTCATAATAATATGCCGGAATACGTACTGGCCACCGTGGTAGAATAAGTTTTATCAATTTTATTATATATATTATCATAATAATGTTTTTAATTGTCTGAAAAAAAAACAATCGTCCTCCATTGCATTGTATAAAGTATACACACATAATAAATAATATGTATGCACATTGATATTATAACATTGCACTCGCAAAATGCACGTATTGACCCGTAGACAAAGTGCATCGAATTATTATACGGCTGAACCGCGCGCTCGTCAAAATATATACTTGCCCGCGTAAATTATATTTCTACATTGCGCAGTATACCCTCAGCAGGAGCGTAAACATTATAGTCTATGCATATATAGCACATTAGCACGTACACAATACCACATATTTGATATTATATGATGGTACAATTTATTGTTTTACATGATATCTATATATATATATTAAAGAAGAAGTCCTGACTGACTGATTCATAATCAATGCAAAGCCTGAACTATGATACCTACTAACTTGAAATGTTCAGTATATGTTTGTATCATAGTCCAGCAAGAAGAAAAGATTTTGAAAAATTTTGATTATAAAGAGTTTAAATGGGCAAAAAACAAAATAAGTACCCATGCTTTTGGAATAAATAATAAAATGTATTCGTTGACTCGTGGGTTACCTTGGTAACATGATAAAAAAAGAGAAGGCAATGCAAGTTTCTAAAGACAACCACCACCTGTAGTGTAAAAATAAAATGTGACGTTTCCACAACAATAACAAATTTATTGATATTTTGCACGGGAGTCAGTTGTATACTTAATGATAATTTGAACGACAACGGTAATACGAATAAAGATCAGCAATGGCAAAAGTACTGCAGGATTCCAAAGTAATCATTTGGGATTAGTGTACGATGGGGTACAAACGAGCATTGGAGTCACCCGACGGAACGTTTAAAGATTTGCGAAATAATCAGGAGCAATTTGGATGTACGGTGATTTTCATTCTTACATTCTGCTGGTCGGTGATTTTCGCCAAACGCTGCTAGTAGTTCCATGACCAACAGCTGCTGATGAAATAAATGCATACTCGAAATCATCGAATTTGTGGACGTACGTGAAAACTTTTAAGCTATCAACGAATATGCGAGTCGCTTTAAAAAATAACGAATTGACCAAACAATTATTAGACATTGCAACAGAAAAATTTCAGTTGACGCTTCCACTGGTCTCAGTCCGTTTCCACATAATTGTTGTCAATCACATCGTCGAAAGAAGAATTAATCACGAAAGTGTTTCTGAATATTGGTGCAAATTATAAAACCAAAAAATGATCATTATCATTACCATAGTGACAACACCGTTTTATTTTAATAGTGAAATAAGATTTAGTATAGCGTTAAATATATAGGTACTATCTACTGAAATTTAAATATTTTAAGCTAATTATTTTAACAAAAAATTAAACTGACACGGTAGCGATGGGTAGCAATAAATATAGTTTATAATCGATTGTCACATGTATGGAAGATTATCACTTGAGAACAGATCAACCGCGGATTTTGTTTTGTTTATTCGCAATTGTCCCCTTCGTAATTGTTAGTCTCGGTCAAGACTGTTCCGAGTGAGTAACGGGTAATTCAGCTCGTAATATACATATTTCAATAAGCAGTAGTAATTATTAATTTACATAAGTCTCATTGTCCTGTAGGTCTTGGTAAATTCATTGAAAACTTCATCGGTTATTAAAATAATTTCACAATGAATATTTAGCAATGCTAAAATTATAGGTATTCAATCGGTTTTCTCTATTTGTGTTTCTAAGGTATGTTTTAAGTTTTTTTAAAGTTGTAAACGACCTTTCACTAGTCGCTGTTGTAACGGAAAGATCTTAAAATCCATATACCAATAATAAAAATAATTTTGAAATTAGGTACCTATACAATTTACAAGAACATTACATAGTGTACGATTTCCGAAAAAGACGTAAAAATGCTCTGCTTGAAATTATGTTTTTAATATAAATGTCAATAGTATATTATAAATGATGAATATTAAGTTTTTATTAATAATGTTAAGCTCCATACCGGCCAAACCGACTATATTCCTGCGATTAATGTTTTTATAATATTTGTTGGTAATCGGTAAGGGGTTGGCCTCATATCCTTGTAATACAAGTTTCCTCTACACGTCACAGAATACAGTCTACTCGTACACTATCATAACATTCATAAAACCATAAATTCGTATCTATTTGATAACTTGAAATTTTTACACTTTTCGAAATTTTAAGGTACTTAATTTTGTGATATTTTTACAATTTTCCATTATTCTTAGATTAAAGCTACTAGTCATGTTTAACTTCAACCAAATTGTTTTAACAACTCATTATAATTTGTATATTTATGAATCATGCATGTATGATTATTAATTCTAAATGTAATATACTAATAAATAATAATACATTGATTTCAATCTTTAATTATATTATTATAATAGTATCAAAATATAAATGATCAATTTGTATCAATTCATATCATCATAAAAATTGCACTACCATATCTTATCAAACATATTCAAACCTTTTTTTACAAACATATCAAGGCAATTATATATGATATAAGTTACATCAAATCATTATAATAGCTAATAAAAAGTAATGACTTAAGGCGTTTAAGGAAAAATTAAGCAAATAAAATAAAATAAACATCGTACTTGAAACTTTAAATTCTATTATAATTTTCTATCATTATGTTATTGAAATTTTATCTAAAATACTTCATCATCTGCAAGCTCATCATCAGCATATATACTATATATATGTACATACTAGTAGTTTAAAGTCAATGATCATAAGTCAAGCTTGAAACATAGATTGTCTTACTACTCTTACTCTATAGTTCGAAATTGTTTAAATATTCTTTTTCCGGATTCGGTAGTTTGGTAGGCCTACATACCTAAAATTTTGATTGATTTATACATACGAAAATGTCCCATAACTTTACTTAATTACTGATGTTTTAAATTATGTGCCTAATGCGTAAAAACAGCGACATGATGAAGAGAATTTTTATAAGACAGTCGCCCGCGGAAATTAATTACGAACCAATTAGTTGTAGACTCATAAATATTTTTGTCCTATTCGATAAAAATATCTTACAATATTATTTTTGTCAATATATATGTACAACTATCAAGTGGACGGTAGACCCCAGGGACCAGGGTCCAGGGTCTAATAATTAATAACTATTGATTGATGTTGTACGTTTTACATAATTTAAACGCATTGTTAGATGGTAATTTTTATAAAATTAAAATCATCGCTTTCATTACAGTGTCCACCAGTAGCATAAGTGGTGGTATGAGATAACTATCAAATTCCGAAGAGCACAGCGCGAGTGCCAGACACATATTATTGTTATTCTTCTACCGAATGTTCGAAGGTTTTTTCACTCTTGTTTTCCGAGGATTGTAAAGTTAATGGTCATTACTCATTACTCATTAATCTAAACATGTCAATACTATACGGTTACAGCACTGCAGTAGAAAATAAAAAAAAACCATTATCTCGTAAATCAAAGGCGAGGGTAGACAACACACGAGTGGTTAAAAAATAAAATAAATCTTAATTTTTATCAAGCCTCTCTATCGCACATGCCACATGCATTTACATAATGACAATAGACAGTATAGTTCTACAGCGCGTAACAAATAAATAATAATGCTATCTAAGATACGGCCAAAAATTTCATATTGATGTCTCTAAATCCAATACACCATTTCACTTTCTACGGGTAGTATGTGGTGTTTACCACATTATTGAAATAATTACACTCACAGATAATGCATTCAAAAACACTAAACGGACGGGTTTTATTTAATTACTATAATTCGTTTCATGTGGTCTATATAATAAAAATTATTCGTTACTAAAATAATTGCACTAAACGTAAATTGTTATTAACGCGTATATGGTTAGGTACTTAGGTAGAGTATATAATTTAAGCACCCAACTCAATTAATCACATGGTATTGAACAAGTGAAGTTTAGAGAATAAATTAATGTTTAAAAAAACATTTATCATTCTTAAAATGTCGTTATTCCTAACCAATATATGTATACATTTATGTATATGTACTGTGTTGTAATATTGCATACAGTCTTATAGGTTGTCCCTCTACGTATTTCCATATAATGTTTGTTTTTATACCTTCTTTATACGATTTCGAAATCAAAAAATAGAAAATAATGCTATGCGTGTATAATATATTATAAACAGCCAAACAGTTGTATTTAACTTTGACTATATAGGTAATCGAAAAATTTTGTTTACAAGGAAGACGTGTTTGTTTACGATTAAAATCTAATTAGACGACACTCTTCGTTTGTTTCAAAGGTTACTGTAGT
This sequence comes from Periphyllus acericola, assembly GCA_949715065.1. Lineage (NCBI taxonomy): Eukaryota > Metazoa > Arthropoda > Insecta > Hemiptera > Aphididae > Periphyllus > Periphyllus acericola. The sequence continues at coordinate 22,728,126 of OX454269.1, forward strand.
CATTATAGAATTATTTATTACACACACTTTTATTATACTGACAGCTCAACAATATTAAACAAATTGTAGAAGTAAAAAATACAGGTAGATAAATACTTAATTTATATGAATTATTCAAATGTCATATATTTTATTTTTAGCAGGTATATTATACATAAGGTATGAGTAATTGGCTTGTTACAAAAATGATTAAGAACATGATAAACCTCTACTTTTTATTAGAATAATTTCCGATCAGCTTGTATAGTGAGATTTTGAACAAATTAGTCAATGTATCAAGAAATGGTCAGATTATTTAAATTTTATATTACACCTATATAATTCCGTTTATTTTCATCAATCGTATTTTAGTCAATTATTTTATTAGTTAATAACTGTTCAAGCAGTATCAACTTTCAGTTTTCAAATAACACAATGTCTTACTTTATAAGAAAATAATGGAACTAATTATATAAGTTAATAACAAAGTGTTCAAATTATGAATATTATTGATTAGTAACTAGTAAGTATAAGTAATTAAAATTGTTCTTCTAATGAATTCATACAAATTAACCATAAATATATATAAATTAAATTATATCGAATGTATAATTGATGTTTACGGAATATACGCAATAATTTGAATAGGTAATATATAAATTAAAATAGAAAAATATTTTCTCGTTTTGAATATCGTTGTTATATTATTATTCATAGCGTTTATTATTATTCTGAATCGTAGAATATGATGATAGAATAAATAAATACTATACATATGATTATAGATCAATAGATCAAAAAACAACCATGGAAAGCAACCAACAAAAACAAAACTAAATTAGCATCTCAAATTCCACATCCATATTTTGTTGTACTTATTTAATTACGAATATAAATATTGAAAATGTATGTGTATACCTATAAAAGGATACAATTATAATTTTAAGCTATAATATAGTATATTGTATGTAGTATATTTGTAATTATAGGCAAAAATCACCAAAACATATCAGGGGGACCAAAACACCAAGAAAATTAGGCTTCGTCCCTCACAATTCACATACCCCAATACCGTCATCTCTATAAATAAAATAAAATGTAAATCAATAATATAATTTTACGCAAAGTAATTTTCTTTTATTTATTAAAAATGTAATTGCATTGTAGGTTTATTTTCAGCATATTTATTTAAAACAATTTCATTATGTATCTCTATATTTATTTCAATGTGAATAATTCGTAAGTCTGATAGTTATTCTTGACCAATTGTAGTATGTGTCCAAGACTTTATTCTTCGCATAACAGAAAAACTCCTTTCACATGAAGCAGAAGAAATCGGTAAAACTAATGTAACTTGAAGTAGCTTAAATTAATTTGGATAAACAATTTTAACTCATTTAACCCAAATTGTTCAATAAATTTTATGAAACAATTTTTTTATAATAATTTACTTGTATCAAGTAAAATATTATTATTAGATAAAAAATATGAAATTTTATCTCAAACTATAGAACATTTTTCAATATTTCTCATTCATTTTAATGTTTTAGCACCCCATTTATAGTATTAGTAGCATTGCTTAAAGTAGTATTTTTTTTGTTGCAACTGCTTAGCAGTAGTCAGTGTATTTGTTATTTTCAATACTTCATGGAAAATAAATACATAGGTGGAAATGTGGAATACAAATGTTGGATTTTTCATCATGTCCAAGAGACTTTTTAATATATATTAAAATTATTATTATTAATTTAGCATAATAAAATAGGAAAAATATAAATTCTTTTTTCAAAGTAGCTATGGGTAATAATTATATAAGTACATTTTAAAATTATTCATATTTTTTTTATTATTTAGCTACCAGTAATAACTATTTAACTCAACAAAAAATTATTCATTAATCATAGTCATTAATAAAAATGTTCAAATATAAAACAATTGATTTTTACCGATACCACGGACACGGCTCTAATCAGTAAAAATAAGTGTGCCATCTTTTAGCGTCGTAGGTACGCTGAATCTTATAATTTATAACTTTATAAGTTATAGATTTTGTTACTAATATCATAATTTCCAATTAATATCATAATCATAACGAAACATTAACTAATACACGATATACATGTATAATATACAAGTACGTCATAAGCTCATAACATTTAAATATATCCAGACAAAAACTGAACATATTATGCGATTCGCACTAATGAGTATAATATACAATTACATTGTATACTATCAATATAATATATTATATTCATTGATATTTTTTATATAACTCATCTCGTGATTCATTAACTTATTAATTTACATAGTATATGAATTATTATTCGGCATGATGTAAAGATGGACATTTCAAAAATAGCTATTATCAGATTTACCTTGAACTGTTTTCGTTTCCGGACAGGAATATAATGAAAACGCAAATCTAGTTTCGTGAATTTCATAAGAACTGGACTCGTCGAGGTGTGTAATGTGCACATTATGATATGAGAATAAATTAAAACGTATTCACCAATTCGGTATTTTTTATACATTTTTACGCGTATCTATCGTATAGTGACCATGAAAACGTGCGACTGTGCGAGCGTATACAATTATATTTCGATGGTTTTTTTCCTTCTCGATATATTTATTAATTTGTTTGTCCGGTCACATTCAAAACCGTCAACTGACAGATTTTCCCGCCTCCGACTAAGAACGTACCTAACGGACGTTCCGTCAGAACGGCGGGCACGTACATCGCGGTGGCGGGAAATCGCTTGATCCGAGCAGCCCCGAAGCCCATGATAATACAAATCTCAGAGACGAAAACAACATAATTTCGAATAATAGCAATGATCTGCCGTCGAGTGGGTTACAAGTTACAACACAGGAACGTTATTTGGATGGGGGGGGAGCAGGATGCGAAAAAGCACTACTAACTCAATATGCGTCGTTATAATTAACTTTAAATTATGACGTATTCGTATAAAATATTAATAATATATACATCAATATTTTTTTGTAGTAATAAGTATTATTTTGGTTATATATTTGGAATATGAACATCCCTATACTTGTATATATATTTTTTTAACGGTCTAGTGAAGTATTAAAATCGGCCTGTCTAAAAGTTCGCACACCCGGGAGAAAAACTAAAACGACGAATGACGTCAAAAGTGCGCACGAAAATTACGTAAATAAATGTATTATATTATGTGTATGAAGCAATCCGTCGAGTCGTCAAGCCGATGTACGCTATTTAAATGTACGTTTAACGCGCGGCAAGTGCAGCCAACTTAAACGGATCACCCCGTGTGCGCGCCAAAAGCTTTTTTTTTTTATGTGCATACGAACCGGTGCAGGCTTCTGCGACGGCGGCGGTAAGCTGACGTCGGCCGGTAGCCCGTTGTCGGCGGTGTCCGCGGGCTCGGTGATGTGTTCGGTGCTGGATGCGACAACCGTGGCCGCGGTGGTGACGTCGACGGCAGCGGCCGTGGACCGGTCGACGACGGCGAACGTCTGCAGCAGCAACAGCAGCAGTGCGGCGGCGGTGCACGCTCGCGACGCTGACGACAGGGCGGACGACATGTTGCTGCGTCGAGCGTGAAACTTCGAATGCGCCGACGAGTGGACGCCGGTCGAGTAGTCCCGGGTCCGAGGTTGTGGCGGCGGCGGCGGCGGTGGCGGTAGCGGCGACGACGGTGGCGACGGCAGACGAAACGACTCGGACTTGCACTGTACATAATAAATAATAATAATAATATTATACATTACACTGCATGATGATGATGATAATACGTGCACGAACGCACCGCGCGGCCGTGGCGTGATTCCGGAGTCTCCCGTCGGCTGCCGTCGTCGGATTTCGAAATACCATCATAATATTATGAACTACAGTGAACACTTACCGCGTTAAACCGTACAACACACTGTACACGACAACGGACGGGCTCGTTAAGTCGGCTCTTAATCGTACACGATATCCCTATACACGGCCTGCCGCAGTCTTGATGAGTACGACGATACCTGCTCGGGGCTCGCGTGAACACCGCGATGACGTTAATGTCTAGAATTTTTAGCCAAACTTTTAGTGGAAATCACCGAGCGCGGACAGCGCGTTTGACGTTTCATATCTGTGATATGATGTGCATCACGAGTGTGCGTGCGATGAGCGAAAAGAGGGGGCGAAGTATAATTTATTATTATAATGACGTTCAATAAATTATTATTATAATAAATTACAATCCTTAGGTGCCGGAGAAAACCGGTTCCCCCCGTAGGTTTTCCGTTTACGTCATTACTCATTAGCAAAACGTTTCGTTTTCGACCGTCAGCGTGATGGTTAAGAGCGTTTCCTACGGAACGCAATGGAAAAATCGTACGGAAACGGTACACACGATCGTCAATCAATCGCGTCGCGCGCGTAAGAAATGCGAACGGTTTTTTATTTTCAATTTTTCGGCGACACTGACCTCTCGTGGTATCCGTCTGTCCGCAAACGTGCACTATCTCTTGCGCGTGTTTATCTTTTGCCGATTTTTTCCTTTCGTTTGCATCGTCTTATCCGTTCCCCGCGAACCGCGACCACCATTCGAACCATGAGCGTACAAACAACATGAATTATGCAAACGCTATGGTAATGACTTCGGAATTACTCGGAATAAACCGTTCGATGTATGGGTCTTTGGTTTTACCAGACGTCATCCGTCGGGATTCCCAATGGCTCAATATTATGCACCGGACTAAACTACAGCGACTATAGTTTCGATACAGCTGATTCGAGTGGGTGTCATCTCGGACCGAATCAAAATATAGAATTATTGCGGTTAAAAACTACATGCAATTCAAATTGGGAATAATTGACACGGAGTATTAATTATTTTTTTATTGGCTGTGTTCCGCGTTTGACTGCAATGACGGTGATAATGTACACAACAATACACGTCGAATTGTTTAGGACCACTAAGTCCTCGATAATATGAAAATTTAAAATATGGGTACGTATTTTTAAATATATACCAATACTGTTTTCTTAAACGGAGGCTCATCATCACACATGCATTCGGCAGAAATCAAGCTTTACATTGTGGGGGTCCTAATAACATGTTTGTCGTTACTTCGATAAATCTATTCGCATTCTTTCAAGAAATTAAGTTCCCGAAAAATGTACGTGTACAAATCTACAATTTCCTTTCTTTATTTACGCTTAAAAATGTTACCTTTAATAGTCGTAGAGTTTTCAAGAATTCACAGCTCTCTTTCTGAGCCTTCACTCAAATCCGGAGACGTGATTCGCAGACTACGTTAAACGTCCCCGTTATTGTAAATTTGCAGTTCCTCATAAACACCGTCGCTATAATTGACGAGTACAAATTGCAAGTAGCGGCCGCCGTCGTTATTGAAAACGTCCAATGTCGTCATCGTTATCCATTAATAAAATTACATTGAAGTGCGTGACTCCGAATAAAATTATGTACGACTATTTCACTCGAGGAATATTCTACGATCTATATCATTCTATTATGTTACTAGAATTATGTTTACGAGCAAAAAAAAAAACCATCGGCCGTTCGGTCCGTTCGGACGATATTGAATATTAAACAGTAGTTACCGCGAACGTCAAAAAAGTTGTATTTACCACGAGTACTATACTACAGTAGTATACCTACACCGTAATTTCGTCGAAACATCGTGGTGATGATCGTCACGCAGCAGAATCCATTTTCCCAATCAATCCGTCCAAACGACGCGAAAACGTACACAAGTTGGTTATAACTTAAAACGTGATTAAATGCGTTGAATATTAGTATTGTGTACTACCGAATTTCATCACTCCGAAACGCCGCTGAACAATATTGTATTTTTCACCGGAAAACTACATTCTTCACGGAGGTTCACTGTCGCGCTCGATTCGTACTTATACGTGCGGATATCAATGAGTTGTCGGTGAAATAATCGCGGTCTGCAGCAACACGATGCGCTAACGAGTCAACGAGACGGTCGAATAAAAACGAACGAGATTTACAAACGATAACCATTGTGAATCGTGTTAAAGGTCGTTACACGTTCTATACAATTTATCATCTCGTCAATTCAAAGCGGAATTAGGGACAATGATAAATGTTCGTGTTCACGAATCACTAGTTACAGCGTAGTAATAGAATATTATAATTTTTTTTTTCTGCACGACACATTTGAACTCCTCCAGGATTAACGACTTTATTATTATGATCTACTGCAGGAGACGATTTTTAAAATTTGCTTGGCCCACTGTTTGGGAAAGGAACTTAACAAATTTTAAAAGACGGTTAACATCCTGAATACGCACATTTCAACGGTTTCTCATTATTTGTATTTAATGTCGTAGTAGTAATGAAAGTTAATAATACACCAACGAAGGATTGGAACTTTTTATAAATGAACTATTGTAACATTATACGTAATTGTAATTGGTTATAACATTGATTTAACATACATATATTGTCCAAGTAAATTGAAAGTTTGCAAATAGGAGTATTAGTAAGTATAAATTAAACAATGGTTATACGTATTTTTTATTGTGTACGTTTAATACATTATTTTGTTGTTGAATCAGGACCGCAGGAATTTGGTTAGATCGGTAGGAATGTAGCATAATATTTGTTTAAGCTGAAAAACCGATAGAAAACTAGCATTCGTCCTTCGTTTTGTTATAATCCTGTTAATTGTGCACGTTTGAAACAACTATAAATCTTAACATTTAAGAAAAACATTCAAAGTGAAGGTCAGTGTAAATACTTATTATATATGTACTATTGAAAACCTTATTTTTTATAGTAAATTATTGAAATTTTAACGTATTGGTATGATGATATATATACGAGTATGCGTACATAAAATATTTCAGATAAAGCTCAAGGAACATATTCTCAAACACCGTCTTTAGTTATAATTTTATATGTACAAATTAATTTTGAGTTTATTTGGTATCATGTACCTTTTGTAGGTATTCTAAATTTCTATTTTCTACCCTTATTGAATATACTATTTACTAATTGTGCACTTTATAGGACTTAGGTATAGCTCGTAAATTGCTAATAGATAAAAAAAAAAGTGAATTTTAGATTATATTTTTAAAAAAATATAAGCCTTGGTTTTCAACAATACGAAAGTTGAAAGTGATACACCCAGGATTCTTTACGGGTAGCATCATATTGCACGAGCTACAGTTTCCGTTTTTCTTAGTGAGCAATTTGAAGGTGTTCAATGTTTCCCGGGTTAAATAAGGTTATGTTACATGGTATATGCAATAAATATATAAATATCTATATTCTATATAGTTAACCTTAACCGAGTATGAGTACAGTGTACCTATTGTGTTTACAATATATTATAATATGATATACATATTGTTGGAAGTTTGGATTTTGGAATTCATATTTTATACATCACAATTCATAGATAATCGTTTTCAACATAAATATTTTAAATAATAGGTATGAGTGTACGACATATTGTATTTATTACTTAATATCAATAAAATTAAAAATAAATACTCACAGAGCTTGATAGAAAATATATTAATATACATACAAATATATTTATTTGCATGCATTATGCATATAATAATCGATAAGTTTGTACATACTATACATACGTACACGTATGATGTATTAATTTATCATAAATGAAATTCTGAGAATGTTTGTATTGGCTAATCGGAATAAACTATCAATTTTTAATTATTATTAGATAAAATTATAATACAAGAAAATTATCACCATTTGGTGTAACATTTTTTATTACAACAGCTGAAATTATATTACCTTATACAGTTAATAGTTACACCTAGTAATTAGTATAAATAATAATATACTTTTACAATATGAGTATATAACATACATTATTCAGGGGTGCCATTTCAATTTTGTATAAGTGTGGGTAAAAATTTTAAGAGGCCAAATCACATATCAATAAAGAAAACCCTCACTTATCAAATTTTTTGATAAATAATAAATCCCTTAAATTTTAGGTATATGTATATTTTTATTTTCTTCAAATAATGCGTATGAATTCTCAAAAATTGTTATCTTAATATATTAAACCTATATTATTATTAATAACTTTATCCACCACCGGACAGAATATGGGAAAAAATCGAAATTTCAAAACTTTACAAATAAATGTTTCGACTATCGAGTGAATGAGTACAGCATAGGCCAGTTATAAATTAAATTGCAAGGTTGTGAGATTGCACACCCTACTCCCCCAAATGGTGCCCCTGACATTATATATGATACATACTAGAATTTATAATAGAATAAATTATTCTATAATCAATGATATTAGTATTTGATAAACATATTACACTATATTGATAATTGCTATGTTTCTATACTTTCCTTATAAATTTATTTTGTATAACATTGATGGTCAAAAATTTTAAATTGACGGTGTAGTTCAAGAAAAATTTGTTGTATAAAAATACCGAAAATTATCGGACTCTGTAGCGTCAATAGCTCAATAAATAACAACCAAACTATGTCAATATTTATAGAATCATTCTTATGTATTCAAGTTACAGGTACATCTTTAAATAGCAACAATTTAACTGAATTATTTAACAACAAATAGGAATACCTAAAAGATGTACAAAAAACCAGCCAATATTTGTGACAGTAGTAACTAATAAGTAAAGCATTTTTTAAAAAATCGTAAAAAAAGCTAATAAAAAAAAAAGTTAAGCAATTAAACTTTATAAAAAAATATACTTAGCCAAGTTTTCTAATAGGTACCTACTGGATACAATAGATTATAATTTATAGTTAACCTTGGCGCTTTGCAATTATTTTTAAACTATAGAGTATAGGTAGATGATAAAACAAATAATAGCTAATTTTATATATTGAAACAATTTAAACGAGATTTAACACTCAAGATGTTAAATGTCTTTTCATTGTACTGTAGTCTGTAAGACTTCGAAAATCAAAACTATGATTTGACCAAGAGCTGGAATTTAAATTAATAGAAAATATAGTTTATTTTTTTGAGATTTGATATAACTAGCAATAATTGTTTAAAGCGAGCAAGCGAAATAACTAAATAGCTAAGTGGTCTTAAAAATAAATTAACCACTTGGAAAAATGTAGGTAGTAAAAATCCAGAATATTTAATAATATATTTCATAGTTAATATTTTTATGCTTCTCTTCAAACATTGAACAATTATTTAAAAATTAACTAGATTTTTACAAAATGCATAATTATAGAGGAAGTGAGGGTATTAGTGTCGAATACTCCTATGCCTTTTTTTTACGTATAATTTTTATTTTTTACAACTTAAGTTATTACGAGTAACATCAATTAATTTATGTGAATAAGAAAATTACATACATTATTTATATAGGCCATAAATATGAAAAATATCTCGGCACAAATGTCACCATGTTAACGGGCGGGAAGGAATCGGGCTGCGGTAAACTCTCCCGGATCAACATTATCAGTGTGAGCGTGTGGTTAGGTTTAGTGTGGTATGGAAAACTCTTTCGGGTCAATATTACGTTTTCCCGAAGAAAATATGTGAACTTTTGTATGGTAGAAGTTTACCAAACAATCAAATAAGCAATACAACAAATAATAACAGATTTTAAAGACCAAGAATTAGACCCCTTGAGTTTTTTTTATAGGTTAGCATATCTTCACATTATTATAATAATTAAATCTAAATGTTGTTCATATTTTAATTTAATTTTATTATTTTTATTATTAACCATAATTTATATACTTAAATAACTCTTTTTTAAAATGTGTGTGTTTATAATATCGTAACATTCAATTGTAATGGTATTTTAATTTTACAATTGATTTTTTTTCTTAGTACCTACCTACAGTCTAAAGACAATATTGTACCTTGACAATAAAGTACAGATGAAGTTACTAGTTACTACAGACTCAGAAGAGTTTAACATCGGTGTGGGAGAGTTGATTCTCGAGACTTACTTTACGTAATTTTGAATTAGTTGATTCCAGGGTTCAATTGGCGGACCTATTAATTGATTCCAGGGTTGATTTAAGGTACGTATAAATTGATTCCAGAGTAGGTACTTTTGGTGGAATGATAAAATCGTTAGATATAAATAATACATACACCGTTTACATTGACCCTTCGGGTGGTACTGAAGTAGACAGGGGAAAGTTTACATATATGTTATAAGCTCCAGGTAGCACTGAATAAAGACCCGGAAGAGTTTACAGGTCATTAAAATTGGGAGGGTTTACAATCGCACAAGGAATTACTAAAATTTGGATTGTTTTGTAAATTAATTGTACATATGGTATACTTCCTAGAGACTTTGGCCAAGTCCTAAATACGCTACTGTCAGTATTTAACAATGATCGGTACTTGGTATGATATATCCACATAGGTTATACCAATACCATGAACAGTGCAAGTCATCATTTAATTATATAATTAAATAAATATGATACATATATAAACTCCTGATCATTCGGGATATACGCCAAATTCAGATCTGGATATTCAAATCGACCAAATCCCAATAGTAACACGGCCTAACCTGTTAAACAATCTCGTTCGAGCTTGATTATAACGTCCGACCGAATACAGTAATAAATTGTGAGGAGTCACACAACACTACAACAGGCCCTCGTATATTATCATTACTACTTTCATATTTTATTTTTATTTATTACTCGAGAAGCGATACTATACAATGGACTACAGCAGTTTCCCACCATCAAAAAGGTAAATCGGCGAGACAACGGACACCGAGAGGCACTCATTGACCCGACACTGCTCTGTTTTTGAAGTCGACTGAATATTGGTCTGGTGAATTTTTTGAGTAAGATTTATTTTGTATTTGTCGAAACGCACTTTTTATAATATATTCTAACTACTGTTACAGAACACACGCGAACAACCAAAAACTAAATGTTTGGGAAATTCTCATTTCACAGTACATGCGGTTGGGTCATATCAATACTTTTAAGTGTGTACACACAAGACACAATAGCAATGCTAATAAAGTAATAACTTTAGTGCAAATTAAATAATTTAAAACTAATTAATGCAATCATTAATCATAAATTGTTGTTATTCATACATAAAGCAAAGAATATTTTACTCGATTGTGAGCAGATAAATATTTTTATAAGTTTAGGCACCGTGAAGATAAAATTTTCATGTTTAACATGTGATACTCTGACAATATTCACTTGAAATGGCTAGAGAAGTGCGACAGTACACCCACCGGATAATTCATCAATTTCATTTATTAATGTGTGAGAGAGGCAGCGAACAAAAGTTCAGTATTTCCACTTGTGGAAGAAGGAAAATAAAATTCTAAGTAAAAATATAAAAATAGATTTATTCTTCCAACACCAATAAGTATTCAACCTACGTAAGATTGAGATTTCCTCAATACTAATACTTAATAATTGTAATGTATCTTGATTTTAAACCAATGAACAAGTTTCAACGAATTTGAACAATTATCAAGTAAATTATAAGAAACTGTCATTAACATAAGAATTAAACGTTGTTAATAATTTACTAACACGACGCATCAACAAATCCTAAGTATTTTTTTATGAGACTTAAGAATAATATATTACAAATATGTAATATAATAACATAAGGTTTAAGTATATTATTTTGACTGCTGTCCAAATATATTTAAATAATGTTAAAACTGCTTAAACAGAAAATTTAATTTTAAAACAAATAACCTAACTATCCATTGTTATACTGAAACTCAAGACTAGTGTTTAGTCTGAAATTGATTTAGTAAGTATATTCAAGCAACAGTTTTATCAGGTTGCCATAATAACCTTATTCACTTTCATGTTATTTAAATGAATTATTATAACAGTACTTTATCACAAAAGTTTAAACCTGTATACAGTTCCTCGTTTTGTATAATTATACAAATAAGAAAAAAAAATGTATTGTAATTATTATATATATTCTACTAAAATTATAATTTTAAACACAAGATAGCAACCGATGTATGTTGGTTGGGTGTAATAATTAAAAATAATAATAATAAATGAGTTTTAATTTTTAAATTGTTCGCATTATTTCTATTTTTATTAAAACTAGCGTTTGTCTCAGTCAAAAAATACATAAATAAAATGATCTATACAAATTATAACATACTTAGAGCTTATTATGAAGATTATGAAATAAAGTTAATCTACATAATAGATTTAAATTCAACTTTTTGTTTTAATTAATTTAATGACCACTGAAATCAAACAAAAAATAGTATTTGTTACATAGATAGTCCATTGCATTGCATTAATTAATTTTCGAATTTAATAAAGAAATGTATTGGAAGAGAACTTTGGTATAGAACGCTTTAATATATCTATTACAGACGAATAAAAAAAATAAAGTTCAACCAAGTATTAAAATCCAATAATCATACAAGGTTTATCAAGTTTATCAGAATAATGTAGCTATATAAAATATTATAACTAAAAATAAAAGTCGAAACATTGTTATTTATTAAATTTTTTTATTTTTTTTTTTTTTTGCGAGAATATTTGTCACACAGCACGAAAGTGCAAATCTTTCATAGTGTACATATAAATATTCTTATAAACAGTATCAAGTTTGTATGTTATGGACTATATCCATTTTTTTTATCTGAATACAAATACAAAAAAAGTGGTTTTCGTCATAACAAAAAATTCAAACTTAACTGTAAAATAAAAATTGATTTAAACATATGAACCTCCTATATGAAAATATTGAAATGGTAAAGATCTCGCAATTTATCGCCATATGCGGTTTTCTTTCTAATATTAAAATTACAAATTAAAAAAAAATTAAAAAAAAAATAAACAAAAAAATTGTATGTACAAAAAATAAAATTACATTTATATTTTACAGGAGGTAATTTTCAGTTAAAACCTTAAATAAATAAGAAATCCAATGGCATAATTTAATATTATACTCCTGGAAAATTAAAATGTAATTTTAAAATTCATCATAATATATCAGTCTGTAAAGAAATATTTTTACGGTAAATTTTGTAAAGTTTTAGTAAAAATATAGGAATCTCTAATATAAAAATTAAAAATTTGAATCCAATATTTATTATTATTATTTTTGTTGAGACAAAACCAATTTTCTACAGTTTTCTGTACAAAATTACTTTTTAATCTAGAACTTAAAAATTATCTTATTTGTATTTACAAAGTTTAAAATTAATATTTTCGAGGTACGAAAAGAAATAAAAAGATTCTGATGCGAGTCTGAATAAGATCACTCGTCATCGTCTTCATCATCATCATCTTCATCACTTTCATCTTTTACTGCCATCATTTGTTGCTGTTGCTGCTGTGCAAGAATTTGTTGTTGTTGTTGGACCAACATTTGTTGTTGATGTGCTTGTTGTTGCTGTAACAAGGTTGGCTTGCCCTTGTTTTTGTACTCGGTCATTTCCTAATGAACAATTTTATAATTAATAAAGATATAATATTTTATTATTATTTAACTTACTCTTTCATATCTAGCTTTATCTTTTTCTGCCATAGCTTCATACTTTTGTTTCACTGTAATATCACAATCTGACCATTTTTTGCCCAATTCTTTGGCTACATCGCCAACACCATACTCTGGGTTAACAGCCTTGACTTTTCCACGTTCGTCATTACAGAACCAGAAGAAAGCAGACCTAAATTAAAAAAAATTTTATTCAAATCTTCAAACTATTATTGAACTTTGTTTTTTTATCGCTATAAAAAATACTAACAAGGAGCGTTTAGGTGCATTTGGATCCTTGATTTGCTTCCTCTTTTTACCGCGAACCTTTTCACCCTTAGGTGGAATATAGCTCTGCATTTCAGTATCATATCTCATCTTGTCCTTATCAGCCATTTCATGAAATCTTTTCTTTTCTTTTTCATTCATTGTCTAAAGAAAAGCAATAATATTAGAAACAAATAAATATAAAAATGACTTAATACTACATCCAGTAAAATACCACAATAGTTATGAACCTAGTATTAATTGATCAATAAATAAAAAGACCAAATTAATATAAACCAATAGAAATTTCAAATTATTGTATACACTCTATATTTTATCTCCCCTCACATACACAGCAAACCTCATAATGCCTATTGATTTTTTGAATAGTACCTATGTACTTAGATATGCCCAGGGACAATTTAGTAATTTAGTAATTAAATATAGTACATACAATAACGGGTATTTTGGACAAATATAATATGTAAAAATATAAAACCACAAAAAAAAAACGATGGAAAGAGAGTGAGAGGCGAGCAGCAGAATTTGCAGCGCATTATAATAGAGATTCGTCAATATTAATATAACTCTCTCAGCCCTTTATACATATATATCCCCGCGCCCTTTCCGCCAATGTATCTTTGAAAAGAGCTTAATGTGCAAGAACCGCGTACATGTGCTAGTATGTGCGCGTTGGCTGGCTATTACACGTACCGTAAGGGTGCGGCGCACAGGGTGATGTTTAGGGGGGGTTAATTTTAATAATTGCGCCAGCGCTCTCAGTTTTAAACTCCACTGCCGCCATGTTATTCCCGCACCCTCCAGAAAACAACCCCAGCATTTTACACACAAAAAATCGATGGCAGAACCCCCGAGCTCATTCCTACACACACGCAGTCTCTCTCCCTACCATCCCTCCCACCGGCACGTCCACAGCAGGCAAATAACCAGGATAAGGAGACTACGATTTCTATCGTTTAGTATTTTATTTTCATTTTAAATAATATACACCACGAGCAAATACAATTTACGCAGCACGTAAATTCGCGTGAATGACACATGTTGTATTAATATTAACGATCCGAATGTGTTATTTCGTCTACGTTACGTAAATAATATTTTTTCACCGCCCTAAACTTTAAGGCATTTTAATAATGTGTCCAGTGTAGGTCACGTGTTTTCCAACCAAATGGACGAATAATAAAGTATCTGCAGCACACAATTATTAATTGCAAGTGTATTATATACATATTGCATACACATACGTAATGTGTGTGTAAACGACGCGCCTCCTTCTATTATTATAAGTACTATTAAAAGAATTGTGAAATAATAAATGAAGTACGGCCGAATAATGGAAAGGCAGAAAATATATTATTACATATTATATTATTATATACGACGCACATCACAGCAACAGCAGCAGCCGCAACGACGAGACGCCGAACAATTTTATTGTTGGCAGCAGTGGGTGCCGGTTAAACGTGTGTGCGACAAGGACGGACGGAGAGCGCGCGCGCGGGGAAAACGATATATCGTTCCAAAACTGGTTCCCTGGTATGTGTATGCGCTTGGCTTGTTCGGCTGACCCATCCTCTCACCCCCTTAACAGAAAACCAGTCCTATGGAACCCCAGCCGCTCGGGAACAACAGCAATGGCTGCACAGCACACACCATGCACATTCAAACACCATTTTATTACATCGACCGAAAAATAAAATATTATAACAGAATTGTACGGGAACAGATAAAACACATTACGGTGGAAACAAATGCATTATAATATGTGGGTGGTTACGAAAAATAATGCAGAAACAAGGCCACGACTCGCCGAGGACGTTATAGATAATATTTTTGCGTCCAACAATATAATTATTAGTTGGAAGCCGAAAACTACGAAAACGTACATTAAGGAATTCTATAGAGAGCAGGCAGCAGGTGGTGCTTCGTTCGCTTTGTATCATATATTTAATACGGCAACACGGCAGTTGTAACGAACGAAACGACCAATTTCTTCTGAAGGGAAAACGGTTTTTTTTTCTTCTACGGGTTCGGATTTTAATGAATTCCAGCTGCTGCGCCAGTGTCCACAACAATAATGATGGTACAACAACAATCGTTTACGTTTCGAATTGACTTCTTAATTTCAGATGAAAAGAAAATGGAAATAGAATAAAACCCAACTTTTAGGTTTATCGGAATAATAAAATATATAATACTGGCTATTTAGCGTGCACGAAATTCGGATCAAAAGAGAAAATGTAAAATAACATTTTTTTTTTCAGTTAACTCTTTTATTTTATTTCTTCAACGTGGTAGTGGTGTTACCGAGAGGCTCTATTTGGGTCGGGGAGAAAGGAAAATTACGATTTTTTTTGTCGGCCATCAAAAACATGTAATATTTGCGCTATGTTCAGGGGACAACGTCAACGATAACGCACTCTATCTCGCGTGGTCTCATTTGAGTTTTTAATTAACTGCGCGCGACCAATTAGCCGACGACGTGTGTGTACGTTGTAATAATAATAGTAGAAAAAACTATAAACATAAATAGGTTGTGTGACACTGACCTTCCACCTTTCGGCGCATTTCTTTGAGAACTCGGCGAAAATGACATTCTCGTCGGGGTGTTTCTTTTTGTGCTCTTCTCGGCACGTCTGTACGAAAAACGCGTACGCGGTCATACGACCTCTAGGTTTTGCATCGGTTCCTTTGCCTCTAGGCATTTTCCCTCGGTTCTGAAAACAAACAAAACATGTCTACGTTAATACATTATTTTTGAACGCGTAAAACACACATTACACACACAAACACACGTTCTCGTTGATGGGTTTCCTACTCCTACCATAAAATTCCAATTTTAATCACGGCGAATATGACAAACAACAGCGGTCGCTCAGTTTTTTAAAATAGACATTTTTTTTTTTATAACCAATAAAAATTGAACGCTTTCTGACGAACCTCCGCGCCAAGAGAGCAATGCACAATATCTTACTTACGTTTGTACACGACACACGGTTTATCCGTGCGTATGTACAACCAACGCTACGAAACACCTGAACTCGAGAGTTAACATACATTACAATAAACATCTGCCTCTTAATACACATTGTTATATACGTACGTAAATATTATAATTTTACACATTTACACGCGACGGACGCGGCGTCTACCCACACGTAAAAAAAAATAATAAAAACATAACAGTTTCACAGTTTTCAAATATATCTACAATTAATACAGTAATTCATACAATTTAATAAGTCGAAATCCATTTGAATTAATCCAAACGATTTTTCACATGTTAAGATATCAAGTTAACCTAACAAATTAAAAAATGTTTCAAAGGTCGTTCATACACACAATAAATTGCAGTACTTTAGCTACATTGTTACATTAAGTAATATCATTATAGGTACGTCATTATTGAACAATCCAAGGCAAATTTCCAAAAATTGCTATCCAATTAGACAAAGGCTATAGCCTATAGGTAATCACAGATTATCATTCGAGATATTTGTAGTACCATTTTAAATAAAATAAATTATGAACCATTAATTAGTTATATTAATATACTTTTTTTTAGGCAGTTTTGAAGAGATAATTGAGATAATAATTATATTTAACAATTATTATTACACGAAAGCAAAACTTTATCAGAAATTAATAATATACTAAAATAAAATAATAATAATGGATAAGAAAACTAGCATTTGAATTATTATATTACTTTAAGGCTAGTCATTACTGGAGTGATAAAAGTAAAATCCCCACCACTTCTTGGTGTTTCTATAAAAATACTATTACACAGGGGAATTCATTTGTTTAAATTTATCGATATTTCAATGGCTCAAATATTAACAAAATACAGTTACAAAGAAATTTAACAGTATAATATAGGCCAACACGATAGCGTTAATATTAGATACGGTAATGAATTGAGATATTGTAAGTTAATATGTTAGTTAAAGGTTATTCAAAATGTCGGATTTATCGGAATTAAATTACTCGAGGAATAAATAGAAATAAATATAAAATTAATAAATAAAATTTTGTCTTGGAGAATGTTTGATATACTATATGCATAATATATGAAAATACAATTAAATAAAATGGTTATGTATAAGGCTTATTGGAATAGTTATTATTAATACGTATAATTTTACACTGAAAAATAACCCAAACAGTTAGTGTCTAATGGCTCTGAAAATAGAATATTGTTTCTGAAAATGTATGATGATACCGTAGCAATTTTGTGTATACAATATAGTATACCAATATAGTATAGCAATATACATTACGAAGGATCATTCGAAGGCACATGAAAAATATTCGAATGAAAAATACAATCGTTACATATACTAAAATCTACCTTATAAAATGCTTGTACAGTGTACACTATTTAGATTTCATAGACTAATTTGTATCATACATATATGTATGTATATACAATTCTTTTGAATTATTAGCAGTATTTTTTCGTGTTACGCGATACCCGACAATACAATGAATTGTTCTAAAATAGTTGAGTGAAACAGTTTATTGTAAATCGACAATTGAAAGTGAAGGCTAATGACCTGGACCAATCAACATCATTCTTTACATTATACCATTTAGACAATATTCATTTTATTGATAATTGGTAAACAACATTTTATCAAAATTTCCATTATTATACGATAATCGGGGTATAGTTATCATTATTAAAACATACTAATAAGTCAAATATAATAGACAAACAAACACTATATTAAAAATTTGAACAAGTGGTAAATACCAAATATTTTTCTTTAGTTCTTATTATAACCGTATTTGGCAGATATCAAATAAATAATAATAAAACTAATCAACGTACATAAGTTCAATATAAATATATACGAAAAGATATAATCATTCGATTTATTAATTAATTGTTAAAGCATAACTTTTTGGCCAAACTTGATCGAACGAAATACAAACAGGTTTAACTGGCACTTAAATAACAATAATTATAATACTATATAACAGTAAAACCAGTAACTACTCAAACAAAAGAAACAGGTTTTGGTTTAATCCTTTCCCCGGCAGTAAATGATTTTAGTTTTAAAAATATTTTTTACTAATTAATGTTACATCGCCAAAAACCACAAGTATCGAGTAATAGAACAATCAAAACTATAACGAATAAGATTTGAAATATTCAAGTAGATTTAAAACAGAAATAAAATATTGTTTTTCAACTTAATTTATGATAGACAATTTCATGATATTTAAAATTATTTTAAAATCAACAATAGACTGAAATACTTTATAAATTACAATGAGAGAACAGATACACCAACTAGTAATTCATAGCGAATAATATATTTTCTTGTAACTGCTGGACCAGAAATAATATTCCATGAAGGCTAAGGAACCCTAAAAAACCTTGGCATTGGTCTTTGTGAACAATTAACATCTGTTTAGATCTCATTGGTACTCAAAATATATAAAAAATATTACTGTTTTATCGATTAAATTATGAAAAACTCGAATTAGGGGTATGAAATGTATTCTAGCCTAACGTTGTCACAACGTTCAGAATTTAATACCAAGTAATACTCGTTTAGCAGACAACAATATTATTTCATATTAATGGAGCAATACCAATTTCTTGGAAAATTAGAATGAAATCACTCGTACCTATTACGACTTCCACGTATTATTGGCGTGATGTGAATATTCCAGGGTTCCGCGCTAGGTCACCGACAAAAACGATGTTTACAGGTTTTTTTTCATCTCGTTATAGGCGGGCAATAATAAAAAAAAACCTAAAAAGTTATTCGTAGTGCTGACCACTGTACACAATAGTTTGATTTCCAATACAAGAACCGAGGTATAATATACAAATGTGAGTAACAGCGTTGTTCTAAGGCCACATAACTTTCTATTTATCTATTCAATGACAAATAATTTATCAGTAGGAATTGCATCGAAAAACGCGTACCACGTTTTGACGATTCTAGCGAGATAATATATTTTATAAATATCGCGATGCAAAGCGAATAGGCCGCGCGCGCACGTCATGGACTACGACAAAGGAGCGCGCGAAAAACAACAACGTGAGAACACAACTCGAAGAGTGGCCAAAGAGCAAAATGTCCGACGCGGACCACGATACGTCTCATAAATTAAATCTTCTCGTAGAGTTCTCGGGAGAATATAATGGAGAAATCGGATGGGAAAAAATTGCGAATTCTCGCCTCGTCGGATCTTGACGAAATTGCGTGGACGACGACGAAGCCGAACGGACACGTGAATAAAAACGGATATACACAACAAAAAGTATGATAAGGTGGTGGTGCGCCTTCATCTCGGAAGCGCGCGTCACGCGGTCCGCGATGATTGGCGAGTGCGCTTGGATAAAACACCAGCGCGCTAATTAATATAATGAATCAATAATGATATAAATGATAATAGAAAAAAGTCGACCGGCCGGCCGGGAAATACACGCGCAGCGAAGCAGTACACGGCGGCGACGCTTACCGATGATTATGGACGAACGCGCAGAGAGACTCGGACCGACCGGAAGCGGACGCGAGAACGGCGTGGAAATACGAAACACGACGTTGCTCTACAATAAATGCGAACGCGCGTTTTACGGGAACGGATAAAACGCGAATGACAAACGGCGTTTAACCTAATAATTATAAAATATCGACCGTGTGTGCACACGCCGTCCGCGCGCGGTTGTTATCACCACGACGCGGCATTGATCCGCGAGCGCGCGCCCGCGCGTACACACAAAGATATTGAACGCGAATTACCATGATCGAGTTTGGCGACGGTACGTTGTGCGCATTTTGAATGTTATTGTCCATGGCGCCCGGATACGACCACCATTGCGCGGCCGCGGCGGCCGCGATCCCGTAACTGTCCGCGTAGTTGGCCATCGGGTTCCTGGAGCTGCTGGTCACCGTCGTCGACACGTTGCTGTTGCTAGTCGACACGCCGGTGTTGCCCAGCTGCTGCTGCTGCTGCTGCTGCTGCAGCTGCTGGTGCTGCTGGTGGCTGAACGTGGACGCCATCTTATAGAACTGTTGGGCCGCGGACACCGCGGCGGCCGCCTGCTGCTGTTGCTGCTGGGCAGCGGCCGCCACGGCGGCCAGTTGCTGCTGGTGGTGCTGGTTCAGCAAGTGCTGCTGCTGCTGCTGCTGTTGCTGTTGCTGCTGCTGCTGCTGCTGCATGTGCTGCTGCTGCTGCTGCTGCTGCTCCTGGCTGTTGCCCCACCACAAGTTGGCGGCAGCGGCCGCGTGGTCGTCCCGGTTGCCCCAGCCGACATTGTTGCCCGCGCGGTTTTCGGACATGCCGCCGGACTGCGAGTGCACTGCGTTTTTCACACGATACCGATCGGACACCAGACGTCACGCGCACACGCACGTACACTGCAGCACTGTGATCGCGTGTGTATGCTCGGCGGCGGTGAGTACACGACGGTCGGTGTGTAACGAGAGTCTACACGAACGGACGCGCGCGTGTGTATATATTATGTATATACGTATATACGCACGTATGTGTTGTGTGATGATGGTACGAACGCGGCGCACACACGTTACGTGTACAGCGTGTACGTATAATATGTATATATTCGGTTACGTACGTATTGTGCCGAGTGTGCGTAGCGGGGCGAATGAGAATATATATATACACTGCACCGCACAACAACACGAAGAGAAAAAAAAAAAAACAAAGGGAACGCGCGACGGATGCGTGTGTGTATATCTCACTGTAAACGCGCGACCGACGGTTAAAACTGCGGTGGAAAAGGCGGAGAGAAGGAGAAAAATAACGAGGCAGACCTGCGTGTTGCCCGCCACTAGCCGAACGACGACGACGACGGTGACGACGGATGTTACGTCCCCCACCGCCCGTTTTATAAAAACCCAATGGCGCGGCCGGCCCCTCCGACCATGGTTTAGCTACCGGTAACCGGCATTGCCAACCTCATCTCTAGAAATCGTGAGCGGCCGAACAAAGAACATTTATATTATACACGCATTGAAAAGAGATGGCGGGCGGGTGAACCGGGCCGGGCAGGCAGGTCGAGAGAGAGAGACACGAAGAGAAACGGAATAAAAACCGCGCCAGCGCGCTCCAAGGCCACCGGTCGTTCAAGGTTTCCGCAGTTCACCACCGCCGACGTAAGGCGCGAGCGGGCAACATTACCAGTGGCGGCGACGGCGGCAGCAGCGATGACGACTACACAACCATACGGCGATGGTGGCGTCCTTTCCCTTTTTTCCCCTCCGGCGGCTGCGATACACGCACGCACACAAGACGATATTATTCTCTCGGAGGAAACGCAGTTGATAATCGAGAGGAACACGGTTTTCTCAATAAAAAGACAATTCCAACGAAAACTTATCGTACGAGGGCAAAATCAACCACACACACTGTAAACGAATACAATAGTATTACTGCTACCACTACTACGATTCGCACACGTAACGCTTATCATGATAATCGTTAAAACGATTGCGTAACATGCGTACAATAGAAAATGGCGGGTTATTTTTTATTTCGTTTTACGGGGCCTGCAATGTAGTCGTTTTCAAATATAATCGATACGCGGCTTCTAAACCGTCAAGCAGCGGCGGCATCATCGAGTACGTTGTTTTCCCTTTGGTTGGCGGTGCCGTGTTTGCGACAAACTGGGAAACACGCGGTTCGGCGTCGAATTAGCGACTGCCGCCGACGCGTCCGGGGGCGCTAGCCAGCGGAGAAAACCCGTACGAACGGCCAGACGCGTCGACAATGGCTATGGCTGCGCGAACGGCGTACTATCGGTCAATACAATGTACGCGCTTAGTACCCATAATACACGATAATATAGCTGGATTGGGATTGTAATATTTCCAACACGCGCCTCACCTAAGCCAAATTCACGAAGAAAAATATTCAGAGATTATCAGATACCGCCGACGAATCCCGGATCGGGTCGAAACCACGGGAAAATATTATTAAATCATGGGGGGGAAAGAAAATATGGAATCAACACTAAAGTTACAGAAATAGCTGACCATTTCTGTTTTCCACGTGCGTTCTCTCTCACTCTCTCTCTCTGTTCGTCAACGTTTACCCCGATTACTCGAATCAACAACTCTCATTATGAACGGGTGATCAGAATTCGTCGAATCATACTTATTTTTATGAAAATACGTTCACGGAACGCAAACGCACGAATCGATTGTTAAAATACCAAAGCTTTACGTGCGCCGTAGTCTAAAAAGAAATTACTGGACGCCAAGAGTGAATAAAAATTACAAATTGCATCATTGACGAAAATGTTACTAACAAACGAAACCCTGGCGAGCAACCGAATTCTCGATTTTGAGTCGCCCTGCTGTAATCGTGTGAAGGGGAACAAGAGCGTGTGCTGCTGCCACTGGGGATGAAAAAGTTTTATTACCGACTGTGCGCGGCGCCCCTTTATCATTGATTATAAATAGTACGTATTTAAATCAATGATTTCATTTCCCGGGCTGCACGGAATCCGGGATTTCTCTTCCACGCGAATTAGTAAATAAACACGATACAACTATAGGTCTACCTAATTTCTACACGGATATCAATAAGTCATATATAATTCATACCGCGCTTTGTAAAAATAACATTACAAAAATTTCAAGAAATATATTTATACATACGGAATTTCCCAAAATTTGTATCAACTGTTTACTATATATATAAAAAATTTAACAAGATTCCAAGCAATAATATAAATACAAGTATTTACCAATGTTTAATTTTATATTACACATTTTCATACACATGACTTCGGTAATAAATTAATTCAACAATTTAATATACATTAAAATCCGTTTAAATTATAATCAGTTTCATAATTTTTAAAAATTAAAAATTATCAAAATAACCTTTAGTAAGTATTAGGTAAGAACAATACCTAATAATTACGATGCTGCAACTATCGATCCAATGTACAAGACCACCACAAAATTAAGAATTCAGTATATTATGTACCCATATGACAAATATACGATAATTAAAAAGTAATTTACCTAGTAGAAATTATTGATAATTACATAATATAAATTATATACTATATATTATTAAATTAATTTATATTAATGTTAATGGTTAATCGTAATATAAATAATAACTAATTGAAGCCTATGAAAAATAGCCAGAAAAGAAAAAATGGTATTCTTAATATTAGTAACATACTTTTGAAGATTCTGGATTCTATGTAAGTAATATTTGATCGAATAATAAAATAAAAAATTAATTAAAATAATTTAAATTTAATAAAATTTAATAATCTTTAATATACGTACTGAAGTACTGTCATAATTTTATATTTCACAACTATACTAAGTTTTAAATCTATTGATTATCAGTTTATCACTTACCACCTAAATATTATTATAAACTTGTTAATAACACTTCTCGTAAAAACATAATATGTACAAAGTACATATTATCTTTTATCATATAAAAATAAATTTTGATTCAAATAATACACCGTGTAGTAGTATTTAACTTAAAATACATAAAAATCTAAAAACAACAGTTACAAAACTGGGCGATTTAAATCAAGCCGTAATAAGATATACAAATAATATTTAAAAATGTAGCAATTATTATTTATAAATCAAAATTGCTAATAAAATGTATACATTGATATACGAGTAAATTAAATGAATTCTTCTATAGAAAAAAAATTGTATTTTCTTTATCAGTAAAAAGTTTAATAATAACGACCAATATTTACTTAAAACATAATAATAAAGTAATGGTGTAATACACCTAATGGATAACGAGCAACGCTTAATCGAATTATATATTATACACACACACACACACACACACATATATATATATACAAATACGGTATATGAAAAACGTTATAAATATGAACGAATTTACATAAAATGATATGAAGTTGACATTTACTACTTACGTCATGTGCAACATACATCAACATATATTATAAAATATTTGGCATTTATTTCTTAAAAACTTTTCTATTTTGGAGAGCAATTCCGAGATTGGAAGATACCAGCAGACCCAACGGTCTAAAAAATTAACGACGATGTCGATCAGATAACGACACAAACCCGTTCTTTTAAAAATTCAATCTACATAAGAATACAAAATACTTACGATTTTCTTCTTCTAGTCGCAGTAAACACCAATGATAATTAATCTCTACTCGGTGCAAAAGCACAGAACGATGGGAACGATATTACACAATTGGCACCACCACCTCGTACGGCGAGTATTATTCTGGTGACAGTTATATTATAATTATTTCCACGGAATTGCCGAAACGCGTTCGGAATGTTTAAGAAGACGACCAGGAGATACGGCGGCGATATGAATTATGAACAATCTTATGATTCGTGTGCAAGTATTTAAAGAAACGTTAAGCACACAGAAAATGTTTCATATTATTTGCCCATGTATAGCAGCAGGCTGTAGCGGCGTCCCCATTAGTCGACACGAACGTTTCTCGGCAGTAAGCAGTATCAATGGTATCGTAAAATATCGTACCCGGTATGCTAACGCTATCTGCCGCACTAAACCGCATCTAATTCCCCCCTATCAATCCACAAAACCGTTTCCGACCGTTATGTAAACACGTCTCGACGTGGTCGCGCGCAGAACGGGCGTACGGCAACGAAAATAATGCACACGGTGCATCGCACATTGAACGCGATCGAAATTCCTCTACGGAATATAATTAATTGTTAATGTGGCGATTGCGACTATACGTACGCAACACCGACGCGTCAATGTATATTGACGTGCACGGCGCACGGTCGGAACATGCCGTCGGTTGTGCACACAACATAGTCGTACACGATAACATAAATAAATAATAGTAATAATATCTGCCAACAGGCCATAACGTGAGAAAAAAACCCGTACGCGTAATGATGAACGAAAAGAAGAGCTATATATAATATTATATACCTACACGGAAGAAAATTCCTCCTAATGGTTTGTTGAAAAGAAAAAACGTGTGCGACAACAATTCATTGAATTGCACGCGCGCACACTCATCAATTTATAATATACATACATTGCAATAAAAATGTATAAAATGATGTCCGTGCACGTATTTGTGGGCCCGGTTGAATATACAATTACCGGTGCATTAAAATGTACGTACGTAATGACCAATGTGGCAATCAACGACGGCGGCGATGAGCGTGTTTAACGCAAACGTGTATTATAAATGGTTAAATTATACTTACATATTGTAAATTTTGATTTCAGCTCCGACAGGAACTCGGAAAACAAGTTTGCTTCTTGGTCGACTCGTAGGTACAAATTGCCTTCAATAGAAACGGTTCAGGAAAGCTGGAAACGAACACAACGGAAATATTATACGACGGTGAATGAGACCATAAAAAGAATCGTGCCGTCTACGAAAACAATTGACGACGAATGTTTTCGAACACTATAGTATGTCGTTAGAAAATCGCACACCAGAAAAGAGAAAAAAAACTTCCTATCCCTCAACCGTCGGATACGGGCAGGGTGTGGGGGGGTAGGGGGTCTAACGCGCGTTTTCGGTTTGATAATATAATTGTATTCCATGACAACGCGCGCGTCGACGACGAATAATAATTCGGTCTACCTACGTATGCGCGCCCACCCTTGTAAAAAAAAAAAAAAACGAGTACTCGACGAGAGTGGCAGCGGCTGCTATAATAATAATTCTATATATTATTAAATTATTAAAACCGTGATATTAGCCTTGGGCGGCGGGGTGCCGCGTGCCAAACGACGCGGACGTTTTTGCATTGCATAGTATATTCTGTACGAACGCGTACGAGTGGCATAACAAACGTAGTACACGAGAAATAGATAACGCGAGCGTTTGTTGTTGTTGTTGTTGCGCGTCGACACCACCCGCGAGCCGCATATACTCTGCTATCACTTTTAAGGGGGGCCACTGCCTGGTAACCGTAACGTGCAACATGGCAGCTACGGTCGCAGTATACTCGGCGAGTGATTATCTCCACGGCGAAAATACGCGTCGACGGATGACGTGAAAAAAAATTGTTTTGCTTTCCAAATGGGTTTGCCGCCATTTTATATACGTTAGCGTGCGCGGTGTACACAAACGCAGTCACGTCCTCACAATATACGTAGAACGTACGAACGTCGATATATCTGTATACAGCGCGATTGCCTTGCGAATGTGGCGAAACGTCGTGATCTTCACGCGCCTTTCCGCGTACCGCCAAGGGAAAAACGGATATTTCTCTGCCGGTACGAAGACGCGCGACGCGCGCGCGCGCGTACGGGCGACGGACGGAACGCCAAAGCAGCTACGGCGGCCGCCGCCGCCTAATAGATAAGGTGTAAATGGCCGTCGTCGTCGTCGTTTACGAATACGCGATCAAACTTCGGGGCGGCGGCGGTGGTATCGACGACGACGACGTGATCGTCACGTAACGAACGAACAAGAGACGTACCCGTTTTGTCGTGACGGCACCGACGACGATGGACGCCGTTTTATCGTCACGAGCCCGTGTCGGTGTCGCCGCAAGCGAACGCTAAAGGTCGGAGAAATAGCATGCAACGCCTTTGCCGAGCGCGGCCGGACACACCAGCGGCACGGTCGTCATCGGACCGTGTGTTGTAAATTATGGTTTTACGTACCCGTGTTGTCGCGTCGCTGATGGCCGGGAATACGGGTAGGAAAATCCGCGGACGAGTCGTACGCCGGGAAACAGTTACTACTATACGTGGCGGACGACGCGGTTTACGACGGCAACAACAACGTTACAAAATGCGAAATGGAAAAAGAAAAGAATTGAAGATGATGAAAGAAAAAAGAAAAAAAAGCGCATATATAAATACCTGGCAGATGGACGTGTGTATATCGGTCGGTCGGCAGTACTGTTGTATTACGTAGCGCGGTGAACAGGGGGTCCGCGGCACTCGACCCGTCGCCCGGCTGCGATTGGCCGATTTTATATAGACCGCAAGAGCCGGCCAATCCGATGGCGTTATTTCGAAATCCGTTGGGCCGCGCGCGAATAATTCATGAGCCAACACACACCACTGTGCGCACCGTAGCAGCAGGCTCGCACACGGTACGTACGCGCGCGCACACACACGCACGTATACGCCGTGTGTTACGTACGTACGTTTGCGCGCCCGGTGCGTGTGTGCGTGCGTTCGCGTACACATTACTTGTGCGTCGGTTCGTGTGTGCGTGCGTGTGTTAGTCGTTGGTGTGCGCGCGCCCGTCTATACGACACACGCACACGCGCGCACACGTCTTTTTTCTTTTTTTTCTCTCCATAGTCATATTGTCCTTTTTTCCACCGTTTATAATGCTTCTCCCGACCCGCCCCCCACCCCTCTCCGCCGTTGAAGCCGCCAACGCCGCGTAACGTACAATAACGTACACACACTCATAAATATATGTATATACATTTACTCGTGTACACATGTATACGTACTAAACACACTCGCACTGTTCTATAATATATTACGAACACACACGTATATGTGTGTACATACGTACAATATACGGCATACGCTACACGCATCGTATATATTCGTGTTTAGGCACATGTATATGTACCCTTTGGGCTTTCGGGCAAATGCACGTCGCTGTAAAACCGTATGGGTGTGTGCGTGTTTGAGTAAGTAAGCGCGTACGGTGAAACGACGAAAAAATATTATACGTAATAATAATAATATCGTAAACAATCAACGGGTACCTAACCCGAGTACCGGCGTAGCAGTGCGATACAATGCTATATTATAATCATCATTATCGCGCTACATGTAACAAATACGCGTGCGCACAAACGCTGAAATACCTGCCTTTTAATTATTATTTATAGTATTTGATATTACGAATTATTGTTTATTGTGCCATTATGCGCCGCGCTATGAATTAAATAATACGCGGAAAGCGAACGAAATCGACGTCGGACGTGAGCGTAAGCGCACTCGCTATTGCAAACACATCGGTATATTGTCCATGTAAAATCTTTTAACGGGTTTCAAAACCAAAATACTGATGAACAAAATTTAATCGAACACTCGTATTTTAAATTAAAGCTTAAATATTATACAACACTATAGTAACTACTGACGATTATATAATTATGGTATAAATATATTAATATTATTATTCGTACATGTATACGTGTAACCGTGTATGTATATTGGACAGTACCGGCACTATGCGCAAGGGGAAGGCATTTCGGGGAAATTCCCTGGGCACTGAGCTAATGGGTTAGTAGTATCGATGTATATAGTATCGTACTTACTGCTTAAGCACCTAGCCGGTGCCCAGTACTCATTACCCTGCACGTACACAATCCTGGCCAGGCTCGGACGGCTTTAGACACTTAAAGAATAATAATAACCAATACCAAACGATTACACATTACCTATTTTTATTTCTGTTGTTCTTTACATTGTTCACAAATTGTAGATTCAATTTTGTTCGATTTTCACTAGTTAATATTATTCCAACTATAATGGCTAAATAGCTACTAGTAAAAAGAAATTGTGAAGTTGATAGCACCACGGTCTCAAGTGTTGCATTTATTTTATTATATTCTTTAATTAAAAACCAAAAAAAAAGTTAACTAAAAAAAACTTCATGGTCAGATGAGATACAGAGACAAGTAAATGATTCTGTGTTGGTCTTCTAAACTTGAAACCAATGGTACCATTGCTTTCGAAATAATGATTCTGAGTGAAAGAGGTTGGTTGGATCAATATGAAGATGTCACCGTTATTTTTTACGTTTTGTTAGTTTTTTGTAATTATTAAGATAATTAATGGGAATTTCATAAAATTAACCCACTTAAGTACCAACTGAGCAACATTTCTTATCAGAAACTACCTATGATTTTAATGTTCGGATTAATCCTCTAGATCGAAACTGTGTACACAGACAAAATAATTAAATTTTCTAACGAATATAAAACTTATTGGCGACTTTTCAGTTTTCAAGTGAAAAAGTGGTTAATGACTGTAAATAAAATCATATTAAAATTGAATACAAGATTTTTAATTAAAATTTAAAGTTTTATGAATTCTTAGCTACAAAAATGTATTTTCGTGATTTAGGTTGTTGAGTCAAAATTTCATTTGCAGATAGTCATATATTTGTATGAAAGAGAAACTTTGTATTGAATTTTAAAGACTGCCAAACCAAAATTATTTTTCAACGTATAAATAAGAAAAAGAAGATATGAAAACACATAAATTTGAAATATCTTTGAATGGATATAAAAATATAATTATAAGAATTCAGTGGAAATATCAAGTCTATACGATTATTATTTTTTGAGTTAAAAATTAAAATAAATTTCATCGCAAACCGGTGTGCAATACATTTTGAATTTTTTTTTTTTACCTTTATCTGTTTTTTCTTAATTATTCGGAATACTGTTGAAAAGTTTAAAAAAAATCCTTTAGTAGTACTAATTAGTTACAAGTTCTAAAGTTACAAGTTACAAGTTTTCTCATGATGATCGGACTATCGGAGCAATCGTGTACACAGACACAAAAACAAAACACACGCCTATGGCAATCCAATACATTGGCAATACATTCATCGTTTCACTCAGAATATAAAAGCGACTTTGCGTTGTTGGGTTACTAGAATTAAAATTGTATAATTACCTATTATTTATAATCTTATCATTAAGCTCTAACAAAAAAAATTGCCCAAGGCTTCAAAATATGTAGCACCACTGGGTACATTACGCGATTACCGTAAACGTCATGTTATTATTTGCTACTTAGGTATTTCAGTATTTGTTAGTATAGTGTATACTGTATACGTAATATGTAATAATATATTTGAAATAAATTGTTCGTTCACTAGTATACCGATTGATGTTCTACTGTGTGACTGTACTAAAATATAAAAAAAA
Organism: Periphyllus acericola; assembly: GCA_949715065.1. Classification (NCBI taxonomy): domain Eukaryota; kingdom Metazoa; phylum Arthropoda; class Insecta; order Hemiptera; family Aphididae; genus Periphyllus; species Periphyllus acericola. The sequence continues at coordinate 22,758,752 of OX454269.1, forward strand.
GAACTTACAAAAATTATGGGCACACACTATACGTGTATCAAGTGAAATATTATACGATATTTACCGCGCGTTACGTATACTATGTTGTGTCGCCTCTTACCTTGCGGTTTTGTTTCGCTTTTTAAACACTACGTCGCCAGTACCTAGGTGTCTTACCTCCAAAACGATTTTTAAGATAAAAATTAACCACCAACATCTATAATTATGACAGACTGGTAATTTTTATCATAAATGTCTTGTTATACACATTTTCCAATTTATGTCCAGATTAAAAATACTCTAACAAAATATAAAACAATATATTATTATGTATTATATATATTAATAAATTTATAATTTATATTTTATAGGGTTCATATTTTACTTTTAGTAAATGGACAAAAATTCAAAAACTTTTTTGTAGGCATAGAAATGTTATAATTTTATAGATATTGAATTATAATGTTAATAGAAAATGTGAAAATATTAAATTAACTAATTATTAAACGTAAATAAATTATTAATAAATAAAAATAAATAAAAGCTAGTACGTATTGTTATAACTTACAACTTGTTTAATATTTAATTTAAATAAATTTAAAATTGGTCACTCATTTCATAAACATTACATTATTAGGTACCTACTCCTAACTTATAGAATTCAATTAAAATGCATTTATCGTTAAATAAATATTTTGGTTAGTTTCCAATATGTATAATGAATACATCTTTTCAAATAAAATCTTACAAACATTTAACACTATGAAATTAAAACCAAAATGTATGAATTGCCTATATTTACATAATGCAATAATACGAGTACTATGATATTAAAATTATTGCCAAATGGAAAATAAGAGGAATTAGAAACAATTCATCTCTCAAATTTTTCCAGTGAATTCTATATTTAAGGTTAGATTTTATTTATTATTTTAAATTTTAAAAGGACATACACAGTTTTCTTCCAAAACGCAGATTATGGTGATTGGAATACCAGAGAGGACAAGTTGAAAACCCTTTTGAAAATAAAGTCTAATTTTGCTTATGAGCTATGGCACTGAATATTAGTATATAGTAGGTATAATTACATAGGATATTGATTATAAAACATAATAACTAATTTGAATTATTGAACCGATGTATTATTTGGTACAAGTGAAAATCATTACCTAATGGTCAACCAAAGACTGAACATACTATACACATAGGTAGGTTAGTATGTATATATGAAATAAATAAATACAGTAGTTAAGACTTTAAGATCATTTTAATTTTAAAGGACTTTTAAATTGCAAATTGTAAAAACTAAATGTATGTATATTTACTATATATTATATTATGTATAGGTACTATATATATAATTACGGTGTTCCGACAATTGAGAGCAAGACTTTTGGGCGCAGTAATGAAATAACATTATATGTAAAAAAAACATAAGATAATTAACCCGATAATTTAACTATAATTATTATAATCACATCGATTCAGATCACATTCTTATCTTGATAAGTTAACACGAGTCAATATTAATAGGTCTAGTTTACATTTGTACAGTTTTTTATAGTGCATTTCATCCTTCAATTTGGAAATTTATTGACGTCTTATAAAAAGGAAATAAATGAGTGTTAAAATATAAAGAAAATTCATCATTTAATCATTGTCAATGACACAAAATAAAAATAAAAAATGTAAGTGAACAATCTTTAAGATAACATTGACAGAAAAAATGTTAGAAAGGAATTTCTCACAACATTTAATGTATCAGCTATGAATTTTATTTAATTATAAAAAAAAAATTATAATATATTAGTATAATTATAATAAAATTTAAATAAATTGCTCAATACTTTATGTAGTGGCTATAAATTTTAGACTATTATTTAAATTATTTAAAAATATTAAGGTAGGTATTATAATTAATTTTTCTTATGTTTTTCTTATGCATTTTATAATTATTATTTTATTGCTGTACCCAAAAGTCTCGTGCTTAATTTTTCTTGCGCTCAATTGTCTTTCACTCAATGGTCATAGATTCTATAAATACTTATTATCTAAATATACATAAATAAATTTATCATAATTTATAGTGTATTACTCTTTAGTTTCATTTTAAATAGGTACTTATTATAACTTTTAAGTAATATAACTTATTTAATAAATTAATAAGAAACACTGAAAAATAAAAATAATTAATTTTGGGTAGGATTATAAATTAATTTCTAAATTCAAAAAACCTTATTCCTTAAGATTTCTTTTTCAATAAAACTGAATTATGAAATTTTTATGATTTGGCATTCTTACTATTTATATTGATATTTACTATTTGCTATAGTTTTTTAGGATTTTAATTAATTTACATATAATATATATATTATAAATACAAATGTATATAATAAGTACCTATACAAGTGTAATATAACAGTGAACACATAAGATTAAGGCATTAATCGGAACAATTTGAATTCAAAGTTTTACTTCAACTTCAATAATTTATATAAATCATTTTTTAACACAACATAAGTCATAGAAAATTAAAAGATATTTATCTTTTCTTAACTGAGTAAAATGACACATGCGATACAAACATATCAAATATTAATATTAAAAAAATATATTTTATGATACATATTTAATGTTTGTTAAGTATTTATAATCAATGAGTAAACATTTTATTGAGACACCGATTTCAGATTCATGGTGAAAAAAGGTGTACTTAATTTTAAACTTAATTTTCTGAAATTATTTTTGTAGAATGTATACTCAATGACAGCATTTTCATCATTCAATGTTTAAAAAATATACTTTTTTTTACATATTCTATATATTCATCAGTATATGATTTACAGATCTTAATTAATTTGTATTTCAAAATTTCAACAAACAAAGTAAATAAATAAAAATTACGAATACAATATAACATACTAAATAGAGAGATTTTAACTACATAAATTATAGATTTTTGGTTTATATGATTTTCAATTTACATAGAAAGGGTAGAATATTTATTTTACAATACTTATAATTTATAAACCTAAAATATTGAAGGCAATCAATAAGTATTTAATTATAAACATAGAAATGATTTCATAAAATATTAAGGTAGTACAGTCAATCCTGGCTAAAGCAAGATATTTGTTTAATAGGAATTCTACATTTTCACTGTACATGACCATACCATTTTTTTAATATAACAGCACATGAATAAAATTATTATTTTAGTAAGACACTAGAAATTGAGAACAATTTAAATTATTTAATACTATTTGTTACATTTTATTTTAATAATTTTGTAAATTTGATTATAATCTGTTATTGGAGGTATTTTAATAGTTTAATGATATTAACATGCAATAAATCATAATAAATACAGTTAAATCAATTATAAAATGAAGTAACAACTTACTTATGAATAGAAAAATAGTTCTCTACAGTAAAATCAATGGTTTAATATTTTATAATATGAAAATCAATAGGTTTCATCAAGAAAGGTTTTTTTAGTTTTTATAAATTATAAAGAAATAAATAATATCAATAATATGTAATCACTCATTAATCAAAATTTGTAGAAAATTCTATAAATTGATTGCCCCTTAATAACTCAAATAGTTGACTAATATTACATAAATTGAAATACTACTCAGTGAATAATGAATATACATATAATATAATAAAATAAAATAAATATTTGTACAAAAAGAAGTATTATAAAAAATTTACATAGTATCTGAATTATTATTTGCAGTTTTCTGATCCAGCTTATTAGCATTTGTCTTGATTGTATATATGAAGAATGTAAGAGCTTCTTTTTCGTTAACTGATATTGTCTTGAAATGGTTTAAAAGTGACTGAAAAAGGTAAGTAATTAGCTAAGTATTTACAGTATTTTGTTCTATACATGTTTTACAAAATAATAACAAACATTTAAATTCTTAATAAACATAAGCTATAAAAAAACGGAAATAACTCCTAGATTGGCTGAGAAGTATTTGTAGGGATCTTTTAAACTTGAAAGCAGTATAACATTTCTCTCATAAAAACTATTCTGAGTGAAAGAGGTTGGTTGGATCAGTTTCTATTTTTTAAGATAATATAGTTTTTAAGGTGATAAGTCAATATAATAGTAGAACAAAATTTCTTAATAAAGAAGGTTGAACTTTCATTGTTACTACTTAAAGTACTTGAAGGACTACTTCATGGACTTTCCATGTAAGACAGGTGTATTACAGACTCAAAAAAATAAAAATAAAAAAGGATGAATTTTTAAAGTCCTCATTTTTGTAAAAATAAAAAAGTAAATTTTTATTAAAATTATTAGATTTCTATTAAATACTAATAATGATTTAATATCAATATATTGTATCAATATCAATAATCGCTATGATTAACATTTATCGTATAACAACCGAATCAAGAAAATCTTAAGAAAGATAAACAAGAGGATGGTGCAAGACGAAAATACTAGACATCCAGAGTTCAATTATTGATCTTGGTTGAAGTTATTTGCAATTTTTCTCCGTTTTTCTCAATTATTCGGAAAACTGATGAGAAATTTAAAAAAAAATACTATTCCAAAGTACGAATTAGATAAAATTTAATTTCAGAAAAGTACCCAGTTTGTATACTAGTAATTCTTTTGGTTGAAATTGTGTTCATAGACAAAAAAAAACATACATTATATAATACAAATACATTCCTCGTATCTCTCAGAATCTTAAATAATATTTAAAGCTCTTAAATCCAGTTTAAAATTTATTAATTATCAGGGACCGATCAAGATGTCATATTCTTTATGGCTTTATTTATATTTTATTTATATCTTGTACATGGATAAATTTACAAGAACAAAAAAAAAATCATGCATAACTAACTGTGATTAGTACAAAAACTTAGGATTAAAACATTTAAAATGTATTAGGTTTATAAGAACATATTTTTAAATTTTCAATAGTTCTATATTTTTCTTTTAATAAAATAATTACCTCTGCCATTTGAGCTTTATTGAGACTGGGTTTTGTTACTACTTTGAAATGTTTTTTATACCGCCTTAGAGTGTTCATCTGTAGTTGTGAAAAGTCTATTTCTGGTGATTCATCTTGACTAGATGGTTTCAATGATCTAGCGCTTTGAATCATATTTTTGTGATAATCACAAATGTAGATGTGTCTAGCCTAAAAATATATTTTTTAATTTAAATTTTAAATGTATATAAAACATGTTTAATCTTACAACAGCGTCTAGATGTAACTTTAGTTGTCTGACAGTATTACGTATTTTTTTACTATAAGAAGCGTTTCCCGCCTGTCGCTGACACCGAAATCCGTCTTCTTGTAAGCAACAAATTTTATCCAGTGGACCGCGTGAGTCTTCTTCACCAGTACTAAAACCGTTTTGATTCATTTCCTAACAAAAAAAATATATATTATACACAATAGGTTTATTCATATAAAGTATCTAAAATCTATTTTATATAAGTCATTGATTAACACTGGTAATTATGATCAATGTTATAACTGAATAATAATATACTCTTTTTTAGTTAAAAATATTTTTTAATGGTTAATTTTGTAATTGGTTGTCATTGCTTAAAAAATGTAACTAGTAAAATTATTTATACAATATTAAGGTATTCAGAACTGGATCATAATGAAGAGGAGTATTACATGTTTACATACAAGTCTTACCTGTAACAATAATAATAAATTTAATATACAATTCAAAAACAACTATAAAATCGTATTATATTAAGATATGCATTTACTCAACAATAAAAAACAATGTGTAAATAATGATTTTTGTGCAATTGAATACAATAGTATCTTCGCCAATACAGCTTAACGAAAATATAATTTAGAAATTTAGAAGAAAACAATGTAAGTACCAACAATCGAATGAGTGAGCAAATGCCTAATTGCAACATGAAAATGTTTAACAGTGAAAAATGATAACAAACTGTATTTTTGTGTTTTGTTTACGACATGAGAGCACACCAAATGATAACACAAACTTTTTGTATGAATGTATGATAATAAAATACAAAATACGATATAGGATGATAAGGTGAAACCCCTCTCGTACCTATAAAAAAAATACCAATGCCATAAAACCATTTACTAAAATAATCTAACTAGTTAATAGGTCTATCGTCTATAACCAATGCAACAATATTGACGCGAAAAATTATGGCAATTTGTTACTTCAAAATTTGAACCAGAGTTCACCACCATTCGCCCAAAGGCCGGTTTTTGTATAAATTGTAATGGAGATTTACATTTAATTTTATTTGAATGTATTAAATATTGCTTTCACGATAAAAATCGGACAACTCGTCACCTCGGAGTTATCATACAAAACAAATTTTATATGTAGTAATTTTCTATACCAAAATGAAATAATATTATGAGTTGTGACAAACGTCTTTTACTTTAAACTCTTTAAAAATTAGTTCAAGCCTAGGTTTACATCTACACCGCAGGTTAACTTGGGCAACCCATACCCATACAAAAGACTTGCCTTAAATAACCGCTCTCGCCAATTACGATATCTTCTCACATCACAGCACACATCAACTTAAAAAACAATCTATTAATATATAAACTCCTTCTCAAACCGATCTGGACATACGGTATCCAACTCTGGGGTGCAGCCAAACCGTCCAACCTAAACAAAATCCATGTCTTCCAATCAAAATGTCTCCGCCAAATAACCAAAGCCCCCTATTATGTTTCTAACGACACTCTACATAGAGATCTGGCCATTCCAACAGTCCAAAATGTTGCAAAAACTTTCTACAAACGTACACACTCCAAATTCCACAGCCATCGTAATCCCCTGATTTCCGAACTATCCACCAACGCTATTCCTGGTAACCCCAGAAGGCGTTTTAAACGTACCTAGTGTCGTGGTCAACTAAATTAAAATATGTATGTACTTCTACCTCCCATTTATTTTGTATTCAATCTCATCCTCTCTCTCACTAGCACATTTAAAATAAACTCCTAGCCTTAGCCCTTAAGTACCTCCAATGGATGGCTTCTTATCTCCTGTCATTCAAGCTATAACACCTCCATCACATACGCTTATTGTAAAATAATACTTACAGATCGTGTATTTAATAATAAATGATAAAAAAAAAATTCGTTCGCCATAGTCTATTTAAGTATTTTCTTTAAAATGTATCTTTAAGTATTGTAATAGTGTTGTAAATTATAGTATAAGGTTGTATACGATTGTACAGGATTAAATGATTGATCGGTCTAATTGATTTTATGTGTTTTTAAATTGTGGTGTGATATTAATGATATAGTTTTAACTTTTAATTGACATATGGGTTATGTTGTTCAACAATGTTCTGAAATGTTCTAATGTACTGAATTAATTGTAATATACTAATAAATAATAAAAATATAATACTTAATACTAAAATGTATGATGACAAATTAAAAAAAGAGAGCCCCCAAAAATATAGTCTGGATTCAACACTGCTCTCAAGCTTAGGAGTGTTAGCCATGGCCCATGGAGCAATAGCCAGCCAGAAATATTTATTTGGACGGTATTATCATTTATGAACTACTTAGTTTTATAAAAGGCCAGAAAGGGAACTATATAATATAACTGTATAGAATAATTTAATTTATATTAAATTTTAAAAAATTGATAATTTAGATCTGAGATAATTAAATGGAAGTCGATTTAAATAAATAAAGTTAAAAGTAGTAGTATAAAATATCTATAAGTTATATTACATACATTATAAGTTATTTATAACTAATGGTAGACTATTATACTACTAAAGATTTAGAATACCTACATAGAAAGCTTGTACAGTAACATTTCTTTCCGGGTCTTTTTTCAAAGAAATATTATACTTGAAAACTAAAACTAAATTTTTTTTAAATTCTAAAAAGTTTAAAGGTTTTTTTTTTTTTATTTATTTATTTAAGTCATCTCCTATCTAGGATCAGACCCAGATATTTGGTTTTGGTGTAGACGGGAATGGGGGTATTATTCAAAGTGACTGGTGGGCATGATTCCCTTTTAAGGGTGAAAGTGATGTATGAAGATTTGGACTCATTTAATTTAATTTTCCTAGTATACAATACCTTGTAAGAACATGTAATATGTTGACACATTGTAAAATTTAATAAATAAAAAAAAAAATTTTATTTTCCATCGCTATGTCCATAAGTGTATTATTTTCAGGTGTTGTTGAACCATACAAGAGACTATAGTTGGATTTTCGTTAGACACGGTGATAGCTATATCGTCTGCATAGGTTCCGAGTTTGGTAAAATATGTTTGAGGGATATCGTGAGTAAAAACATTGTATAAAAATGGAGCGATGTCGCTGCCTTAAATATTAAAATGTTTTGAGCGTTTAGAGTTTTGCCAACTACGAATGTGCGGTCGTTCAAATAGAACTTTAAGAGAAGAAAATAGGGTGCAGGAAGAAATTTTTTTTTAGTTTGTACAGAACTCCGTTGAACCAGACTCGTTCGAACTCTTGAAGAAAACAGCTGTACAAAAAGTTTCTTTTCTAGAGTTGATGCTATTGTGTCTACTACTCGATGAAGTTGGTGAATGGTTGAATATAATCAATATAATAAAAATTATGTAATACTCATACTCCAGTAGATTATTATATAATATATTCAGTATTAATTATAAAATTAAACAACAGTCATATAAAAAGTTGAAAAGATAAAAATAGTTAATTTAAAATTCAATAAATAAATATTTAATTATAAAACGTTTATATTAAGATATTAAAATTTAGACATAATGATATAATATAGTTAATTATAATATTGCAAATGATACAAATAAATTGGTAACAAAATAAAATATTAATATTTAAAATTTAAAACATTAATATCACAGATAAAAATGACACGAGTATATAATACAACATAATAATTTTAATTAAACATATTTGTGCTACAAAAACACAATATAATGTGTTTATTTGAAAAATATTTAGTACTAAATTAATAATACCCTTAAAAGGTAGTATTCGTTATATTTTTTTTTTTGTTTTTACATTATTGTTCATAATTTTTATTCAAATGTATGATTTCTAAAAATCTAAACTTATTCATTTATGTCATGTAATTAGTTATTGCTCGAAATATTGTGCTTAAGTAAAGTTAATGGTATTAATATTTTTTTTTGAGGAGATAAAATTATTTATTTATACTTAAAAACAATCAATATCTTTTTTGTCATAAAACTTTTTTTACATTCTCTGATAACTAAAAAACACAAGTTTTACTTTTATTATTCAAATAAATTGGTAACAATATTATTTTTATACATTGTTACCTACATTTAAATAAACATTTTTTTCAGTATAGTTAATAAGTTAATGACCAAGTAGATGACTGTGAGTTAAAATTCTCTACAATCCACTTTTGATCATCATTATTTTGTTTACATTTAGTAACATAAACTTTTCTTGTACTGATATCATGTTCCATGCATCTATGATTACTTCCTTGAACGAGCTTCATTTTTTTCTGAAACATAGAGTTAAAAATTAATTACACTTGCACAAAATAGATTTTCAGAAAAACTTGAAATTGTACATAGTCATAATGCCATAATTGATTTCCTCCACCATTATGGCAACCATACAAAGTGATTTTAGCCTTGAATGATGAGTCACTTATATCCAAACACATATTGTTTTTCGTTTTAATATCATTCCTCCAGCTTAATATAAATTTCTGAAAACGAAAAATTATTAAAATAAAAGTAATAGCAAATAAAAATTATTTAATTTTTACTTGATTTTCAACATCTTCATCAACACATTCTTTTAAATCAAGTTTTTTTTCAGACTTAGCATCTAAACATAATTCAGGAGCAGTAAAACTTCTTATCTAAAATAAAATAAAACAATTAAAAACCTGTTAACCACAGAAATTATAACTTAAAATAAATTATTCTATTACAATGAATACTGATGATTATTATGAATGTGTCATCCAAATCATTTTAAGTTTTACATATACTAAACCTAATCAAAAAATGTCTCGTGGATTAAATTACTGAGTAAGTTAAATAATCAATGAAATAATGAAGTTTCATTAGAATAATTTAACATTTTTACCTTTCCATCAAATATATCCGGTGGTTCTATAGGAGGATATTTTTCTACTAAATCAAAAGCTACATCTTGCATAAACCATTTAAAAGGTTTACAGTTGAGACTTTTTCTTTTTTTCTTTTGCTCAGATATATCCCCAGTATCAATGTTTCTATAATGTGGTCTTCGAAGATATAAATACTCAGCATATTCATCCATCCATACTTCTGCTACACGACGATAATTCTAGAATAATTTTTAAAATAATTTATGGTATAAATTAAAATATAAGATTGTTAATAATTTTTTTTTCAATCACTATTTGGTACTTTATTGTAACCAACAAAAAAAATTATAATAGATCAATAAAAAAATTTGAAAAAAAAGTTTTCAATAGATTTTTAATTTCTTGTACTTATATCAATTGCAACACATTAAATGAATCGAGTATTACAGTAATTCAGTTTTTGGTATTTAATTGATAAAAATAATGACGGATATTTTAAAAAAAATAACACATATTTTTAATTAAATAAGTTATAATATATTCACCTTTCCAACAAAATCTCCAATACCAGGATTAGGAAATGGAGCAAATTTTCTATAGATATGTCCTACTCTTGAACAAGGTGCATCCAAAATAGTACCACCACATTGCCATATTTTAAACGATAATTCATACTGTTCTCCACCCCATATATCTAAACCAGGATCATAACCACCAAGCTCCCAAAACCATTTAGCTGATATCGCAAATAAGCCACCTGCCATTACAGGACTCCTATAAATTAAAAAAAGGCAATTTATTTTAACTTCTACAATTCCAGAAGTATTGTCAGTGGTTTGTTTTCTTTACTTCAACTTTTAATTGGCAATCTACTTCATACTTAAAATAGTTACAAGCTAAAATATTTATAGTTTTCATAACTAAATTCAAAATTCATGTAAATTTAATATGTTGACGCATATTTAGTTACAATTTATACATAAAACTTAGTAAATTCATATTTTAAAAAGAAGGTTATAAATTAATAACTTAAATCAGGTATTCTGGCACAAATTTATGAAAAAAAATTGAATCCAAATTTTTAAAACTTACAAAAACACTTTAATTTAATTGAAATATAAATAAATATAACATAAATTGCATAATTTATTTTAATGTATTTTAAGTTTTATTTCTAAGATATTACCGAAAAGGTCGGGTAGGATATAAAAGGTCTTCAGGTAGAAGTGGTAATCTTTTATAAAAAAATTCCCAGTCAAAAGCACCTCTAGCACCTTCATCTTGAGCTCGATATTCAAATGTTTCATAAGCAATAACATCAATGAATGGACAAACACAAGTACGGTAATCTTCAGTAATAGGTTCTAAAAATTAAAACATTGAAAGTGATTGATACAAAATTCTACATTATATTCATATTAAATTTGATAACTCATATCTTACCTAATAGAGGAGGTAACCAATTAACATTTGCTTCAGTATGCGAGTCTAAAAATATTAATACTTCACTAGTAGCTTTTTTTGCACCAGCTAAACGAGCTCTAATTAACCCTTGTCTTTTTTTTAAATGTATAATTTTAACTCTATCAGCTAAATTAGTTGACAAAAAATTATCCAACGGTTTCTTTAAACTAGCTAAAAAATACCAAAACATAATCATTTAAATAAAATATTATTGATTTAGTAATATTTACTCAAAATTGTAATTAACCATGTGTCTCACTAGAGCAGCGGTTCCCAACCCATGGGCCGCGGCCCACTTGTGGGCCGCGAGCAGCATGGTACTGGGCCGCGAGCCATAGGTATAATATTAAATATTATATATTATAAGTTTATTAAAACGTAAATAGGTATGCTATGGGTGGGCCTCAAATATTTTTTTACAAAATTAGTGGTCCGCGAAACTAAAAAGGTTGGGAACCGCTGCACTAGAGACTTTCTACATCAATAGTTAATAAATAAGATCAATAACAAAACAATTTAAAATAAGTACCTTTGGTACTTGAATCATCTACTAAAATTATTTCTTTAAGTAGACTTTTAGGAGATCGGTTAAGGACACTATACACAGTTCTGAGAAGTGTTGAAAAATGTTCATTATGAAAAGGTACAATTACACTCACAGTTGGTAATTTACTACTATATTTCTTAAAATTACACCTGTTAAGCAATATGAAAAAAAAAGTAAATATCTCAATATTTAAAAATCTCATATTAAAAATGAATAAATTATACTCAGTGTTAAATTACAATTTGTGCCTTATGTCTGGTATTGAACGGTTAATAGATATGCTGTCACTTAGCAGTGCATTAAATCCATTCACTTTATACAGTACATCATATTTATGTCGATTGGACAGTTGAAGTGAAGCACTTACTCCTTGTTCACCAATACCTAAATATGATATTTTAACATTAGAACACTAATAATTCAATACTTAATTAAATTTCTTCAGCATAATACATGCCATCAGTCATCAATTATTTTTAAATAAATTGAAGTATATTTTACCAGTTCGTAGTTTTTCCATACTGATTAAATCACGATCATGCCAATCGATTGTAGGAATATTATTTGAGTTTAATTTTTTGTTCACAATAGCTGCAGCCATCAATTGTTTAGTCTCATTATTTTCATACTGATTGAGTTGTATAGTCAATTTAAAAATTACAGTTGTCACGAGGGCAGTAATCAAAATAAAAAACAAGTACTTAAATATACTTTTCAGATTGCGTTTCATATTGCCTTGGTTCATGAAAAGTAATCATTTATAAGGATAAAATAAAAAAAATGTTACAGACTTGTCTTATTTAATAGTAGGCAAGCAACATAATATAACAATATTAAGTTCTATGTTTTTTGTTTCTATTATGCAGTGTAATTTGAATGAAGTACAAAGAGTTATAGAGTGTAGTCCCAGCTCATGGAAACGACAGAAGAACTTTTTTAAAAAGATACAATACACAAATGCACAAGTACAACACAGAACATAGTTAATGCTCCTAGACGCCTAGCCGACCGACACTCGACAGTTCGACTCGCCGACATGCCATAGTTCGTCACATTTTTGTTTTATCAGTAACAAAAGTATCGAATATTACGTTCTCTGATAAAAAAAACAAACCGCTGTTGAATGTTGATAACAATTTTTAATTTAACGTTATTATTTCAGAATTGTTTTTACAAGGATATAACTTATCGTATGAGAAATTACAAATTCTTTTAGAATTATCTTCCTTTTATTCTACGATCAAAATACGAAATCCCGTATAGATACTTATTTTTCATACAAGAATTAGTGTACATATCCTTATTTTACCGGTTTTTATTTTCAAAATCTCAAATTTTGACGAAAACATTAGTAAATATTACTTTAAATGTTAAAAGTTAAAACCTAAAAACCTTCTAAAAAGGATTCCCTACATTCCACAAGATAGAAATACAAGATTTTATTATTTATAATAATCGATCTATTGCGGGCCTATAAATTCGTTGAATTCATTGAAACTTGAATGATTTCGCGTCTAACGATAAGAAACGCTTCCGCATGCGGTACAAGTAACGACCGCGAAGTCGCGCGCATAAACAGTACAAAACGTGTATTTGATTTGGCCAAAAGTATGTACTTTTTGTCAATCGTACCGTTCTAACTAATTTTGCAATACAATTTCTGAAACCTGATCTGATTTTGTTATTATATCTTCTTGAGTTCAATCAGTCCACATTTTAATATTACAAATTTCAAATGTGAATAATCAATGTTTGAAATTTCTTAAATTTTAAAGTATTCAAATCATTTTTATATTGGTTAGGTAGCGAAATTGAGAAAAGTGGACTGATCGATCTCAAAAGACATAATTACGAATTCAAATACATTTTTACAAATCTCATCGCATAACTAGCTTGATTTGTATGGATGACAAAAGAATGGTATGTTTTGACTAAAATAAATGATCATCACCAATCCTCTTAACTTCGTTGTCCCTATGAACAGCCAACACTGTTGAGCCATTTAATAGGTCCGGAAAGTATTTTAGTATTTTAATTTATAATGTAAAGCAAAATTTAAAGAGCAACTTACTTCACTCATAGTCAGGTACGTTAATCAACTCGTTTAAGAGCCGAGAACATATTTTTGGGGGTTGTGGACTGTGGTAACTGGGAGCTTACACAATATTTTTTATAATATATGTATTTTGGGGTACATACATCGAAACTACATTCTGTGAGAGCATCAATCCCTGTGTTAGATAAAATATTTGTTCTCCTGACTTAGGCACGCCAAAGTTTTAATTCTATATCATTGCATTATTTTTGTCCACTTGAGGTCAATAAAATTCAACCATCCTCATAAAATGCAATTTCTCAGCTTCGGTAAAATATCCTGACCATCAAGTTCATTAATCTAATCAACACATCGAAAAATTAAAAGAGTAAAGTTTGCTGAGGATGATTTAGTCATTCCCCTTCTGAGTATAATATTAACAGTTACATTTTCATCACTACATTTTTGTTTGTCAAAATAAAACGCTCTATATATAATGTATTGTATTTTCTCTTTTCTTTTTTCATTTATTTTACATTTTATGAAGAAAACGACAAATGTACGACTACAGTAGGTTGTAGCAATGATTTCTATATCAATGGTTGTATGTATTGATACTGTTCAAACTGAATTAATTATGATAAATATCACAAAACTACATTGTACACAATCACAATATCGCTGACATGCTATTTCTACATAAAATGCAAAATAAATTGTTATAAATATCTATAAAAGCAAAAAATAATGTGCGTACACTGCGGCTTTCGCGTATTTACAAAATTAATTATTAAGAACCCTGATGCTGGTTGTTGTTTTCTGTGTGATATATAAAATCCAGTCGGTGTTGTCGTTATACATGGCGATGTATGCAATTGAAATACAGTAAGAAATATTAGTAAAATAAGGCTCTGGGAGGATTTATTACCCTCATCCCTTATTAATTACGCCTTTGAGCTCATGTAATAACATATAATAGTAGGCAGTAGCATACTATCATATACATGTAGATTTATAGCGGTGGGTTAGACGCAAGGTTTATAGATAATAGTATATTATAAATTATTTTATAGATTATTATTAGGGCTAGGATTTATATGCAATAACAAATTGTAAAATATGCAAAAATATGCAAAAACATTTATTATTATTATTTATTACAAAAAAATGTATTATTTATTATAATTTATTATTATTATTTATTATTTATTACTATTAGTTCATATATGTATATTTATATTATAGTATATTATAGTTCATAATCCTTTATTCTTCTTTAGTATGAAATCCATTTTAGTTTTTACCAATTCTGCTACTCTACCATTTAAAATTAACAATAACTTATACAAATTTAAAAATTTAAGTTAAAAAAAATCAAATTCTCAAAAATCTATGAATATGCAATTATATGCATTATGTTCAAAATATGCAAAAATATGCAAAAAAAAACGGTTCTATTTAAACGAACATAAGCCAAATCGTGGACAAATCTGTCAACCAATCAATTTGGACTAAAGGAAAAAAACATGCATATGCATATAAATCCTAGGCCCTAGCCCTAATTATAACCTTGGGTTGGACGTAGTCATGGGCCCTAACGGCTAAGATCTATTATCTATAGCCGTAGTTAGCTGTTAGACCACAGAATACAGATTATACGAAAATGTTACATAAAATGTGTTGTTAGACCACGACTGATTCTATAATATTCTATAATCAATGGTGAGATATGCTTTATCACAGATAATATTGTAGTGTCTTCGAGTTATCATTTATTAATGATAAGTGATATTCTTATCAATGGTTCTTTTGAATAGTCCAGAAAAACAAATAACTATTATCGTTATTGTATTTATTAATTATTATTTAGAGAACCCGGCCAATGTGAATTGCGAGTACCCCGCGCAAAGTGAATTAACTTTGATAACTTTTTGAATAATGAATATTATTGTGCTTAAGTCAGTTATAGAACCGAAACATATTTCTGGCCGCAAAAATTATTTGATTTCTCACAATTTTTAATTTTTTAGATCTGCAGTTAGAGGCAAATACAAGGTATGAATTTAAAAATATTTTTATTGCTGATAATTTGAATCTCTCTAAGCCATGATCATTTGGTTAAGACTTAAGAATTACTGATGCTTAAATTACAATTAAGGATAATATGCTACATTTAACATAGAAATAATATTATAGGCTGCCAGGCAATTAAGTCAGTGCTGTAGCTATAAATAGATGGGCTCTGGTGCAAATTAAATTTGTGGGCCCTTACTTACCATTAATATTTAATCTATACATATAATAAAAAGCAATACATATCAAGGTATCACCTTGCATTTTTTTTTTTTTTGGTTGATTATAGTATGAATTATAAAATACAAGAAGTTCATTTATAGCCTTATAGGTAATTAGTAATTACTAATTGTAAAATTAATTATCGTTTGTTATAATCATGTATATATACTATAATTGCTTAGTACAAACATTTTATTTTCTAGCTTTAGCATAAGAATAATATTATTAATTATTTTTTTTTAAATCTAGTTCATCAGTTTGGCTTCTTTCAATATTAAGTATAGCGATATTAAATCTATCTTGAGATGTGAATTTTCTTAAATAATTTTTAATGAGTTCAAGTTTTGAAAATGACCTCTTTGCTGAAGTCACAGTTACAGAAATTGTTAGAAATATTAAAAATGCTGTTAAGACATCAGGGAAACAACAAGCCAGGTTAATGAAATTGTTGAGATCTCTCACATCAGATTGATCTGGATCAGTTCATGTTTTAATAGATACAATTTTTCTTGTAAAGTTAGAATTTATATCAGATTTGTATTTTAATACAAAGTTATATGATGACTTGATGATGATTGATAGTTCAGAAATTTTTAATTTTGACGGACTTAAAAATTCAAATATATTTACCACTTCATTCAATCCAATAAATCTATTGTTAAATTGTGTTGAAGCTGTATCATTAATAGGTAAAAATATTTTTAACTTCAACGACAACAAAATATATTTAAATGAAACAACACACAATTCACAAACCTTTGGGCTTTCTCATACAACACCTGATGCATAGGCGGTATTATGGGGGTGGCAGAGTATGCAGCTGCCCTCCCCTCTCCAAATTATTGCTCTCTTATAAATTTAAAATGTTGATGGTGCCCTATTGCCCCTTAAATTTAATCTATTATTATTATTATGATTTAATCTATTAGTAGTATAACAAGCCATTTAATTTAGTACAAATAGTGTGTATAATTAGGTACTACTGGTAAATATTAGAGGATAACAAGTTAAATTCCACCTCCATGAGCTAAAACTTGAAATGGTTAAATAAAAATATTTGCTTGCCCATCAGCCACGAAGGTCTAGTACCGCCTATGACCAGATTATTATCTATCGAATATGGATATTCAATAAGATTCATTATTTCAAATGAGTGTCTGTAGTAGTGTTCCACTGTATAAACAGTACATATATACAGTAGAGTCTCTCTAATCCGGACACATTATATATACATATACGTATAACATACATATATAAAAATTATTTATATCAATGCCGATTGTATAGCACAGCGTTTCTTAAACTTTTTTATCCATGGAACCCTTTTTGATACCCACTTTTAACGTGGAACCCCAATTTTTTTTTAGCTTTTTAGCTCTTTTTTGGGATTATTTGCAAATAAATTATAATTATATAATAATATTGTGTTAAAGGTATTTAGCTAACAAAATAAGAAGCCTTGGGTTGCTTTTTCATTAACGGTTTTTGTAGTTTGAACCATATAGTTGATTTTAATAGTTCGTCATGCTTTTGAGCAAGAACTCTACATTGATTTCTTTAAGTTCACCATGTACAGATTATGAATAACGACTACGTCTATGATACATACTTTTTTCTCCAATACTAATTTTTAGTTGGAAATTTTAAAGTAATTTTCTTGAAAATTTTGAAAAAATTACTTAAGCTCCGCGGAACCCTGAAGTGATCTTCGAGGAAACCAGGGGTTCTGCGGAACACAGTTTAAGAAACGCTGGTATAGCATAATTGTAGGTACATATATGTACCTCTACGAAATATTCGGGAAGTACCCATGATTAAGATTTTATCGTTTCGATTACATATTGTGATACGTATTATGTTATCGTTTCTCATTTCAGTTAGTTAAATAACATTCGTTGTTTCGTTTAGTGGTGATTGTGTATTCGTGTATATCCTCATTAAAACAAAAAAATATCACGGAGTTTTTCAAGTGAGTTCAGTGTTCAGTCTTATTTTCTTTAATTTTCTACAAAGTTGTTTTGATATACATATGTAATAAACTAATAAATATAATGTGTAATGTAAAATTTTAAATCAATACATTTTGAATTTGTATAAATAAGGTGTTTTCTTTTGAAAAATATTTATTAGTAAGTTAAAAAAAACCATTCCGTTTAATCTGGATTTTTGATAATCCGGATAGAGTCTGGTCCCATCTAGTCCGGATTAGCGAGACTACACTGTACATGCAGATATTATATAAAGTATAACATGTTACATGTTGATACTATATAGCCATATACGATTGTGTTGAAAAATATTTTATTATTAGGATGGGTATATAAATTTAAGTATATGTTCTATGTAAGAACTTGGAAGATTCGTGCCCTGTATCATGTTTTGCCCCACTGTAATTTATGGCACTGTTTATAGTAAAAAGTATAAATTTTATTTGGATTTTGGATGTATAATATATAGTCACAGTGGTATTGTAGACACTAGAAGCTACTGTCGATCCGGCTGATTCAATAAATGTGGCGTCTTTTGAACAGCGAAGTAGTTCTGGTTGTGAAACTGCCACGCTCAGGAGTCGTGCCGCCTCATGTGTGTAGCTTGTGATTAGGATGTTACTCAGGATGAAATATGCCGTAATTGTTAATCTATTAGTTGTTGTGAATATTTAAATTATTTCTAAGTTTCAACTGCTGTTTTGGTTTACCTACTCTATTTCTAACATTATTTCTAACAATATCTATATATATATATATGTATATATATTTTTTTATTTTTTGTATTTATAGAGATTCTAAATTTGATGACATAAGACAGAAAAAGAGCCAATAGAATTTATTTATATATTGCTTATAAAAAGTATTTGATTTATTTTATACTTTGTTAGGTTTCAAAAGATGATGTAGATTAATTAAAAAGTATATATATTTTTAACTTTTCTTGTCATAAATTTCTATACTTGCTAAAACTTCTCTCGCAAGTAGCTGGTGTTACTGGCTCTGTCAATATTTCTTTAATGATATTTTCAAATTTGGTGACAGGTCTTATAAGAAATGTCAATGTATATATTGTAAACAATTGTTAGAGGTTGCAGTTGTAAATTATGTGAAAATACCCCTTTCTATTTTTACTAAAAGAGTTATCTTAGATTTTATTGAGTTAAATAGCTTAATGATATAATAGACATTTTTAAAATCCTTGCTGTATGATTTTATAATTCAACCAAGAGACAGGTATATATGCAATGATGTATCCAGGGTTCATGGGCTCTTACATATATTTTTCGGATTACTTATAAATAACTGTCACTTAATTAAAATCAATTTTCTTGTAATTTAAATTAAAATTAATTTCTTAATACATAATTATAATTAAAAATATAGATATAAATTATTACAATGCATAGCTACAATTTATACAGTTATTAAAATTGTTATTATTATATTAAATTAGGTAATATATTCTTATATCAAATCTTATATTAAGTATTCTATTATTTTTTTTTTGAACAAGGGTGCCTAAATGTTAATCAAAAACTCTGTCCCATAAATGTACGTGCGCAATGAACTATCGTGTTTATCTTACTGAAAATGATTAGGTGGGTCAACATGAAAAGTTATTTGTAAATAAAGTTGTGTAATAATGCTCAAGTTTGTTTGGATTACGCGTATTTCGGATTAATGAGGCCCTGCTGTGCAACAAGTAACAAAATTACTTTAATCACAACTTCTATGCAGATTAAAAAAATTAATTTATCATAAAAATTGAAGGATAGTTTATTTTACAGTTGGTGAATGCAATTCCCTCAAGTCTATGATTAATAATGAAAAAGCTGAAACTCTACGACAATAATTTAAAATCATGGACACAATCACACTAGAAATGTCCTACTGACTTGATGAAAATATATATTTTATACTAATTACTGTCTATGCATGTGACCCAATCCTAAAAATGTCATGGATGTCAAAAAATAATAATATTATTTGGCCAGTATTAATGGCGAAAACAAAATATTTACTATGGAAAAACTTGCTTTTCATTCAATTTTAGTTAAAAGTATATTCAATAAACTACAAAGTTTGTTTAGATTTACAAAGAATTAACAACTAACTGCTTTTCAAGATATCAATGAATCAATCATAAAAGAACTTCCAACACTATATAGTTGGTGACCGCTGCAAACCATAGGTGTAAACTGGGAGGGGAGGGGGCAACTGTCCCCTCTAAAAATATAATGGGGCAACCCACCCCTGGTATTTTGTAAATTAGATAGAAAAATATTATTGAAATTAAAGATGAAAATAAATTGGCACTGTATGTACAGTACATTGTAATTGTACATTGCTCATGTATTCAACTTGTGTGTTTTGTCGATATTAGAGAGAAAGTAGTCCCAATTCGTAATTGGTGCTTTAAATAAGATTTATATGTTCATAAGACCTTCTTCAAAAAGACGTTTGATATTTGGGCATCAAATTTATCCAACAATAATTTAAAATCTTATAGTGACACTAGGTGGAGTTGCTTAATAGAAGCTATTCGTTCTGTTATAAATAATTTTAATTCCATTGTTATTACCTCAGAAAAAATAAATGAAACAAATTCTACCCACGGACCCAATGCCAATTCAATAATAAATTTTATTTAAAACTTTTAGTTTATATTTTGTTTAAAGTTAATGAAGTTAGTTTTTGAATTAACTAATACCTTATCACTACATTAAAAAAAAAAAATGCTAAATTCTTTACAATCTTAATATTAACAGCGGCTACTCTTGTTGAGCCATTATTTCTTTGCAGTGATGATAGTATTGAACAAATTTGGACTGAAACAGAACAGTTAGTTATTAAAAAATTTATTTCACCACCCATAATTGCAATAATAAGAACAATATCTTCAAGATTAGGTGGGGGTGAAACTTTAATTTCCAGGAACGTAGCATCTTATTTCAAAATTAATATTTATTTTCCTGTGTTGGGTATAATTTTAAATGATATACTAATAAAATTTGCAGAAAACAATTGAAAGGTTCTTAACGCTTTTAAAAATTGTTTAAATACTAAAAACAATAGAGATGAAGATATTTTAGAAATTTGTAACACCTACAATACTAACTTTTATGATTTAAAGGCAGAATTTAAACTACAGTAAGTTCCCGTTACAACGAACTCCAAGGGACCAATTTTTTTTTTCTTTAAATTTTGAATAAAAAAAAAATTTAAAAACATTATGTAATTCAAATATTAATTCAGTTTTTATTATATTACATATTAACTATAAATAAATACAAATAAAAAATAAAAATGTAAATTCAAATGTAAATAATTTGCGAAAAAAAATAACTTTATTACAGATAATCGAAAATTTTCTTTTGAACAAGGTTTGCTGTTTTAATAGAAAGTAAAATCATTTTGTCGTTGGTGAATGTTTGTAAATATGAAGTCTGGTACATCACTTTGTGCTGTAATGAATGTTCGTATATCTTCCAAACTTGATAAGGCTTCTGATGAAGTGACATTGCGCCAGTGGTGCAACCAGGATTTTTTTAAAGGGGGGGGGTCCAAAAGTATAATTATTTTAAAGTAACATGCAAATTTAATTATTATTTTATTCTTTGTTTAATGTAAATATTGTAATTATAATGTAAAATTGAATGATAGTTAAATGTAAAAAATATAGGTAGGTATGTACAGTGTTGTAGAGCAGCGTTTCCCAACCTTTTTGCAATGGCGACCCATCAATGTAATCTTTATTAGGTACGCGACCCCCCCCCCCCCCTAAAAAAAAGTATGCCGTAAATAAATTAGATTTTTACTATAATCCATTCATTGAAATTTTTTTTTAAAATACAATACGAATACAATAAACTGAATAATAATAACTTAATTAATAAATAAATAAAATAAATTTTAAAAAAATACAAAAAATTAGTATAATAGAAAATTTAGTGTGAATTTTGAAAAAAATTCAATAATCGTAATAACTTAACGTCATTTATTCTACAATACTAGTTATTTATACTATTTATCAATTTACGACTAAAATAACTGTAATCGTAACCACGAGTCACGACCCATCAAAAAAATTTCGGGACCCATGGTTTGGGAAACGCTGTTGTAGAGTTTATAAAATGAAATCTAAGCGATGTTTTGTACTTCCTCAGGTGTTACACTGACTTCGTAGTGGATATTGAGAGCAGCTAACCCATTGAGTCTTCTTTTTGATGTGGTATTTCTCAAGTAACTTTTGATTCTTTTAAGTGAGGAAAATGATCTTTCCGCCTCACATGAAGTAATTGGAAGTGTGATAACTGATAAGTATTTACAATTGCTTGTATATATTTGGGAAGAAATCGGGATTGCATTCATTAAGTATTTGAATTACACTATTGTATTGGATATTACTATCAGCCAAATAACGATTCCATAAAATGGTTTCTGATTCAACTCGATAAAAATCATCAACATCGTTAGCGTAAAACTCAACAAGTTTTCTAAGTTTTTCTTCATCAAACGCTGAACTTTTAAGTAACATTTGAAACATAATATTTGATAAATATATTATATTTTGATGATTAACAAAACGATCATTTTTTTGTTGTACAAACAAATCAAGAAATGGTAGAAACAAAATAATTCTAAAATATTTTTCGGGATCTTTTGTTGGAATATTAGCTCGGTTCATTTTTGTCAAACATTTTTATTATTTTAGAAAGATACGTCACGGTTCAAGGGGGGGGGTTCGGACCCGGGGACCCACCCCCTGGTTGCGCCACTGCATTGCGCACATCATCTCCCATCAAAGCTTCTTCATCTTCACTACTTTCATCGGTGGCTTCATCTTTGCCGTCTTTATTGGATTGGATGAAGTCTACTTCAGTTAGTTCATAACATGTTGAAACATTGTCATCTACACTGAGATAATCTTCTAAATTCACGTCGTCAAGAAGCGACGTTTTCTTTTTCGCAGTGATCCAAATTAGCTCTAACTCAGATTGTTGGGTGTCGCGCATATTTGATTCATCATTTTCGGTCATTTCAACCGTATTGGCGTCTTTGGTAGTGGTTGCATGTCCAACATGTACAAATAGTTCGTTGTATCGGGATTTTTAAAAATCAATCATTTCGTTATATTGAGATTCATTTAACATTGTTTTAATAGCTTTTCGGTAGGGGACCCTCTATGACGTTCGTTATAACGGGATTTTTCGTTGTATCGGTATTCGTTGTAACGGAAACTTACTGTATTTGGAAAAATGTGTTCATCAACTAATAATTACTGAATATTTTGAAGCACACTTAAATCTGTACTTAGTAAAAGACTTAATTGGCTCATTTGAAAATATATACACTATTAATAAAATTTTTCTTTCTACTCCAATGAGTTTTGCTTCAAGTGAACATTTGTTTTTATTTCTTTGTCGTCTTAAAACTTTTACGAGAAACACCATTGGCCAAGAAAGATTTAGTAACATAGCTATTTTACATATTGAAAAGACTTTTAAAATTAATTTCGATACAATTATTAATCAGTTTAATGCAGATTCAAAAGAGGAAGAAGACTTCAATTGATATAAACATTTAATTCAAATATTAGAATGTTTAAGGTTTTTTGTATAACTATTTGATACTGTTATTCATATACCTATAACCATTAATCATATATGATTGTTTAGAATTAAATGTATTATGTTGCATATATATATAATGTTATGAACTTCTGAAATACATTTATAATATAAATATAAGTACATTAATAATCAAATGCAAAATGTTTTTATTGGATAAACCATCTTTTCTTCAAGTTTTTTCCATCTTGTCATTTAATTTTACATGTTACAATAAAGATTTAGCTTAGTTAATATTATGTTATACTTTCCATGGATATAATAAGTATATCTTTAAGTATACGGTATATTGAAATAAAGTTTGCCCCCTCATAAAAATTGCCCAAGTTGCTGCGAATCTATCGGATTTGTTGTGATAGTGTTTTTTATCGTCGTAACTCTTAAGCATGGTCTTAGATTACAGCGGTTCACAACCCTTTTTCATTCGTGTACCCCTTGGCCTCTCACCACTGCTTTACGGACCCCCAAATATCAACTTGTCATATATTTTCACGTAAGATAGATTAGAATTTACGAAATAACTATAGACCGAAAAATTCGGAATTATTTATTTATTTTAACTAGCATGTGCCATACAATGTATGATGTATATAATTTGAATAATATAAAGTTAAAAATGTAATTTTAATGTAATACTTGTGCTTGTTCACAGCGGATATAAGATAATAATGGTTAATGGATTTAACGCTTATAATGATATATTTCATATGAAAACAAAAAAACCGATTTCCAATATTACACAATCACAATAACACAAATATCAAATACAATTTTCACCTTTTACGTTATTTTTTCCGCGGACCCCCTAGTACCTTTTTGTGGACCCCCGGTTGAGAATCGCCGTCTTAGTAGATAAGGTCGGGACTTGCCTCGTCAGTGCGCCCGGTGGAGAGGACTTAAGTTCTAAATTTGTCCGCTATTTTGATGGCGCAACCTGTCAAACTTTGCGTTTTTTGAATACAAATGTACATGTTTTATTTATTCAATATTCTAAAATGTTTTTGAAAAGTTTACAAATATCAATGTTATTCTATAATAAACTGCATTTTGCAGTTTTTTTTAATCTCAATATAGGGCTAAAGCATTTCTCAAAAAGTTTGATTACTAGCGCTGGTGATTAAAAAGTGAACTAAAACCTCCCCTCTAATACCGTGTTCGGAAGCCTCTTAATTTCGTTTTCATTGTGTTCGTTGGGTTATCCATTCTTGCCAATATTGGATGGAGTTTCATACCCACCATACTCATCATATTTGCGACAGTCCGACAACTACTATCGACTTTGTAAATTAATTATAAACTATACGTAGATAGTGATTATATATTATGTTATAAAATCTCAATAGGTGTACCGGTTATAGGTTTTTTGTTAAGCACGCACGGAAAGTTTAATTTTCGTTGCGAGTAGATGCGGTTGAAAGTGAAATTTTTTAATTTTTTTAATTTCTCATTAGTTTTCCGAAAAATTGAAAAAACAGAGAAAAACTTGCAAAAAACTTTTATTTTCACTAGATTTTCCTTGTAACCAATAAAAGGTATTTTTACTGGAAAGTCGCAAACAAATTGTATACGCGTTAAAAAAGAAATTGGTTCAACGAACTTTGATTACACGATATTAGTTATTTGATTGTTATTGAATCATTAACCAAGTGCTTAAATTAGAATTTAATAGAACTTTCATACTTTTCATTTCAAATACTTTTTTTTTTTACATAAGTTAGAACATTTAAAATTCAATTTTTTTCTACTACCAAATAAACCATCTTTAGAAATATAAATGGATCCATCTGACTTATTTACTCAGAATCGTTTTTTTAGAGCAATGTTGCTTCAAGTTTAAAAGATCAATACAATATCATTCGACATTCACCCATCCCTGTATTTCAATTCTCACCCGTTCTATCAGTTTTGCCGTTTTTTATTATTTGACTGTATATATCACTAATTTTGATGGAAATAAATTACAATACACTAAATATATTAGTATAATAATATAAAACAACTATGGTTTTAAAGTACTTTAACTGAAGGCGAAGAAAAAACATGTAGATAATAATGCGGACCAATTATTTTACTTTCATTCAAATAAATTTGGAATAAATTATATAATATAATAATATAAGCCACAATTATATAGGCTGAAGGCTTCGCCTTTTATATTCCAAGCGAAGGCAGGGATATATTGGTTTTATCATGATGTATGTTTCTTCCTAAATATCGACACGATTTCGATGAAATGGGGTTCAACGGTCATCCAATCATTTCTGAGAACAAATTTTGTTTAGTTTGTGCAATCGGGAGGTTTTCATAATTTTTTATTAGTTCTCTAAATAAACTGTATGCTATTTTATTGATTCAGATTGATTTATCTGCTTCTACTAAAATATAAGGTTAGGAACCACTGAATTTGTTATTGAATTGGCCCGGGCGCTGACTAAGCTGCTCTGCTTAGGTGCTGTAACCATAGTAACTTGCACCGCCGCGCCGTGACCCATAGATCAATAAACCTTGTGTGTGCAGCATATAAACCTACTCCGTCCGTGGCGCACCCTATGGTATACAATTCTACAATTAAACGCACACGAACGGCTATGTTGTTGTGGGCACTACGTATAATATTCTCTAATCCCCTTACAACATCTATATTAAAGACAGATGCAGTGTTATGGAAATATGGAATATAATGATAAAGTGTGATAATTGTTTAAAATGTCACCAACACGCATGCTTGTGGTTGTTAAAAATGGCCACGAAAGATGCTAATCGTCCTGCGCTATCTATGACGCATGCGTAATAGCAATTAGCAATGATTATAGAATAAGTATTATAAACACAGATATAAATAATAAACTAGATTGCTAACTCGTTATTATAAGTGAAGTTTACTATCCGCCATTTTTGTGGGAATTATGTGTATTATCACAGTCTTATCAGTTATCAACAATGAATATTTTGAATACTGAATATCACAGATATAAATTAATTTGTTTATTATTTATATCTGTGATGTATATTGTATTCCTTACTTTGTTTTTATTTGAGTTCCTATTTATCTATGATTAAAATTTTAAATTTTAAAATGCCTCAGTCTTGTTGTGTGGTTGGATGTAGAAGTGTAGCTGGTAAAGCCAAAGTGAAGTTTTTTTGGTAGCTTTATTCTTATGTTGTTATTTACTGAACATTCTTAGATTTTATTCAGTCAATTTTTGTTAAAATAACTGATTATACTTATTCATATTCTGTAGTTTTCCATCTAACAAAGATCTACAGGCTAAATGGGTTGATGCTTTATGCAAGGGCAATTTTGTTCCTTCATACCATCGTGTATGTAGCTTACATTTTACATTGGATAGTTTTGAAAAAACTTCAAAACTAAAATCAACAGCTGTTCCAAATATTAATACTAATGTACTCGTTGGAAGTAAAATAAGGAAAAGGTTACATTTTGAAGAATGTGACCATAATTATTTTAAGTGTGAAATGTTGAATGAAAATAGTAAGCAATTTGTACTAAAACAACGCTTGCCAAGTTAAGTCGGCATGTACACTTTCTTGATTTTTGATTTTTGGAGTAGGTAATATTAGCTATGAATGAGTATATATTAATTTTTTTTTTTTAATTTTATCATCATATATGTACTGGAAAAGTCCTTTTTAATGAACTATCCATAGTTCTCGAAGGCGAAGAAAAATGTTAAAAAATATAAATTTCAGGGCTGAACATGCCAACGTTTTTTGGATTCAGATCATTACCTATGCTGCATGGGAATGATATCAGATCTTTCTTTTAACTTATACTTATAACTTCCTAAATTATATTAAAATTAACTTAATTACCCACCAACTAAGTGTCACTAAATTACATTTTTGTTTTTTTCCTACTTAAAACAAACTTTAAGTTTTGAAAATTCAGATTTTTTTCATTTCAATTACTCTACTAGATTAAAAATCAAGATAGTCAAAGTAATGATTTATTTAAATCCTGGAGACTTTTACTTGTTAATAATTTATTTATAAGGTGAAAATCTACTTAAAAATGATTTATGTTCTTCAATGGAAAAACCAATAGATTTATCAACAAATAAAATGAATTTAGACCAAGCTGAGCAAATAACAACTAATAAATCACGTAAACATTTGTCATTTTTAAATTTGTCTAATGGAAAACTGTTGTTATTTATGACTTGAAATTGCCATATCTGCATTATAACTATAGACATTAGTCACAGAACAATATATATATATATATATATATATATATATAATAAAAAATTAAATTATTTTATTTATTTTATAGAAATTTTTTTTTTTTTTTTTTATTTTAAATTTTTAAATATACAATCTGTTCAAGTAGAACATTAAATTATTATTATTTAATTTAAACATTTCATTATAGAAAATTAAATAATTTTTTGAGTAGATGATAACACTATGTGTAACTGATAAGATTATAATTCCCACAAAGATGGCGGAAATAATAGCTTCATTCATTTCAATGGTAAGCATATCACAGTTAGCAATCTAGTTTATTATTTATATCTGTGATTATAAATGTATTCTATAATCAATGGTAAAGGCGGGTCCAGACGGAGAAGCTTTTGCCGCGCGTGTGTGTGAATACATGAATACATTTTCCGCGGCTATTTTTTAAACAAAATTACTTTGACATCTTGCCACCTTACACTATACAAAACATAAAAACAAAATTAATTGATAACATACACAAATTCAATATAATTTAAATTAATAAAATGCTTCTATCTTTTTGAAGAGTAAACTGGTTTAACACTTCTTCGGGATTAACTGTAACATCTCTATGGGCACTTAATAGAGCAAGGCCAGTTAGTCTTTCTTGTCCTGTAGAGTTTCGTAAAAATGTCTTGACACGTCTTAATGTCGAAAAAGTTCTTTCGGGAGTTGCTGTAGAAACTGGCAATGTGGCTAATACTTTTAATAAAAAATGAATATTTGGAAAAAGTTCAGGGTTACAATAATTTAATGATTCTTTAGCTGTATTTGGACGATCTGTATCTTTAAATGCAATCCATTTTCTTTCCCACAATTTTATTTCTGAAAGTAATGAATCAGCGTTTATAATATAATATTCTTGAATAACCCAAGGAAAACGTTTAATCCATCCTAATTGAAACTTTAATTTTTTTTAAAATTTGTAGTTATTGGAAATTTATAGTTTTCATCTGGTGACCAATGATCAGTCAATAATTTAAATTTTATTTCATCAGATACATTTTTACCCAAATAGTAGCCAATATCGTTGTCTTCAACTATTTGCTCCTCGTCTGACTTCAATACATTATTTTCATTTGTTGATGATGGCGAGTCTATTTGTGGTAGGATAGGAACATTATCGGTCTAAAATTAAGTATTATAATATGAATTAACGCTTCGGTTAATAAATTATTAATATATTATAAACATAATACATAAAACAATATAACGTACCTTTGAAAGTTTAGAAAAATAATTGAATAGTACATTTTTGTTTTCACGTTTACTCATTATGATGAATTTAAATACTTTTCGACGTATTTGTCACAGTACGGCGGACGACGTTATGTCGGTATATTAATTATTATTAAAGTAATATTTTTAATGTACCTACACAAGATTATTATCGTTGTTGTTATTGTCACCGACCGCCGCGCGCGAACCGGCGACGATAGCGGTCTTTTCCTTCGTCTATCGATAATAATCTATTATTAGACGAAGTAATAATATTTGCATACGAGTATGATGATATGATTCATATTAGTCAACAGTTAATTTAATTAGAGTTTAAGCCATTTATAACTGAAAATATATATGTTTGTATTAAAAATAAATAGTTATTTTAAACATTTGTAAAATACTATAAAAATTTCGGTGGGGGGGGTCCGGACCCCTTGGACCCCCCCTCAGATACGGCCTTGAATATAAGTGTATTATTAAAGAAGTTAAAAAATTAACTTTTTATTAAATAATTTTTGTGAAATTCAAAGAATTTTATAGGGTTTCTTTTTCTAAAAATGTCGTCGGTTCAGCTTTCAGTTTTCATTGCATTTATTATTTTTAATAATTTTTTTAACTTACAAGAAAATTGTTGATTATTTATACTATTTGAAATAGTAATAACTAATAATATTATCAGTAAATCTTATCGGAAAAATTACGAGGTGATAATAATAAATAATAATAATAAATTTAAAAATCATGAATACAATGAAAACTGAAAGTGAAATCGTCGAAATGATCGAAAAAAGAAGCCTTATAAAAAGGATATCTTCAAATTTCACAATAATTATTTTATAAAATCTTAATATATAATACATTTATTTTATATTTACCAAACTACTGTCAATGAAATTGCCCTTGCCCAGGGATCCTCTTATAAAAATAGGATCCGTTTATCTCTATTAACACGGGTGATAGGTCTTTGTAATTTCTGGTGGGACATTCTGTTTATAACCAGACAAATTGTATATGATCTAAGATACCCACTAATATATTAATACGCACTAATATAAACAACCGAATGCATATTGCATGGAATATTATCAAGAAAAATAATAAGAGTGTACAAATTGAACAGTAGTAAAATGAGAACCACTGTCTACTGGCTGGGGGATGTTCGGAGCACAATTTATTTACGGCGGCCAGCTGCCTCTTCGTGTTCCCGAATTTTATTTTAAAGATGCGATCATCAATATTACAGACGATTGGTCAATATTTCCCCCTCAACCCTCGCTCGTGCACATGTTCACCACGTTACCAGTGTGACCATATAATTTTCTCATAATCTCATGTCATCCGAATGACACACAGTGCTTCTTTTTTCCAGTGGTTTAGTTAGTAACTAACAATTCGTAGTCGCCATTGATAATAAAAGAATGGATAGGCAACGCCTATATTGACATAATAGGGGGTTTACTGCCGGAATGAGAAAGAGAGAAAGACTGTTTTCGTTTGCTGTTCTCGCTCTTCTAAGGGGAAAGTAATTAAGAGTGATTGGAAGAAGACCCCTTATAACCTCAAATTTTTTAGTGTCCATTCCAGTATATTAAACTCTCATAGTCTATTCATTATTATATTATTTATGGTGTAAAGCTTCGTTTACACGGTGACACTACAGCGTGACATTTAGTGTCCCGACATTTAGTGTCACGTTAATAATATATGCTGCTAAAAATATGCTGCGTTTAACACGTAATTATTGGCCATTTCAATTTAAAACAATTTTTTAGTTTCAAACAACAAAAACAAACTTTGAAAAAAAAACCAAACAATTAGATTGATAATTCCCTCTAGCTAGCCTAGAGGTCGAATGTGCCTGTCCTCCGATTGAACTTAGAAGCCGTCGCCTAGCTGGTAAATTTTTACTTAAATGTCTATCTTCACCTAACCACTCTATATTTCAAATGTTCTCTTCCATCAAAACTTCTTGGTCTTATGTTTCCAAAACACTTCCCATCCTTGCCTCCGTTGCCTATTCATTCTCTTCATTTTCTCCAATCATCTACCGTTCGAACCACCGACTACAACTGTATGACTCCCCATACGCCGCTCTAATATTTGAGCCGGGAATCAATATCATTCCTAGTTTTCTTGGTCATTCCCCTAGCGAATTACACCGTTTACCTCATAGCTTAGTCGAATCCTTATTCAATGAATATATTCTTCTTAACTTTCCTAGCTCTCTTCTTGTTTTCACTGATGGATCAGTGTCTGCAAATTCAGCTGGGTTTTCCTTTTTTATTCCTACGCTCAATATTTCATTTTCTAACAAACTAAACTCTCTTGCTTCGTCTTTTACTACTGAATGTTACGCCATAATTAATTCCCTTCAATTTATTTTCTGTCTTAACTTCAACAATTTTCTGATCGTTTCTGATTCACAATCATGTTTACAGGCTATTTCCTCAGATTCGTTTAATTCATGTCTATCCCCTCTTATTCTCATCATCAAATCCTTGGTATACCATCTCAGCCTCGAAAATAAATTAATAAATTTCTTATGGGTCCCCAGTCATGTGGGTATCGCGGGAAACGAACGAGCTGATGATCTTGCTTTCTCTACTAAATTTCATAATAATATATCTACCTTAAGAATTCCTGCTTCCGACCTTCTCCCTATTCATCGCAAAATTTTAGACAACGCTTGGCAAAATAAATGGACCTCCTTACCGTCAAATTATGCCGCTTGGCACAGATATATCGTCCCCACCATCCCTAAATCTCCCTGGTTTAAAAATTTAAAGATTCCCAGACATTTAATAGTTTCATTCTCTCGCCTTCGAATCGGCCACAATTTACTCCCTCATCATTCCTTCAAACTCTCTCTCAACTCCTCTCCTCTATGTACCCGTCACCTCGATGAATCTGTCTGCGACTTCAACCACATCATTTTTCATTGCCCCTCTCTCTCTCCTAGCAGACAACTTCTTTTTTCATTCCTATCCACCCTTGGTTATCCCACTCCCGATTCAAATCTTATCCTTAATTCTCGCTCTACTCTTATCATCAACTCCATCATTTCCTTCATAATTTCCGCTGGCTTCTTAATTTGATTTAATAATTGTTAATATTTTGTAAATTTATTGTATATAATAATTGTATTGCTGTAATGTCTCTGATAATGGCAAAATAAAAAAAAAAAAAAAATAGATTGATAATTGATAATAGTAGGTATGTAAAGTGGTAAGATAGTAAATACAACTACTATTTATTACAACCACTATTTTAGTGTCACCATTTTTATTTTCTACATGTGAACAGCGCATGACACTTGGCACTAGGGCATCAAATTGTTAACAGTGTCGTGCAACTTAATGCCATGACATTAGTGTCACCGTGTGAACGAGGCTTTATATACTGCGCATATTACTATTAATCCTTGAACATAGTATAAAAAATAAAGTAAAAGAAGATGAAAAAGTTAAAATAATAGTAAGTAATAAAAAAATTCTTGATAATGAAATGGTTAAAAATGTTAAAAATGGAGTACAAACAGAAATTACTGATATTGATGAAAATATGCAAGAAGAACCAATTGTAATGCGAGAAACATTGGTTAGAAAAAAAAGTGATAATAATGGAAATAAACAACAAGAATCTAAAGACCAAATGAATAATGAGGATAAAGGAGAAAAGTCATCCAAATTTCATGAAGGCATACAAACAGAATCAAATAAAAATGTACAAAATGAGGCTAATAATGAAAAATATGAGGTTGAAAAAGAAGTAGCAAATGAATTTGATAAAGTTATTCAACCTAAATATATTTATTTGTTTTAAATTTTACTAACTTTATCTATGACATTTCTCACGTTATCTAAAGTCGAATGTGTCATATGCAAATAATAACATAGTATATTACAATGGCTAAAGCCTTCTATTCTATAACCTCAATAAAGGTTGACCATTAGTGCTGGTGATTAATAAGTGAACCAAAATGAATCGTATTGCTCCATAGAAGATCTTCCAAGACCGTGATCTCAATTGAAGTCAATTCTCATTAGTCAATATTCAATATTCAATTGTCATTCGTGTTTCGTTTATAATATGGTGAATAACACTGAACGTTTATTAAGGAGTATTGAGTAAGTGATATAATTTGATATATTTTTTTTAAAAAAAAATTGAAAAAAAAAAAATTCAATATTATATTTTTCAATTTCATCCTTTTTTTCGGTTAACTTTTTATTTTTAAATTTCACAATCTGTAAATTTTCTTATTACTAAGGAAAGCAATACTTTGTTGATCGATAGGAGGTTATTGTGCTTAAGTATAGGATCCACCCATTGATAGAACTTAATTGCATGTAGTTGGATTTAATCGTCCAGCAGGTCATAATACCATTTGCATTTTAGTCATCTTTCTTTTTATCAGGTATAGTATGGGTGGATATGTTTGAGTCTCCAAGTTGGAGATGAGAAGATTGTGGAGGTGAAAGTGAGATTTTGATGCGTACCACTTGTCAAATTTTTTATAAATTTTTAACTAGACAACTGGTTTTATTGATATTATATATTGTTTGTGGATTCTTTTTTTAAAATGAATGCATTGAACTAATATAATAGGATTTTGTCATTTTAAAATTAAATGGGGACAATTTTTAGGCTTAAATGTATTGGTACTTATTGGATTCTTATAATTTGTGATTATTAATTACATTACCTATATTGTGATTATTTCAACATGCATCTTAAGTAATACATATATTAAAATCTCATGTATATTATCTGTTTAAGTTTAGTATTTGTAACTTACAGTCTTACAGATATTTTATGAATTATTAGTATGCTCAGTATGACGATAGTGATTAGTAATTAGTAAATCACTGATTACATTACTAAATGGTAGAATATTATATTGAATTGATAATTGTATTACTGACATAATAATTTCCGTATTTTTCTCTGTAGGAATAATTTCTGTTTTAATGTTTAATTGCTTCCATCTTTATCAGGTGATAATATTTACAAGTGTACTAAATTTTGTGGTATAGTATTTTACTAAGTTGATAAGTTTTTGTGTTTTTGTTTATAATACATAAATATTACTGTAAAATAAATCACTATAATTTTATAAAATTTGTGGACATTTAGGTTAAAGGATGTCAGACTAAATTGTAAGAATTATCTGAATGGTGCTGCTATCATAATCATGAGTAACATAGAAGAAGAAGATATAGTGAACATCGCAAAAGTATTTTATTGAATCTATTAAGACGTATTTAAATCTTCAATAATTCAATTTTTTGTTTCCAGGTATTGTTATCTCTTGGTCATTCATTTTTACGCGGTTTAACCGTAGAAGAAAAAAAACAAGTAGTAGAAGATGAAAAAAATAAAGTAAAAGAAGATGAAAAAGTTAAAATAATAGTAGGTAATAAAAAAATACTAGATAATGAAATGGTTAAAAATGTTAAAAATGGAGTACAAACAGAAATGACTGATATTGATGAAAATATGCAAGAAGAACCAATTGTAATGCGAGAAACATTGGTAAGAAAAAAAAGTGATAATAATGGAAATAAACAACAAGAATCTAAAGACCAAATGAATAATGAGGATAAAGGAGAAAAGTCATCCAAATTTCATGGAGGCATACAAACAGAATCAAATAAAAATGTACAAAATGAGGCTAATAATGAAAAATATGAGGTTGAAAAAGAAGTAGCAAATGAATTTGATAAAGTTATTCAACCTAAATATAAAATTGATGTCCAAAAAGAATTGAACAATGAAATATGCCAAAAGTCTGAAGTTGTCAAAGAAAATGACAATGAAATGCACGTTGACCCAATGTTTTTACAAGAGTCTGTTGAAATAATGCAAGAAAAACCACAAGTGACTGAAAAAGATTCAGAAATTGGATTAAACGTTGATATGCAAGACCCAATATATCAAAATAAATTAGATGGAAACTTGCAAGAGGAACCCAAAGAAAATCAGCAAACATCTGAAAATTTTAGAGAAATACAGTTACTAGTACAATTTGATAAGTCGGCACTTCCACAAGAACTTGGTGGAAAAGTGCAAGAAGAGTTAGATATAGAAAACCAATTAATACCTGGCAGATATATACAAATAGAAATAAACATTGAATTGGAAGGTAACTCAAAATGTCAACAGCAACTTATTGTAAAAGTTCAAGAAGAATTAGATCAAGAAAAACAGCTAATATCTGAGGAAGATCAAGAAATAGATATAGAAATAACAAAAGTATTGGATAAAAATGAACTAATAAATTCTAATGATGAAAATAAAGAATTTACCACAACAGTAACTGGACAAAGTGTTGAAAGTAATTTACAATTTGTTTTTAAAAAAAAATTAAAAACAGATACCAAAGAAGACCGAGTAGAATTTAATAACATTTCTCAAGAACAGTTGGATAAAGAAATACAGCAAGAAGTTGAACAAACTTTATATCATCACAAAATTGTTTTAGGACTTGAGAGTCGAGAAAAAAGAAAATTACTAGATCAAGAAATAGAAACATTACGTGGAGATGTTGTGCAAAAGATAGAGAGATTTACAAGTGAGATTCAAAATAAAGGACTTGACGAGGAAATACAAAAAAATATAGCAGAATCAGCAAAACAAATACAAAAAAAGATCGATGAATTAAAAAAAAAAATTGACGAGTCTAAACAAAAATATGATGATGAATTATTAAAAGAGATTGATAAAATACATGAAAAAACAAACATCCCTGTAGCACAAGAAAAATTTGTTGAAAATCTTAATTTATTTTTTGAAAACCAAAGTGCTCCATTGGTTGATAAATCAGAACAATTATACAACCTAATTCCTCCCACAGTACGCGAATCTTTTAAAATCCCAACTGAATATGAAACGGACCTGCAACAAGAAATAGATAATACATTAAAAGACCTGAATGAAGTGAATATAGATGAGATCAGAGTGAACCAAAAATTATTTAATAAAGAAACACAAGAAGTAAATGAAGAAATACAAGCTAACAGTGAAATACAGCATGAGGATAATATAGATGAAGAGCGTGTTTCTGAAGAGGATAAGCAATTGGAATTTCACCATAAAAAGAAAAGAGCTAATAGAGAAATGCAAGAAACTGACAAAAAATTGTCTATGGATATTACAAATGATCCAAAACATTATTTTGGAATAACAAATTTGAAGAAAAAGATAAATGAAAAAAAAAGCAATTACTTTTATGTATTAATAACAATTAAAAAAGTAATTGAGCATACAAATGATGGTCAAGTTAAAGAGGTGGTAAAAATATCAGAATTGGATTATAATAAAAAGACAATGGAACGACTATATAACACACCAAAAAATGCACCAAAAAATATAAAAAAAGCTCTTAAATTACAGTTTGATAATAAAGTAGAAAAAGTAATAGACGGTTTAGTTCAGAAATATGGTATTAATATGATGTCCAAGAAGTTTTATGAAGAATCATCTCTGAAATTGGGTGAAGAAACAAAACCTATAATTAATAAACTGTGTAATGAAATAGGACATGATTTTGAAGGAGATATGAAAATACAATCCGAAGAAGAAATACAAGAAAAAGTCATAAAAGAAATTCAGAAAAATGTTGAAGAACAAATTAATGAAGTTAAACAATTTAAAAATAATGAAGGTGAAGTACAAGAAGAGCATGTTGTACACAATGACAATGCAGAAGAAGAAACACAACTACAGGATTATGGTGAAATTCACGAAGAGTCAGATGTATGTGTTGATGATTTTGAAGAAGAAATACCAGTAATACCACTTATCTTTGATGAAGAATGTCTATCATCTAATGAAGAATGTGAAGTCAGAAACGAAGTAAATGAAGTAACAGAAATAGTCGAAGACTTTATAACTGAATATATTCCTCCAGTAAGCAATTCCAATCCTAAAGATGAAGAAACTTCATCAGCAAAAGAATCTTCGTCAACAGAAGAGTCTTCATCAGCAGAAGAATCTTCATCTACAGCAGAATCTTCATCTACAGAAGAATCTTCATCTACAGATGAATCTAATTCTGTTAAAAACCAATCAAGGAGTACAGAAGAAGGTTATAAGTTTAATGGAATAACACAACAGCTTAATGATGAACAACATTTATATAAAAAATTACAAAATCCGAAAAAACAAGAAAAAAATTTTAGTGGAAAAAAATTTGATCAAAATCAAAATTTAGATCATAATAGAGAAGAAAAATTAAAAGCTTTTAAAATGCACAATGATTTAATGGCTGAGATGTTTGATGTGCCACTTGATGATGAACAACATCTAGAAAAAAAATTACAAAATCTTAAAAAACAAAAAAAAAATTTTAGTGGAAAAAAATTTGATCAAAAGCAAAATCAGGATCATAATAGAGAAGAAGAATTAAAAGCTTTTAAAATGCACAATGATTTAATGGCTGCGATGTTTGATGAGCAACATCAACAATATTATCAACTCAAAGAGGGTATTACTCATTGTAGAATCGATATGGACACTTTTATGCAAAGTGAAATGTTTGATAAACTTCAAAAAGAAATGGTCGAAGATGATTTACTAGGCCCTGATTGTTTTTCAGAAAAGTTTATTAAAGAACCATCTGATCCATCATTGTATCATTATATTCATAAAGATGTTGTTGAACTACAACATGAAGTTGAAGAATTAGAACCATTATTTAAGAATGATATTGACACTAATATACCATTTGAATTTGCAGAAGACAACCTAAAACAACCATCAACCCCAGAACCATATGATTTATTTGAAAAATTATATTCTATACACCGAAAAAAGCTTTGTGAATTTGTTGATTCTAAAGAGTGGCCTGAATGTGTAAGTAAAAACAAATATACATGTTTGGGCTAAAATATTATTTTAATTTTTAATTGGTTTTAACTATTTTAATTTTAGTGTCTCGTTCCTTCAAGTTTATTAGATGCTTTGTTTGATGATCCTTTAGAATTTAAACCTAATGTACTAGTGATAACATTGTATTGTGCTGATATTGGGTTTTCAATCAAAATAACTAGGAATAAGAATGAACCACCAGAAGAAATTTTTTACTGTTATAAGAAAGATGAAACATTATTCAGTTTTATAGAAAGTGAAAAATTACCACCAACATTATTGGAATTATTAGATGAATCGGATAAAAATTTATTTTATAGTGGATGTGTTATAGGAGAAATTCATGACTTAGAACATGGTGCCCCGGGTCGGATTGGTCGAATTTTACTACGTCCTTGTAATGAGGTAAGACATTTGATTACCAGATCTTTCTTTTTTATAATAGTTAAATGAAGATTTTTTCTAATAATTTGTTATTTCATTATTGTTTGACATTCTTATTTAAATATCATTGTGATCTTATTACTCACACCTATATAAATTATAAGATAATGTTTTGATTGATAAATCACTAGAGATTTTTAATCACTCCCTTGATTGAACATAACGCAGGTGTTAGAAATGAATACAATTTAAGGTTTATAAAAAACATGCATTTAAATTATTATTAATTTAACAAGCATTATAAATTATCATAAAATTAACAAAAATTAAAGAAGTTTTTGATTGGACAAAATCAATGTTATGAATAATTAATTGCTTTTGAAATCACATTGAAAGATGAGAACATACTTGAGATTAATTTTGATTTAAAAATTGATCATTGAATATATTTATTTAAAAATTATTTAAATTATCTGACTTTAAAAATATCACATCGCTATGTTATTTGATTTATAAGTTATACTAACTCTAATATTATTATGGAGCCCGCAGTTTTTTTCCCACTTAAATTCAATTTGCATCTATGTATTGTGTATGTAGATAAAAAATAAGTAAACATAACTTGTTTTTTTAATTATTTTAATTTTCAATTGACTTTATTTCAGTCGATTATTCAAGATACGAAAAATTTAATTCATATATTTAATGATAGAGTTTGGACACTTGAAAGTAAATTAAGGTTGGAAAAAAAAATATTTAAATTAAATTATCCAAGGATATGTTCCACGGATATATTACCTGCTACTGGTGTAGCACGTAATTTACAACATTTTTTGTTAAATCCTCGTAAATTAGAGCTTAACCCGCTTAAAAGAAAATATCCTATCTCTTCAAAGTTAAATATGGAAATGGACTTTCCCGATGATTTTAAAAAATATAATTCGTCAAGTGAATCACAAACATCTTCACATTTGGTGGTTAGTTAAACATTTATTTTACTGTAATAATTTAATAATACAATTTTTATTTAACATTTGGATATGTTAATTCTTATTAAGGATACTGCAATCCAAGAAGTTCATTATATTCTATGGATGTTTGACTTTCGTATACCATCATCATCATTTAATATTATAAAACTATATGTTATGATTAGTTCATTAAATAAAGAATTTTCTATATTATTGTGTATTAATTCAGAAGATGGATCCCCAGTGACCCTAAGGTATGTAAATCATAATGTTTACCTTACTAAAACTATAAAAGTTTTAAAATATTTTGGTTACAGATTTAAAATAAATCTTCAAGCAAATGTAATAAAAACTTACATCATGGAGGTTTTAAAGTTTCTCAAACACAAATTACGTCCTGATTTAGAAGTAATTCGGAGGTATAAAAATAATGTTAAATCACCTCCTTGTTCTGTGACATGTGTTCCTGCATTGTTTAATGACAATATTTATGAACCTAGTTTTGAAGATCTCAGTCAGGTAATGCATTATTAATTGCTCTATGATTATTTTATCTTTTATGGAAATATACTCATTCATAAAATAATAATTTTATTTTATTTTTAGTTGATAAATGAGTTATTAAATCATAAGTCTGATTATGAATCTAATAAAACTGAATATAATAAAATTGAATATCCTGTTGTACCAATAAATAAATTGCCTGGTGATACTCAGAAGACTGAAAGAAATCCAATTTTAAGCAAACAGGTAATATTAATGAAAAATATATTATTTATATTTGTGTAAAAAAATATTAACCATACATGAATTCATTATTATCAAAAATGTATTTAATGTTATCTAACAATGTTTAAACTATTAAGGTAAAAATAGAAAAATAGTTTTAGGCTCATATAGGCAAGGTACATTTTATAACAACAATAAGAAATGTATACGTCCACATATTATTCTATGTATTGAAGTGAAGCGGCTCAATCTTTTTTGACACAGTTAATTTTTAATACTGTTTTTAATACTGAATTTTAATTAAATAGTAATATTAATAGGTTGTGTACTTTTATAGATGGATCATACAATAAATTTTTGTGACTCTAACAATTTATCAAGAAGGTCATATACAAATATAAGTAAG
This sequence comes from Periphyllus acericola, assembly GCA_949715065.1. Lineage (NCBI taxonomy): Eukaryota > Metazoa > Arthropoda > Insecta > Hemiptera > Aphididae > Periphyllus > Periphyllus acericola. The sequence goes on from OX454269.1 coordinate 22,799,611, forward strand.
TTGATTTTAAGTGTTAACATTGTGTATGGATTTTTTATTGATTTTACAAAAATAATTTTAAGCAGATAAGAAGAAAAATAAAAAAAAATATGAATTCGAAATCCAAACAAATAATTTAATCAATGTTTTAACATAAAATAATATGTATGCCAATTATTTTCAAATTTAACTGAGAATGGCTGGACTCAAAACCACCCTCTTGAATATGTTCCTGAATTGATATATCTGTAATTTATTTTTAGTTTGTCTAAAACAAGGGTGCCCAATTTATTTTGGAAGCGGGCTATAATTGCAATTACATTTAGCTGGCGGGCCATGTTATGAACAAGACTTTCTTACACTTATAATTCATCTAAAATTCTATTTTCAATAGATACTTAATTAGATAGGACAGATAGATATTTAAATTAAACAACATTTTAAATTTCACATGTTTTAATTTTAATTTTTATAATATTTAAAAAAAAACATCAGTGAGACCTATGAAGAGACTTATTAGCTAATAATTTTTCAATATCTGGTGATAAATCTGATGTTGATAACAACATCAAATCTGAAATATGAGGTGCAGTTAACGAACTACGATATTTATTTTTGACATATGTAAGAGTAGAAAAAGCTTTTTCGCAAATATATGTTGATCCAAATCTGCTTGAAATCTGCAAAGCAAGATCACACGTTGCAGGAAAGTCTTCTTTTGGTACTAATTTCCAAAACTTTAATAAATTTTCTGAAGACTGCAGCTGTGGTTGTGATGATACGATTTCGGTAAATATCTGCTTCAAGGAAACGTGGTTTTGAATTTCTGTGATTTCCAACTGGATATTGCATGAATATTTTTGTATTTCACTAAAAGTGATTGAAAATGGGTTCATGAAAAACAAATATTATTTTTGTCCTTCTCAAAATCCTGAAATCTGTTCTCAAAAGACTGCAACAATAATTGAATTTGTGTTTGATATTTCGAGATGTCAGGCAAAGTATTTTCTAGTTTTCCTCTTATATCTACAAGCGTAGGAAAATGATCGATATTATTTTTAGTCAAATTTGTCAAAAAAAGGGAGAGTTTCGCTTTAAATCCGTAAACCAAATTGAACATTATTGGTAACGAACAGTCCTTCCCTTGCAGCTTCCGGTTAAGTATGTTGAGGTGCTGTGTAATATCTATTAAAAACGCAAGATCGCATAACCATGATTCACTTTCAAGTAAATCTCGCTCATCAGGCATTGCCTGCTTTTCTTCTAAAAATTGCAAGACCTCTCTCCTCAAAAGAAAAAAATGTTTCAGCATTTCACCCTTAGATAACCAGTGGACAGCACAATACAAATGTAACTCACCGAATTCATTTATTTCTTCTTCAAATAAAACCCTGAACTGTCTTCGATGAAGGGCTTTGGCTCGGATATAATTAATACAGCGCACTACAGGATCAATAACATCACTAAACTTCATATCTTTGGCACATAAAGCTTCCTGATGGATGATACAATGATATGAAAATAATTCCCGGCCTAAGAACTGTTTTAACAAGGCCACACAACCATTTATTTTTCCCGTCATAGCGGGTGCTCCATCAGTACAAACAGAATTAATTTTTTCCCACGCTATACCTTTTCTGTCGACACATTCCTTGATTTTCATAAATATGTCTCTTCCGGTACTTGTAGTTTCCAACTGGCTAAGCTCTAATAAATCTTGAAATACATTAAAATTTTCATCAACACACCTCACGAAGATGGCTAGCTGTGACATACTCGTCAAATCACAAGTTTCATCCAACGCCAATGAAAAATATTTACATTTCGTTACTGTTTGTGTTATTTGGTTGCTAATATCGTTTGACATCTCCTCTACTCGTCTTGTTACAGTATTTCTCGAAAGTGAAATACCGTCTGCTTTAGTTTTTATATTTTTATCATTACAGTTTTTAGAAAAAATTGATAAAGCCTCTTTTATAATTTCCCCATCAGAAAAAGGCTTTTTATTTTTGGCTAAAAGTAAAGATATCTCATATGATGTTTTTACCATAGATTCGAGTTCATCAAATTTTTTTACAAACAGATTCTGCTGACCAAATATTTCTTTTTTTTTCTTCTTTATAAACTCAGCTCTTAGAGAACTTCCTTCCGGGTAATTTTTATTAATACTTGAATGATTTTGTTTAAAATGCCGTTCTAAATTATATTTTTTGGCGACGGCAATCGTAGTGGAGCAAATAAGACATATGGGCTTCAATGCTATGCTTTCAGTAAAGCAATATTGCATCTCCCATTCTTCGTGAAATGTCCGAGAACGTTCTTTCAATTTCGACGTAATTGGTTTGCTGAGAGCCATTCTGGCTTAAAATTAACAAGTAAAAACACAGAATAAACGCAATTATTACAAAATAATTTAATATTTATTAAGTTATACGTATTATTATTACGACCGTAGCAAAAGGCGGGTGCGGAGCGACTGATTTTGGTCGCTATTTGTACAATACTTCGACTAACAATTTATTATCTTATAACTCGCCGATATACGACGACTACGTCGACGGACGGTCATGATAATCTATAAACATAAAAATAATACCGATTAACATCGCGACAAATGCGGGTTCGGGTAAAACGCATCCGGTCGTCACCGGAAAACCCGATAACATTGCTGTGTGGAATGGTCCTAGTGCTAATTTGATACACACACGTATATAAAATAAAATATACAACAAAATTTAAACTTTAAAGAAATCTTAATAATAATTTAAAATGTCATAGAGACATAGACTATAGAGTATAGAGTATAGACTATAGATGTTGGCGGGCAAATCTAAAAGCGTTGACGGGCCACTTCGTGGCCCGCGGGCCTGGGTTTGGGCACCCTTGGTCTAAAACATAGAAATTCTTATTTTTTTGAGAAATGAAACAATAATAAAAACAAAAAAGTTTGGAATTATTTGTCTAAAAGGTTTTTTTTTAAAACTATATAATAATAAATTTGCATATCACCAAAGTATATTATACCTGATAATTCAAGGTTTCTCGATTTGTTATTTTATGAATCAACAATATAATCAAAAACTAGATCCAATGCAACCGATTTCATTATTTTTGGATGTATTATTTCATCTTAACTGATGAAATTCCTATATAAAATGGTATAATTAAAAATAATTTTACAGATATGTTTGATTTGAATTTGAGACGAGATGAAGTACCAATTTCTAAATCAAAAATATCAGATATGAGGTCTAGTTTTTTTAGAGCTGAAAATGAATCATTATTTACAAATCCAAAAGCTATTGATTCATCAACATCAAAAAGTCCAAGAGTACCATTGGATGTATTAGTAAATCATGATACGATTTTATCACCAAAAGAAAGGTCAATTACTGGGAAAAATTCTGATGTTGAATCATCATTATCTAGTCAAATGTTGGTTTCTATTGGTAATACTTCTGTTAATGTAAATCAAGCAGAATCAGGTTCAATATCAAAAATACTTTCAACTTCAATCTCAGCGACAGAAATATTGCCACCAATATCAAGTTCTTTAGTTATAACATCATCAGCATCTGATATTTTAACTGTAATACCATCAGTACCAAGTGCTGTTAATGTTCTGTCATCATTATCGCGCCCTATAACTGTAATAGCATCAGTACCAAGTCGTGTCACAGTGGTTTCATCGACAACTTCAAATATGTCATCAACTGAAGCATCTATAAAATTACCAAGTCACAAAGAATATAGCGTACGCTTAGATAATATTTTAAAATCTGGTAAATTTAAAAAAAAAATTATATTTTAAATATTTGAGAAAAAATAATGATTTATACTTGCAATACATTTTTGTTTGATTCCATAGATCATCAATCACTAAATCTGTATGACATTATGAAATCTGATCCTAGAAAAATATTTACACAGCCACCATTTTCTAAATATCAGGGGAATATTTCAGTTGTAAAGCATATGCATGATAACAGAACCTGTATGAAGGGATTTAAAACTGTAATTAATAGCAAGAAATTGCCTCTGAAAGCTGTTGTAATGCAAAGTAAGGATTAATAAATTATGTAAATGTTTATGTTTAGTATCCATTTATAAATATAATGGTTATTGTACAAAGTTACCAAGTAATCTCTTTAAGGAAATATTATACAGTTTAACTAGATATCTAGAATTGTAGAACTGTTTATTTGGTATAATCAATGATTTTATATATTAAGTATTTTATCTATGGCAGCGTTTCCCAACTTCTTTTACTCGCGTAACCTTTGTAGGAGTTTGAACGTTTTGTGGAACCCCCATATTTTTTCTATATTAGTAGTGCATACATAGGTTTTGTACACTTAAATTAGTGGGTTGTCGGACACTTCCGACACAAGAGTGTCATTAATATAAAAACAAAATTAAGTAAAGACGATTTAAACATTTTATTTTGTTTATAACTATTACAATATTTTTAATGTATATACAAAAGCTAAAAATGTATTATTTATTTGTATTAACTTTTTAAAACAGAAAAAACGAAAAAAATGCTCATAACGTTAAACATAACGAAAACGTAAACGTTATTTTTAAAAATGATATCAAAATTATAATGAGTTAACGATTTAATTTAAATAATGTAATTAAATAACGTATGTTAAATACGTTTTTAATCCTTGATTTTAAACCATTCCTACATAATTAAAAGTATAGATTATCAGAAAATCAGAATTATTCGCGATAGTAATAATTGAACACTAAAATTCATTGTAAAAAAACAGTTTTTCAATAAATGTATAATTTATATTTTGAAAATAAACGACGAAACTAAACTTATGTGATTGATAAATGTATTATTATTACAAGAAAAGAAATCAACTCTCATTTATATTTTGAAAATAAACGACGAAACTAAACTTATGTGATTGATAAATGTATTATTATTACAAGAAAAGAAATCAATTCTCATATCGTCAAGGCAGAATTAAAACTGACAACAAGTATCTTGTAGTGAAGAGACCCTCTGGCCAACTGCTAGCTAATTACTGCAGAAAATATAAATGAATACCTGGTAATATAAACTATAAATATATATGGATCGACAACCTTCAATATTGTTATGGTGTTATTAACGTTATAACGAATATTTTATCATAAGATAAGGAAACGTCCTAACGAGAAGAGGAGCTATTCGCGATTCGCCTTTTCTATGTTCGAATCGTAATTCAAATTAAAAATATTTTTAATTAATATATATTTCCCAAATTTTTTACGGAACCCTTGGCGCCGGCTCACGGAACCCTTAGGTTCCGCGGAACACCAGTTGGGAAACGCTGATCTATGGTATACTATAGTCAGCGGGGGGGGGGTTATATCCCCCATTAACTTTTTTCCAGTGAAACTTAATAATTTGTTTTGCCATAGAAAAACAAAGTATAAAATATAAGATTTTTATAATATTATTTACTATTTACCATTTTGTATAAAGCATGTATTTGTATATTGTATAGTACCTAAGAAGTGATATTCATGAAAATTGAGATAAGAAATAAAACATGAAAAAATGGAATGATAAATTAATTGAAGTCATTAATAAGTCAGAAAAGTGGTATTTTGAGTGTAACGAGAAAAGCATTTCTTTGTTCTCATTCAAATTGACCAGGTTGAGCTGTAATTTCCCTGCCTAGATTTATTTCCCACTCCATCATCAGAAAATATCCCTTCCCCATAGAAAATTCCTGGGCACGCCACTGACTATAGTATAGCTCTATATTGGTAAAATATTATTTTTGTGCAATTTTAGATTCTCTATGAAGCTATTACCAGGGATATATTGGTTCTATAATGATTTATTTATTGTTCTGTAAACACTCAAAGATTGGCAATTGTACAAAAATTAGTTAAATGAGGTAATTTTTTATATGTTCTCAGTTTTTCCCCTGAGCATAAGATAAAATAAAAATAAAAAAATGGAATTAATATTAGTTTTCATCTCATGCATGTTTATATTTATTTTATTAAAATGAGTAATTTTGTGTTCTAAAGTATGAAAACCATATGAAAGGCTAAGTCTGCTTAGTTTTATGAAATCGCGAGATTAATTTAGTACATTTTTTTCAAAAGGATTTTCAAAGTTCATAATACATCCAAAAATCACAACTGAATGTTTTAACAAATGTTCACAGTCATAGAGCTATAAAAATTGCTTTGCTCAGAATCGTTTTTTGAATGCAGTAAATTACTAATGATTAAACAAACAAATACCACTAACGCAACGAATAACATACACTCAAAACTACTATACCGGTTTTATTGAGAAGTATTAATTGCTGAACCAACTTCAATGAGTTTGAAGCTAAACTGTTTTTTTTTCTTCAAAATGTTTGTAGGGACCTTTTAAATTAAATATTTAAGTATTAGAAAAATTAATTAAATGAAAAACATACAGTCTTTGTGTTTACGGTTGTTTAAAATCCGATATGGCTATATTTATATAATTTTATTATAAAATATGAATATTACAATTTGTTGTAAAAAATTCTTTAGAAGGAAAAACCATTAAAGATCATAAACTAGATTGCCAGAAAAAACCAGAAAAACTCAATGATATATTAAATACAGATGTAGCTGGTCCATCTAATATACAGGTATGTATTTTTAATAAAATGTATATGAATATTAATGGAACCATTAAAATAAATGTACTAATGTACTATATTAGCTAGACTGATGAACCTTTAAATTAATTTAGGACTATTCTTCTAAATTTCATAGTGAGAAAAACTGTTTTTAATAATGTTTTACAAATAAATGTAATGCAGTTAATACTCTTGATTATTTGGTTACTAAATCATAATCATCATCAACACTTAAAATTGTTGCTAAGAGTAGTTGGCTTCAATTTTCTATCACACAATTGTCATTAGAGTCAATCATCTTGATATCACACTTCATATTGCTTTTAATTTTGTCTTTTCATCTCATATGGGGTTTTTTAAGTGGCCTGATTCTTGCTGTGTTATTTTCCAGTATCATTAGTGGATTTTGGTCCCATCAAACATAGATGATTGCAATATTTTAATTTTTTCTCTTATTAATTTCGATTTTATTAAAAATGTTTGAACCATAATATTTAAAAATTACAAATAATATGTGATTTTTTGTTGTGTAGATAAATGAAGATTCATTTCAAGAAACAAATAATCAATCTACATCTTCAGACATTAAAGATTGTAGGGGCCTAAAGAGAAAAGAGCCTACTTTATAGATGATGGTGGATTTGTTGAATTTAGATAACATACCTATTATGAATCTTTATAATTTATCTCTTATGATCTACAAAATGTTCATTACTTAAAATGTTCTCATCAGTTATTTTTCAGTTATTCATCATAGCCTAACTATTAAAAATGTACTTTTGTTAGCTACATAATTATAAATGCATAAATCATTTATTATTTGATAAAATTATGATTTTTTTTTCTTCTACATTCCATATTAGTTAGAAATATTATATTTATTTTTCATTCAAAGTATGTTATCAAATTATTTATTCAAAATGTCCTCATGGGACCTTTTGAAACTAAAGTAATAATTAATTGTATATTTACATTAATTGTATAATTGTGTATTATTTAATAATTTTATTTTTTAGTATTATTATTCTTAATTTTCTAAGTGATAATTTTAATATTTAGCCCATAAATACAATTTAACATTTTATGTGAAGAATATATAACACCTATGTAAATGGTTGAGAAAATCAAACAATGAGAGACACTTGTAAGGGGGTGACGGATATAAAATTTGTCATGAGAGCTATGAAGAGAAGTTAAGACATTAATTATATGTACAAATTATTTAAAGGAATAAAAACTTAATATTTAATACTAAGTAGTTTTTGACAAAAATAAATATAGTAATATAGTAATTAATTTAAAAATATCTGTTTTAGCTGTAGTGGTTTACAAATTGGCCTGTTTACTTAACAAAATATTTCTACTCATAATAACTAAGTTTGTGAATTCAATTTTTAATACATTATTTATCAGATAGGTTATTATTAGGGCTGTGAAGTTGATGATCTAAAAAACATTAAAAAATAACCAAAAAAAATATGCAATTATGACGTAAAAATGACAAAAAATGTCCTAAAAAATGACCTAAAAAATTATAAATATTTGTTTTAAATTAACAAAAATACAATTTTTTTTAAATATTTTACTATAAGATTCTATATTAATTTATCAAAGCTTAATTTTATAATTATATTCACTACAAAACGATAACAGCGAATGTAATCGGCGAGATAAAGTCGGATAGGTACTAATTTTTAGTACGTGGTAATTTCCAAGTTATAAGTTATCGGCATAATGGTCGACAAGAAACGATAAGAAGTGAACTAGTGTGAAATCAGTAAAAATGACTTAAAATGTGGGAAAATGACCTAAAAATGTCAAAAAATGACTTATAAAGTAAAAAACACCAAAAAATGCAAAAAAATGCAAAATAAAAATTAGTTATTCAGATCCACATGCTAATGAAACACATTTGTGGCCAGAAGAGCATCGTATAAAACGTTCCAAAAAAAAATGCAAAATGCATCAACTTCCGAGCCCTAGTTATTATGTTCTTAATATATTTGTATAATTTATAAACTATTTATTATAAAAGGCTTGTAATATTTATAATTGCATGTATGTATAATTATTTATCTAATTAAATACTATTTATATGTATTACTATAAATACTATATATGTAAAAAATATTTTAAAGTAGATTAAAGTAGCAAAATCCTTTTATATTAATAGTATGTTTTTACAGTTATACGAGTATATAGTTCATTAGTTGTGTTTTAATGGAAGTTAATGAAAATCAAATTGCTCCCTAACTAATATTACCATGTTTTCTGTGACGTAGCTGGAATTTTGTACAGAGGGGCTAATTCCAACAAAAATGAAAAATTATTAATTAAAAAAAAAATAGGTTAATAACTAAAATTAGTAAAAATTATTTAATACAAACTCAGTGGCGGACGCAGGGGGGGGGGTTTTGGGGGTTCAAACATGAATAGATGATTAATTTAAAACGTAATAGTTATTTTATCTTATGTACCTAAAAACAATTAATTATTCAAAAGACGTTAAAATATGCTAGAAAAAATGTTTTGGTAAGAAAAGTGAATCTGTAATAATTTGTAATTTTTCAATCTACGTCATCTACGTTATATCAGTCTATACATCGATTTTTGAAAATTGGAGCAACACTTCCCGTTTCAGTTGCTTCGAGTGAAAGATCATTCTCTTGTCTCCGTAGATTAAAAACCTATTTACGAAACAAGACGGCGGAGGACCGATTGAATGGATTAGTATTATTGAACTTGTACAGAGACGTAGAGATATCTTATGAAGATATCTTGAATATTATGGCAAAAACACCGAGGCGGATAAATTTGATTTTATAATTAATTGTTATGACTTCTAAAAATACAATAAATAATTATTTCAAAACAATGGTAATTATTCTTATTTTTTCAAAACCCCCCCAAAATTTTTTCCTGCGTCCGCCCCTGTACAAACTATATAATATATATAATATTGGTTATATTTTTTTTTGGATGGGCTACTTCATTAAAAACCCATGAGCCGCCACTGATCAAATATTACAGCTTAAATAAATATGGTCAATAAAAGCCCCCTTAGCCAACCCCTTGCCTACGTCTCAGCATGTTTAAATGCATATTTCATTATTAATTTTTATTATTGTTTGGCATTTATAAATAACTCATATTCGGCTACTGTGTTCAATATCAGTATTGATTTTAGTATATTAAAATTTAAAAGTAGGTACCCTAAATTATTTTTAATTATTGTGACTTATAGAGCTGCTTTTTAAACATGTAAAGATTGCCATAGTAAAATATTATACATTATTGATATTTATTGACATATTTTTTTTTTATCTTTATTGTGACTTGTGAGTAATAAACTTCATATTTAATCATTATAAAATATTTTTTTGATCGGTATTTTTCCTTGTACTGTGTAATCTATTGTTTTTATTCCATTGATCATTATACATTTCACTTTTGGGCTATTCCATTCACCAGCATTGTATACATTTTCTAGACTGTAGAGTTTAGAAGCATATATTTTGTGGTCATGAGTAATATTTTGTTAATACCGCTGTATCTCAGTATAATACCGGCTACACACGATCAGTTTTAACTGTCACTTTTCAATGAACAGTTATAACTGTTAGTTAAAACTAAATAAAACTCGTTTTTACATATTTTTAAAGTGAAATGTCTAACTTTTTAGTTAAAACTGTGCTTAAACTGACCGTATGTTCAATGTTGGAAATTATCGACAATCGTGTCGCAGTTGTCTACGCAATCAAATCCGTATATTGTTATATTTCCGTATCTCCGCGAAACCGCAAAAAATCAAGTGTCACAAAAAGAATGGTTGACTGAGTTTGCATGTTTCTGGAATTATGCTGATGAGGGATCGAGGTGAATTAATAGTCAACAATTTCAAATCTTCGTAGTTTCTACCAGTTGCCAAAAAGCGTAACGTCGCTGTTAATCTCATGTGGCGTAATGGCTTTTCTCATAACCGTATCAATTTTTCTAATGAGTGGAGTAATTTTAAGAAAGTAGATTGAGATCCGTTTCTTCACCCATTCGGAGATGGTTGTGCCTATCCTTTGGGAAAACTTTAAGTTCATTTAATATTTGAACATGGGAATAAATATTCCTTTTTTTAAGTGGTTAAAGAGTGGTCTTTACGGTTTTTTTTTTTTTAACCTTCTTTAAAACTAATAATGGGCCAAGCATCGTTGTCCGATGATATCTTGTGCACTGTACACACTACACTATATATAGTGTCTAGTTCTCTACACTACACTAGATGAACTGGACACAAAAAAAAAATGTCTGTCTTCAGTTAAAAGTGAACGTGTTTGGACCTAAGGGACGTCAGTTTTAAGTTTAAACTGATCATGTGTAGCCACCATAACAGATTTAATACAAATAAGTTGGTTAAGTTATTATTATTATACAACTGGTATGTGGGCGGGACTATCTCAAATTGTTTTACTACTGTTGAATGTTGCAATGCTTCTTAATCTGTTGGCCGTCAATCTTACACGTCTCTCCCACCCTTAATCAAATATCCTGCAGGAGAGTCCCCTTTCCAATTTTTTTTTTTTGGTATTTTCAATAAAATTTTTAAGTTTTATCTTAATTTTGTAAATGACATACAACTTTTAATTTTTTCTAGTATAAAAAATAAATTTGTCAGGTTTTTAATAATGCTGTAGTGTGTTTGATATAAATATAACTTAAATCAAATGCCTAGAAAGCGATTCCTATTAATTTATTTAAATTATCATCTCATTGTAAAATATAATATACATTTTCAATTTAATTTCCAATAACATTCATGTTTCTTTTTGACAGTGGATTTTTTTTTAATTCACCTACATAAAATTTACTGAGGAGACCCAGACCAGGGGCGTAATTAGGGGGACAGATCCCCCCAAAACTTTTATTTACTGCTAACATTTTGATCAAAGTATTCGTAATGACCAGGGCTCGTGAGAGAGAAAAATGCCTAAATAAGTACCTATGCACTTATGCACTAAAAGCTGGGAAAATATGCATTGAAATATGCCTTTAAAAGTTCAGAAATATGCATTTATATGCACTAAAAATCTAAAAATATGTATCAAAAATATGTAGATTAAAAAATAAAATAATTATACTATAAGTAAATTTTTTAATAACAAAAAAATGTCCATTTTCATATCATTCATATCATATGCGGGCTACGTACGTTTGTATTCGCTTTATCTGCTCTATACGTTTTATTTTTAATAATTTGATGTTGCGAAAACTCCCATATATTTTATACTGTGTAAAAATATAAATTATTGCATTTTGATCAAATTTCGGTAAAAATATGCACAGTAAAATAGAAAAATGCATAAATATGCCAAATAGTTAAAAAACCTCTAAATATGCAAAAATATGCAACATAAAATTTTACATACATAACCACAGTACCTTGAAATGGATTTCTATGTCACTTAGCATTAAATACGACTTAGCAAGATTGATATGCAACATATGAACTCACAAGCCCTGGTAATAACCATTCAAACTATACTCTCATACATTTTTTTTACTTTAAATTAATAAATAATAGTTTAAATAAAGGTACCTAAAATTAATTATAAATATAAATGTAATATTCTTGTGGTAGATTAAATTTATTTATATTATTACTAGCTTCTGTGTGCCTCTCTTTGGACGAAATTCGCTTTAGTAATATTTATAGTATTATTATTAAGTAACACGGATGGAAAACAGGAGATACCTGCGGCGTCAAGAGCGTTTGCTAACTAGTAGACACCGGCACACTTATACTTCTTATTACACTGACATATCATTGACGTCCAACCATATATTTCTACTATTCGATACACAATGTTATAGTAATCCGTTTAGGGTTTTATTTCCAATCAAAAGTAAGACATAAAAAGTCCACGTTGAGTAAGAAAAAAATTTTAGTTTCTCGCGGTGTAACTAAAAATTAAAAAAAAAACTTTGAATACTAAATATTTTAAAGTTTGAAAAAAATAATGTATTGGATATCGAAAAAAAAATAACCGTACACTTGAAATCCTACAAAGAATGGAGAGGCTAATATATTACAAGATTTTTTTCTAGGTAAAAAATCTTCTCAAACTCTAAAAGAGGCAAATTATGTACGGTTATAAAAAAACGAAATAAATCTAGACATAGTTAAATTTCTTCAATTGTTTTATATATCAGGTAACCAAGGCAGAAAAACCCAAAATTTGTAGAAAATATAAAATTTTAAAAATAAATATCAGGAATATATCAATATTAAACACGATATAATAAGGAAAAAAGAACAGTTTAGAACAATGATTTCATAAAAAAAATACTTATAATGTTATTTTATGATTACAAATACTATAAGATATAAAGTAAACCAAAAAATATGCACTTCTTAAAAGTACAAACAATTTTAAGTAAAAAAATTTCAAAGCAGAATAATAAAGTTAATTGTTTTATTGTGCTGATTTTATAAGTTGATGTATCGTCTTTGCTCTAATTTTGGCATATTTAACACAATTTTGAATCTGATTATCTTTTATGTAATTTCCTCCTGAAAATAATTATAGCATTACATTTTATTCGACATAAATTAATAGAATTATTTATAAATATGTATAATAGGTTATTGGATAATAACAATAACTGAAATATTAGGGTGGCTGAGAACTTTAGGAGTAGATTTATTACTTATATTACTATATTCAAAATCTAATCAAATTTCATTAATTAGCTAATAAATATACCGGATACTCTTACTTTTTCCTATGACGGCTATAATCTTTTTTTAGCTATGATTATTAAATAATTTAATTTAAATTGAAATTAAACCAATTATTAAATTTAAAACTGTAAAATACATTTTCATTACAACCTATACCATAAAATGGTATTTTTTTTAAATAATTTACAGTAGTTAAAGTTTCAAGTTATTAACTCAAATACAAGAAAATATAAATTTGACTATAAGTGTGATTTCCTTATATTAAACTTTATTACCAATAAAAAAAAAATTAATATCCACAGAGATATTTGGATATTTCTATTGAGATATCATAGTAGACCGTTTATATACAAACAAAATATTAATTACAGACTTACAGCACATTGAAATATATGGTGAAAAGTATATATTTAGTACAAGGCAGAAACAGTTATTACACAAATGATCTTGTAAATAAATACTTAAATACCTGGTTTATGTAATGAAAAGAGTAAGTTACCATCAGTAACAACTAAAAATTTACTGATACATAATTGCTCTTCTTCTTCAGTGGGATCAGCTAAAATATGTTTATCGTTGAATACTCCAAAAGTAGAAGCTACTGGTAAACAATTTAACTTTAGTAAGTTGTAATTTTCAATGACATTTATCTCATCAGTTTCTTTATCATATTTTACTTCAGGTAATTTAACTAAAAAATAAAAAAAAACAGATTAATTAAGTATTCACTCTAAAATAACTGTTGAATTACCTGTTTGTAATGCTGATAACAAGGCTACAAAACATGCATCTAAGACAGATCCATCATAGTTTAAACAATATATGTCACATGATAGAACCCATACTAATTTATCAACACAAATACACAATTGTTGAAGGTCTAGTATTTTGCAATTATTACACACTTCATTTAGGAAGCTGGTAGTTTCCATTGCTTCATCACACGGAATTCCAGGACGAATTTTTTTGTAACATAGACTAGGTAGTTCAACATTTACTAAAAGGTATCCAACATCAGGAGACTCAGCTTTGGGATTACCCAGTTCCTAAAAAAAAGTAATTTTTACAAAATGATAAAAATTAATTAAAATCAACAATACTGACAACTTTTATGCCACAAACTACAGCTGTATTTCCAATTTTTACAACTGCTGATCCATTTGCTGTATGTATTGAGCTAATATTTAAGGATGCATCACGAAATCCCATTAACTCCCTGCCATCGCTTCTTTTTTCGAGGGCCTTGAATCATAGCATTAGAAATAAATACACATGTACAATAACATACACAAATAATTAATTTTTCTGAATACTAATAGTAAACTTACAAGAAATTCTTTGATGTATGTTTCTTGTATATTTCTGAAAAAAAAGTAATTAATACAAATGATTAATTTTCTTATGGATATGTTGTTGGGTAAAAGTAAAAAAATATTGATTAACCAACCAATCAATATATTTTGGATATTTATTAAAAAGTGAAGAGTTCACTTCTCTTTAGCTAGAATATTCTTATAATACATCAATAAAATAAATGATTGGAACATATTACATACGGTGTAATAATTTATACAAAAATTATATACAATAAAAACAACTGATTTTAACTGAATATTATTCAAATGGAAGTAAATAAGTAGTACAAAATGTGGTAATTGTTTCAACGAACGAAATATATACATTTAAATATTTCATATTTTTCCCAATAATACTCAAGCAGTTTGCTATAAGACATGGATGATACGGAAGATACGGAAAACGAAAATCTGGTCGAGGGACATTTTTGTTATGTTAACTGAAATCAACGGACAGTTTCTACTACAATTTAGTATTAATAACAAATTGTAAATTATCGTAGACAAGCATAAAAAACGTTTTACTCACAACTTGATCGAGTTCATCTCAAGTCGTGACGCTGTCCGCGTGAACAAATAAATAAAATGTTAGATATTAGACCGGAGGAGAGATCCAAAGCACCGTGCACATTTCCATTGACATGTGCATTGTGCAATGCGGAAGGGTGATAGCGCAGAGGCACATGGACCTTATCAACCGCGGTAGTAGGTAAGGCCGTATGCAGTGTGACCAACGGTAACTTTGACGACGACCGGTAAACCGGCAGCACGAGTCGCGTTGCGTGTACAATGCGCACCGTACACGCCGCCGCGCCGCCGACACTGGCTCACCGCCCGCGGCCCGCTCCGCCCGCCAAGCGACGTTCACCAGTCCGACGCTCCGAGCACCAGCACCTGTCATTTGAAAAAAAATAACCGTTACCGCTCTGCGTCCGCCCGGACTTTTGTTTGCGCCACAGTCTTTTCTACTGCTGGCGGTCGGGTCGTGAACACGGAATCCGTGTGAAACTCGTCGGACGTATAATACATTTTCACTTCCGTCGCATTTTCGCATCGTTCAGTGGTCTACTCACGTTGCAATAGTGCAATTCTCGCGTATCAGCTCGTTCGTCGCGCGACTACAGTGATTGTAGAACCGGTATTTTTTCATTATTATTATTTCGCAATCGGTTTTACACTTTATTTCCGGCGCGTGAAAACCATCGGCAACGTTTTGCGTCTCCAAATGTCGGCCACCGGAGCCTGAAGAACACCGTCCGTCAGTTAGTGCTTACCGACTCTCCCGATAGTTCGATACGTTCGTTCGGCCGCCGTCGCCGTTAATTAGTTAGTTAGTTATTCGCACGGTCCGTCTTGGTAGCAGAGAGTCAACAATATGGAGTTCACAGTGTTCAGAGACCAAGAGAACGTGGGCAACGTTTTGCGCAACAAGGAGAACAACGCGCCGAGAGACAGACCGACCAAAAGACGGTCAGTGCTCGGCGTGCTGAATTCCAAGCAACCGCTCAACAAACAAGAGCAGCAGTTGAAATTGAAGGTACAATACTTCACGCGTTCCCTTCATTTTTTTTTTTTCATTTATTAAAACTGACCGCGTACGGTGTTACTTCTATCCATCGGTAGTTATGTGATTGCCCCCAAGTGATTTTTTAACTCTAGTCCCGATTATACGTATTTGTGTGACGCAGTGTCTTGTCGATTTTCTAAATTATTTTTTTTTAATATCCAATGAGTATTTAGATTAGATTCTAGTTGGACGAAGAGTGCAGATTTTCCAATCTTTCCTAATCATAAATGGCTGTTTTGCAGTCTTATGGCTTTGTCCAATTTTAATATAAATGTGTTGATGTCAGTCGAGCAATGGCTTATTACTTATTCATTTTTCTCACAACAGTGCTTATTTGCTTATGTAGTAAATTAATTATCTTCAGTAAAAATATTTCTAGACAATTTATGTTTCATTTGGGTATTAGTCATATTACATAGTAAATATTTTCATGCAAGTATTATAGGTATTCCGGAAAATTTAAGTTATCTTTTTAGGTAATTATGTGTTTCTTTAACCAATTTATGCTTAGCTATTTAAACAAAATAACTCCTACGTCTTGAGGTTGTGATTTTATTGAATTTGGATTATTTTTATCGGTTTATTTTACAAATACTCTCTTGCTATTTCGCACTGCTTATGTGTGTAAAGAATCTTGTAATGTATAGATGTACCTATTGCCGAGAAATTTTAGATTTATAATAAATTGAAGCATACAATTCTAGATTAATCAATGAAAACAGATTACTAAGTTAATTTAACCCATATATTATGTTAATCAGATTTTGTTTAAACCTTGATATAAACTAGTATTGCATAATGTATGATAATTATTAAATACTTATTTGAGTATTGGTAATACCAGAATAGCCAAATTAATTCATTATTATTATGTAATCTTAAAATATTCTATATAATTTAAAATTGATGATAAAATATCTTTCATTTTCAATCATACACAATTCAAAATATTTATAACTTTATTATTTCAAATAAGTAAAAATATTAAGTATTTTCATTTAATAGTTAGGTATTTTATAAAGCAAACATAAATAGTATAGGTATGTTTTACACCTAAATACTTAATAATTGTAATATGTTATTGCAAGTAATTCCATTATTTAATTTGTTATTATATTTTTATTGTAACTAATTACTGGGATTTGAGATCATTTGTTATTAATTTCTTTTTATTGAGTAATTTATTTATCCCTGTATATGTATAGCAATGTCTATGCTACTGACTATTTTAAATAATTTTACTTTTTTTTTATAAGCATTTTATTTATCCCTAAGTATTTTAAAGAAATTCTGATTTCAAAACGGCGCATAGTAAAATATGTAGTACTTTGGTTATTATTTTTTTCAATCACTTAAAACACAATAAATGTAAAATTATCGATGACAATATTTGATTTTTAGGCCCAAGGAGCTAATAAATTTTGTTTCCCTACCAAACCTTCTGTACCATTTACAATTCATGAAGATGATCCTGTTGCTTTTAAAAAAGCTGATGAAAAGTTATCTCAAAGAAATGTGGAAATCAAGAAACCAGCAGTACTCGAGAATGAAGTTAAAGTCAGTGATCGAAAGGTAATTAAATCAACAACTTAAATATTACATTTTTGAATTCTATTCAAAAACAAACAAATTTTTTTTTAAGGTTGATGTACCCGATATATCAGCAAAAGAACGGAAACCTTTATCTGATTTGTGCCAAGTCAATCAGTCACCTGTAAAAGAAGTATGTCAAACTGTTAAAAAGGATGATGTCAAAGATGTTGATGAATCAGTAAATTTAAGCTGTGTGTATTCACCCATGTCGGTTGATCATGATAGGTCTATGACTGCTCATCGATTAAGTTCTGACATAGACACTTATACTTGCGAGTTGTACTTGTATCTTCGAGCTGTTGAGGTACTGTAACATTATTATTTTTATCCAGTTGTGAACATTTATTAGATGATATTATTTATTTACAGAAATCTCACCGTCCTAAGCCTGGGTACATGAGAAGACAACCAGATGTTACATACAGTATGAGAGCAATATTAGTTGATTGGTTGGTTGAAGTAGCGCAAGAATACAAGCTACAAAATGAAACTCTGTACTTAGCTGTTTCATTTATTGATCGTTTCCTCAGTTTAATGTCTGTTGTCCGAGCTAAACTCCAGTTGTTGGGTACTGCAGCTATGTTTGTTGCATCGTAAGTTTTTTTAATTGTTTTATTTGGATATAATAATTTAATAACTATACAATTAATTATTAATCATATTTTTATTTCAGGAAATATGAAGAAATTTATCCTCCTGATGTTAGTGAATTTGTCTATATAACTGATGATACTTACACAAAAAAACAAGTGCTTAAAATGGAACAATTAATATTGAAAGTTTTAGGCTTTGATGTTTCAAATCCTACAACCATTATTTTCCTATCTCATATTTGTGTTCATTGTAATGTTTCGTTGAAAGTCATGTACTTGGCAATGGTAATTTAAAATATTTTCCTATATTTCTTTGTAATAGTAACAATAATACTGTTTTCTTTTTTAGTATTTGAGTGAACTGAGCTTGTTAGAAGCCGATCCATACTTATCATATACACCTTCCATGATAGGCAGTGGAGCAGTTGCATTATCTAGATTAATATTGGAGTATGAAGATATTTGGCCCAAAGAAATGTCTGATTTAACTAATTATTGTTTAAATGATCTGATACCAATTCTTAAACATTTAAACCAAACATATAAAGGTGCATTGCATGTCCAACAAAATGCTATTCGACTAAAGTACAAGTCTGCTCGGTATGTATTGTTCATTTTCTTTAAATACCTTAATACAGACAATATAGTTAAGATGATAAATAATTGTTTGTGTATTTTATATTCAAAATATGAAATACATATGGTATTCAAAATAATACCCTTATTGTAACCCTTTATTTATATTTAATAGTTAATACTAAATTTAAAAACAAACCTTTTATCTTCTATCTTAAATTAATTTAATTTATATATTAATCAAATTAATCTCATTATTTTATATCTTACATAATTTTTTTAAGATCTTAAAAATATAAAATTTAATGTTTTCATTTCTTTTTGATTATTAAGTCTTAATACTGAGTGTGGCTTGATTTTTATTAATTTACAATAACAGTTTTTCATGTATTTTATAATGATTAAAGAAGTGTTAATTATTAATGTGATCAGTCATTATTCACTATTCACTATTATATTTACTTCTCCTTTAATCTATAATAATATATTATATTTACTATTTAGTAATAATTTATTACTTATTAATAATTTTTAATAATTCAATCTTTACTATATTTTCTGGAAAGAAACAGATTTTTACCTTTTATTGTATTTTTTTTTATACATACATATATACTAGTAAAATAAACTTGGTAAAATATGTTATTAACTTTACTTCTTTGTGCAATGACGTATTTAAAAATTATTTTGCTTTTCTTGTTTTTTCTATTTTAGATACCACTGTGTCTCTGAAATTGAGTATAAAGACTTAGTTGTTCCCGAAGAAACTGCTCAACGAGAAATGGCTGAAAGGCTTAAGCTTGTCGACGTTCAAGACAAGTCATGATTAAATTGTTATTTATTTATGTTTTCGATTTTTTTTTTTTAAATACTTTTTAATTCTTTTGTAGCGAATGAAACATTTTTTGACACCTTTTAAATGATATATTTATAAGTTTGAAGAACAGAAATAAGTTCTAAACGAACCATTAAAACTGGAGATTTTTTTATTTCGCGCTTATAGAGTCCCGTGTAAATAAAATTTTTTTACTTTCATCATAATTCAATTTTTTTAAACTAATATATTAAATTAATAAATTATTTTTTTACTCTTATTAATTTAATTACAATTCAAAAATATTTGTCTTGTTCAATTGTTGCCGTTATTTATAACAGGTATATATATATACACTTGTTAAAGAAGATGAGTTTATTGTCATAAAATCACTATAATATTACGGCGTATCATTTTATTATTTATTTTATTATTTTTTTTTTTTTTATGAAATTTGTAAAATTGAAAACTAATTCTTTTAATGACCGTTACTAAATTTTGATTTGCAAATTATTTTGACTTGTAAAATCCATTTTCAATAAAAAATTACAATATTTTACGAAACTAATCTTTTTATATATTCAAGGGGTTCTTACTACTGAAAATAAATGAAAAAAATTTAAACATAAGAACAATGAAGTAATTGCATTTTAAACCTAAAATTAAAATTATTATATGTAATAGATTAATGTTTTTTTAAAACAAATTCTAAATAAATACTTTTTGGTTTTTTTAAATGTTTGTTATTATGTTTACATTACTATTATTTTACTTAAGTAGCATATTGCAAGACTAAGAATACATTTTTGAACTAAAATTATTTTCTGGTTGTGATATTTTTAGTTTATTATTTGGTAATTTTATAGAAATGGGGTAATATATGGAACATTTATTATTATCATGTACAGGGCGATGTTTACTCAAAAGTCAAAATGTAGATTGGTGATGGATATAAGCCCTATGTGTGTAATAATATCGTTTGGCTCTCCTTGAAACTAGTATGCCTGGTTTAATTATTTGTAGAACTTAATCTATAGATTATGTAACTAGATGTTGGCAGTACCACATTTTAAAAGTAAACAATATAATTTATAACACTTTTTATGTCTTATATATTTATAGGCAGGTGATCAAGACAAACGTTTTATCTTTTTTTATGTTAATTATTCAATGGCTTTAATTTCAACAAAACTACTTACAATAAATTGAGAACAACAGAGGCTATGATAATTTTCAATCTCTCCCATACACAACAAATTTTTGGAAAAAAGCTTTTAAACCTTCAAGTTTTCAATGGGTTTTGCTCAGTATACTTGATATAGTGGACCTAGCCCTTCATTTTTCCATTTTCATTCTTGTATCTATGTCTACATGTAATATTCTAAAGGGCACACATTGTAAATGAACATTATTTGGTTTTTACATATGTTTTTAAGACTAAATCCTCGAATTTTTAAAGTTTTTTTGTATGAGAACCCCCCTCCCCCCGATTCATCACTGCGATTATAATAATGGTTTTAACTATTATTATATTAATTATGTCAAAGTGTATACCTACTAATTTTTTTTTGGTAAAAGTGGGTTTATTTAACCTGGTTCTGAAATTATATGGTCCTTGTGGCTTATACTAATATAGCTATCTTTGGACATATACGAGTAGACTGATCCATCTGTCACCCTTCTCTCAGAATCATTTTTCGAAATCATTAGTATCTACATTGATTTCAAATGTATAAGAAGAATAAACTTATATTTGTGACCCAGTGACGTATTGAAGCGGTTATTTCGGGGCAGTCGTCCCTAGTAAAAATTTTTTCTAGAGGTTAGGTTGGAAGTTTGTACAGACCTATATTATTAACATTTTTGGTACTATAAATTATTATTAGATATTGGTGAACAAGGTAAGGTTCCAGTTGTCCAGTTATAACTTATTAGTGCAGACCTATTATATTAAATATGAAATAGAGAGACACCGTCAAATTTTAAAGGGTGGTTGTGTACGTTTGCCCCTTGCAAATAATCCTGTCACATATCCCTGTGTCTCACTGTACTAATGTATCTTCCACTTTTTATTTTAGATACTATTCAATTTATTAACGAATACAAGAATTAGTGATGTCATTAGGAATTTCGCTTGATAGTATAGACGTTTTTCACGTACAGATTCGTTGGGGCTGTATGCTTCCCACGCTTCCAGTACTTATGCATAAAGTATTCAATTAATCTTTTAGTACAGTTTCATAACTGTTCGCCTGCAAAGCCCTAATGTAAATGTGAAATAAAAAAAGTACCTTAATATTTTATAAAATACAATTTCAGATAAAAAATAAAATTATTTCGATAAATATTGTGTAATATAAAAATATCAAATACATATATGTGGCTGACTATAGCTGACTTTATTAAATTGAGTGAAAATTAAATTTTTTATTTATGTATAAAATTTATTATGTATTATATAAAGTTATTTTTCCAAGTCTGTCCAGGGATGATAGTAACAATTTGATGACCTCTACCATAAAAACATACCTACTAGAACAAAAAATTAAATATTTACGAAGATATTTCTATCGAGAAAAATGTTGGACCACTCTGTATAGGTAGACATTTGATATTATATTATTTAAAGGAATAATCCACGGGGGCTGGGAGATCTAGATTCTAGAGGTATTTTACCCAGTCAGTAATTTTTGATGTGGTTGTTTACAATTTTTTATCAAATACTTCTTTTCAATAATATATGTTTACGATATCATGCGATTTCGTTTCTATATGATTGGCAATATGGTATTTTTTTCTCATACACACACGACACACACCAACTAACCTAAGGCCCTTGCCCCTTACCTATAATAACTAAACCTAACCATTGTCAATCGTCATTATATTATATCCACGCCGCGGTCAAGTTGTGAGATTTTTCCGCGGGTTTGAAAGAATCCGTGACCCGCTGTCCCAAACATGGGCGGACTGGGAGTCGAGTAGCCCGGGAGGTTAATCAGCAATTAGGGCCTACCCAGATTTTCTCTAAAAAGAAAAAGGAGTATTTCAACAATGAGAAGAATGAAAACATACCTCAGGTCAACCATAAAAATTCCTAGGCTAAATGATTCGACGTTAATTTCCATAGATAAGTGAGCAATTTATTGATAATCCATCGGCTGTTGTTGATGAGTTTGCCATCGTAAAGGAAAGAAGATAGAATTTTGACTTTGAAAATATGTTATTAATGGACAATACGTATATGTTGTAAGTTATTAATTATTAGTTATTAGTAATTAATAATTATAAAAAATGATCTTGTATTCTGATAAATGAAAATTGCAAACTTTGCCTTAAGTTATTAATGATTAATACAAATAATCATTGATAACTTTGAAATTATAGGTGGCCAATACCAAAATTGGGATTAGTCCCCACTCCCGTCTAATAGTGGAAGGTTTATGTGGGCCTATCCAAAAAGAAATTTATAGCTACGCCCCCGGGATCTAGCCCATACTTCTATGGCTGTATGTATATTTTATATTTTAGAATTTTAGATGATCATCGATGAAGCCGTCTGCGCACAAGACGATAAAATGACCAATATTATCGGTGACGGTTTCACTGATCATATTATTACGCGTGATAATATTTTATTTATAGAATTCTTCGATTTTAAAAACCCGTGATAACATAAATTGTACGTAAAATATATGTATAGTAAATGAATGGTGTTTTACCATAATATTAAATGTTATGAATAATTTTTATTTATACGACATGACCGAGGGCAGTCGCCTCCCTGGCCAGTCCGCCCATGGGCTCCCAAACAAGTATGAATGCCACTACGTCAGTACGTCTTCGCTGTTCGATCTGCACACTTTTAAGTACGTACATCCTAACCCACCCGCAGCTCAAAAGTTTTCACAAGATCTCGAATTCGTGGTACGCCGATAATATTATCTTCGCTGTAGTACCTCTGTATCGTACAGCAGCCGGTCGGCGGGGCGCGAGCAGAGAAGCAGGCAGTCAGTGGTGCTCGCCCCCTCGTCTTTATATGGTTACACGGAAAAAGGCGTAAATATTTTACACAGGCGTATTCTATACACGATACAGGATAATCGAGGATTCGTGTTGAAACACGAGCCAGGAATCGCGTACAATATGGTCCGTGCAGTGGCGCCCGGAGGATTTTTGAGAGCGCATGCAGTTAAAAAAACATTCACCCGCCCACCTATTTAGTGCCTAGTCACACCTAACCAACTACGTACTACATGCAGCATCGGCATCAAGAGCATCGGTAAATTGTTGTTGGTAAAATATTAATCGAACCCAAAAACCAATATTTTATCCCGGGTACTTCTAAATACAAATTAAATTATATTAAACTTTTTTAAAACTGGTGTACTTGGGAAGTGGGGACATATTAAATAAAAATTGTACAGAGTAGACATTTGAATAATTGTAAATTGCAATTAACATTTAAAATTGATATATCTGTACAAACAGAACACATCTGCTGCTACCGCTTGCTATAGTCGAACACAGAATGACAATAGTTGATACTAAGATTTCAAACTACCAAACCATTAATCATTACACCTAATTTCTTCACTCCAATATTATTTGCAGTTCGAAGTATCAAGTAACTAGTAAGTATTTCTGTTACAAAGGTAGAGTCATCTCTCTACGACATCCGTCGATCTAGGCACCCCCTCCCCACCAAGAGCACATGCAGTTGCATTACTTGTTCACCTCTCTGGGCGCCACTGAGCCCATGTATGTCCGCATTGTGTCCACAATTTTCGCAACACGTGTTTATGATCACCCTATATGTCTTATAATATATGTGTAATGGGTTTTTTTTTTAGCAACGTTGGTATTGCTCGTAAAAATACGAGGAATATTCGTCGTAGACGGTGAAATCCTCAAAGGCACACTACATACATTTTAAATTCGTAATGCGTATACGAGTAGAACTTGCATTTTCGCAGTGCAACACGCATACAAATGACCGGACCCGCTTTCACGACCAGGACTATATTACCGTAGTATGGTACTATATTAATACTAGTCAATTTTTAACCGGTTCGCAGTATACACTTTAATAGTACTCTATTTTTTGGGAACCAATTGCTCGACAATATTATGTTTGTAAATGATAAAATACACTCTCAGGTCTTGGCACAGGACACTGATGTGTAATATTAATTTGAAATTGAGATCATTGACGACAAATCGTTTGAATAACAATCAAAATACAATTTTCAGTGGAACTCAGTCAAGGAAAGTATGTACGACCAAATATTGTTAAAAATCAACTAAAGCTTATATATTTTACCGCTGTTATTATTTTTAAAACTTAAGACGCGCGAAGGAAAATCGGTTGCCTTTTGAAACTTAAAAAATGTTTTCAATATAAAAAAAAAAATCATTATGCATACAATAAATCCCCCTTGATTTTCTACAATATCAAAGCTATAGAGAAGGATTCTGATTTTGGGAAATTGGATATATATTTATATTAATGCAATATTTTCGAAGTTAAATTATTTTAATGAAAACGTCAATATTTACCATTGACAACTATAGCGACGGTCGTTGGACGGATAACCGTTTTTATTCTCGCCGTAACTCAAAACAATCGAATCGTATATTCATTATTTATTTACTAGGTGTATGTATCGGTCGAGTATGTTCAATGTGTCACTATCATAAATCATTAAGTACAATACGGCAATAAAATGTTTTATATTAATATAATATTGATACGTAACAATTAACAATGATATTTAGAAGCGTCCCTCGGGTCATGAAATGGGGTTCACTGTACATATTATATAAATATAAACGAATGATAGAAACACATGTTTTGCTTTTTTTAAAACAAAAATGTCTATATTATTTAAAAACAATTAAATTTATTAACAATGGGCATTGAATACATTTTAAATTAAAAAGTTTATATGAATTCAGCAATTTCTCGCTGTTGTTTAAAAATTATTTTAAAAAACTACATTAAAAAAATATTTAATACTCTTATTCAAAATGTGGCATTTATTAAAATGTCAAGTGTTAATACTAAAAATTTAAATTCTAAAAAACTATGAACGAATTAAGATAGACTTAAAATACTCAACGTTTCTTAAATGTATGGAACGTGTATTAAATCTAGAGTGCAATTTGGCAAACATTGAAAATCTTATAAGTTATTATTTTCTGAATTTCAATTAGATGATGAAGATCGATTTGTTTTAAAGGCTTTGCAATTTCCATTAAAAACTAATAGGCCTAAGTAAACTGTTCGATAAGTACTAAGTCTTACTTAGCGTAACTTTTAGTGCTGCGTGTCTGCATCGATTTCCTTCTGGAATAGGAGATTCTTGGAAACTTTTAGAGGACACCCGTCTTCGTAGACCTATTTCACCTATACCCGTTAAAAAAAAAAAAAAAACGTATTATTATCTAACCTCTGTGACTGGTTGGCTTCGTTGACCGTTCTGTGTCTTATAGTTTATGGCTTAATGCGTTGTCATTGCAATACATTCCGTTTTTGTCGTATACCTACTAAAATAGAGTAGGTATTTCACTATGGGACCACTAGGGGGAGTGATCGGTTTGACCCCTATCTTCTATTACGGGACATGCCACTGAGAATATTAGGTACGTCCCAACGGGCAAGGACAGCTCTTATTCTTCCCTTTAACCAAATACCGGCTGGAGATAGTATGAAAATCGCTATATAATATTATAATATATTATGCGCGTGTACACGCAGTACCTCCGAGGGGCGAGAAGACTGGTCGTCGGTAGGCAAATAGAGAAAACGTCGATTAAATATCGACTGACTTTCCGTATAGTTTTGCATACATTAATAAGGTCGTTCGCCACGACCGTTTGAATTCGGCACCGATACAATAATGGTGCGAGTTTGACAACTAACAGCTCGCCGCTATAATATACTGTGATAATATAATAGTGTCTTCTCGTCACCGTGCCCCGAGTGTCTGTGCGATTTAGATGCCGGGTATGGTTCTAAACTTGTTCGACTGCTTTATGCCCTTGAACTTGAACAGTTATACGTATGCATATAAATGTATTCCACATATTTGTTTTGGGCGGCGAAAGAATTTGAAGAGAAATTTTAAATTGGACATATTTTGTTTTACTTGGATCAAACTACATATTATATAATTTATATTATACCGCATATTTCGAGCTTATATGTATAAAGGGTTGGACGAGGAATATAGAGAACATTCAGAGTTTTATTGAATACCAATATTAATATATTCAAGTATTGTAATATCATTTTATGTCGTTGTTTCCCAACTGTACTACTTCGTAAACCGTGTCTCGTGAAGTCGTGAAGCTATAAATAATCTAAGAGGACGTGACCCATGCCGGGTCCATAGATATAATAATATGCTTTGAAAAATATATTCAGAATACGTATTGTTTATAAAATAATGTGTAAATACACACGATACATTAATGTATACAAATAAATCCATGAGCATCTGCTGTTTGGGATACACTCATAAAAAAATATCAAGTTAAAAGAAATACACGATAATCACACGGTGCGCTTAATAGCGATTGTGGTAACAGATTTTCGAGACCGATAAAATACGTTTCTAACGCGACGCGTTTGCATGTAATACGTTCACGAATATAGTATTACCTACCGCGAACATGTGCATTACATTATTAATACGCAAGTGCGACCCAGATGGCATCAATTTTTCGTCGATGGTATAGGAGTAATTAATTCAAAATCGTATCATAATATTATAATTCATGCTTAAGACTGTGTTGTGGCGAGGGTTGTTCCGCGTACGGGTCGCAACAACGGAGAGGGATTGCGGCAACGCAACACTGCGACGGGTACCTGTACACAATATATACTCACTCACATGAATATAATAGATGGTGTAGCCAGAGGGTCGTATTTATTATACGCGTTGGTAGTCGGTACGTATTACGTAATGCATATACATATATGCGCGTAATATATAATATATAATATATATATTATGTACGGACGAGTTTTGTTTTGTTGCTGAAAAAAAGAAGAAAATATCGTTAAAGATTAAATGCGATTTCGATCATGACCAATCGATGTACACTTTATATAATCAGGGGTGTAGCTATACATTTTTTTTTGGGTAGGCCCACATAAACCTTCCACTGTTGGACGCAAGTGGCCTCCTATAATTTCAAAGTTATCAATGATTATTTTTATTACTCGTTAATAACTTAAGGCAAAGTTTGCAATTTTCATTTATCTGAACACAAGAATGTCTTACGAGATAACTTTTTTATAATTATTAATTACTATACTCGTAACTTACAACATATACGTATTGTCCATTGATAACATACTTTCAAAGTCAAAATTCTATCTTCTTTCCTTTATGATAGCAAACTCATCAACGACAGCCGATGGACTATCAATAAATTGCTCACTTATTTCCCTTTCTATGGAAATTAACGTCAAATCGTTTAGCCTAGGAATTTTTGTAGTTGACCTGAGGTATGCTTTCATTCTCCTCATCGTTGAAATACTTCTTTTTCTTTTTAGAGACGATCTGGGTACGCCCGGGCCTACCAGGCCTACCTACTGGCTACGCCCCTGTATATAATACAATGATCGGCGACGATGCGGGTACAAGACTGGAACGAATATAATAACGTAAGAGCCGAAATACCACTGGCTGCTTCACCCAAAACTCCTTCAACAGCCATCATCAGCAACTACCTATTTTAAAATGTACATTGTTTATAGATTGTGCGATAAAAATATTAATAGCACGGAAGAGAAAAGTATATGATTCGACGTGTGTTACGTATACATACCTATCGGGTGCGACGTGTCGTCACACACAAGCCGATCTATATATATAGACGAGGGGTGCTACGCGTACACGTGCAGCCGTCACCACCACCCCGCGAGGACGACTGCGGCATACCGTGGAACCGTCTCACGGCTGGATACATTATTATACTATATCTATACAGGTATACCTGCCTTTATGTACGGTATAAAACAGTATACCTATAATACGTGTATGCTCGTAGCCCCCGAGACTGTCGAGTTTCCCTTTTCCCACAATGTGCCCCCGTTTACCTACACACTGCACTCGTGTGCTGTAATAACGCGCGTATTGTTTTTCACCCCACGTCCGCGACGTCTGTAGTGTCCCCGTACTGTCTTGCGCGCGTGGGACTCGGCCGGTTACCGAAGGGCAGTGTTTTTCGCGCGCGGTTCAGTGTCCCCCCCGCGGTCTATAACATGCTTTATATGTAATACCTATAAATATATTATTTGTTATTACCTGTTCGAATTATACACGTGTGAGCGTTGCATGGACGGCGTGTACCCAGACGGAATTACTACTGTAGGAAATGCACGAGCGTGCGCAGCTGAGTAAGGGCCAGGATAACGTCGGGTGTACGGGGGAGATGTAGGGAGGGTTGGCGTTAGAGGGTGACGACCGGTTCAACGATTTATTTCCAATTCGATTTTCAAATCAAGTCGATCACACGCTTACGTCATCGTGGTTTTTATACATATCGTTCCTAGTTTATGATACGTTTCGAAGAGTGCTTAGTGAAATAACACCACGGTCACGTGGGATCAAAAAATGCCATTTTGAACACAATGGCTACTGTTCTTCAGATACTATAATGTCTACCACGGTGTATTAGAACTGGAGCGGACGCAAATATATTCGTTTTTCGTTCAAATTTGAAATAAGGAAATTAATTATGACAAAATATTGATTTCGATTAATTTAATTTCGCCCTCCATTAGGTCTCGGAAATCATGGTCACAACATGGTCTAATCGTCGTCGTTCGTCGTAACTGTGGCACAGCGGAAAGGGATGAGGGATTAAAATCGTAACATTGGAGAGTTGTTTTCCAATTCGAGCGTTGATTTAAAATAATTTAATAGAGATCTTTACGCGTGCACCGAAGTTTGTCGTAATTTATCTCTTACCTAGTTTAAATTCGATAATATTGGATATTGGGTGGGGGGAATAGTTTCAACAAGTGTTTACAACAAACTTTAAATAACGAGTATTAACTCTGGATTTTTAGAGTAAGTTGAAAGTTATGCTGACGGAGGGAAGTTCAGAAGAAAATAATTCAGAAGGAATTCCAGACGCATGTATACGTCAAAACATATTCGTTTTGGATGGATAAAGCTCATATCGGGTCTTTTCCGCGAATAACCGTAGAAAATAAAGAATTTTAATCATGTGGGTATAACGCGATGCCAGTGATTTTATATTATTACATACCTATAGGCTATACTATACGCAGACTGAGTATGTACATCACTCGACGCGGTACTTTTGAAGCACATATGGTAAATATACGCGCTGAATTGAAGTCGGTATACAAACGGTTTTGAGCCTTTTCGTGCGTTTGTTATAGACTTTCGCGCAGTAATAACCAATAGTGGTTGATCAATAATGAATACGCGCGCATTCATTAGATTTCATGAAAAAATTACGTTTTAAATAAATTATCAAACGAAATTAATAAAAATGACCGAATTGATGAATTTTTTTCAAATGTATATTTATCGTCATCACAAAGGCGAATAAGTACGTATACGTTTTTGGAATAATGTCGTAATAATAATAATAATAGTCGTATAAAAAATATAGAATTACAATTGAAAAAAATATTTAAGCTCAATTTTTCAATTGAATACGATAAATATGTATTTTAATTTTAATAATTTCACTCAACGAACTTTTCATTTGAGCGATAAAAGGATTAAGAATACCATTAAGTACAAAGTTTGTTCCAAATCAAAATATCATTACTCAAAAATCGATTTTCAAGTACACATACAGTTTCTTCAACTGTATATGTTAAGATGTGCATCCTATACTGTGCCTTAGAATAAGAGTTGCTTAATTTTAATATCAATTCGAACCCAACCGCCATACTTACAAGTAATCCTAGGAATGCAGTTAAAATTAAAACGATTCATGTTGAAAATCTGTTTGGTCGTCAGTATTACATTACATTAATAAATTTGAGATTGGTTCCATGTAATAATATTATACTGATATCACTTGTACAGTAACCACACATGGATGACAAAGCGAATAATTTGCTTTGATCGCGGTGGGTAGAATATAGACAAGGACATTAACAAAACGTAAAAAGACTTCTCTTCGCATTACACACAATCTTCTATTTCTCGCAGTCGTCTTCATGCTTACATTGTGTCTATATGCGATAAAAAAATATAAAAAAAATTCTACACATTAATATATTACACATAATCTTATTTATTTATTTAAATGTATTTATTTTTTTATGTTATATTCTTTTTCGGTCAATAATAAAAAAAAAAAAAAAAATAAAATATCGGTGCGATAAAAATTAGATTTTAAAAGCTTTTATCATCACATTTATTCATACTAGATGGAGTAATTATATAAAATGCGACATGGTTATAACAATAGAAGCAAAGTTTAAAATTATTTTATTTTGTTGTTCACACAACAATAATTAATAACATACCTCTCCTTTCTCGTTGATAAAAATGCGCAAATTTCAATAAAATTGTTTATTCTCTAAATAAAACAAGCATATGGGCATTGTATATCAATAATAATCGAAAACACATTTTTTATAGTTTGATAAAATACGAAGAAGACCCTGAGGTCCTTGTCAATATGGTTATTATCACAGGTTTACCTCCACCTCCGCGAAGATACTCCGGTGCAGACGGTACTCCCAGCAGTGAGGTCTCGGAGAGAGAACGATGTGAAGCAATCGGACCGCGAGTCGAACGACGCACAGAAAAGGTGCGGATGAAATACAAATAAAAACTGCGACCGTAAAGACCATTATTGTTATTCATTAGGCAAACAATGTTGTTGAAATAGCACACTTTCCCGCTAACGTCGCAGACTTGAGTACGTTTAAGCATGTAATAATACGGCGGATCGTGGAGTGGGTTTTATCTCTGAGCCCCTTTCCCTTGAGTACGTTACCGTATTATCTGTATAATATATTTATAGTCTCGTGACATATGTTTTACTACGATAAGAGTTACCTAGTTTCATTTGTTCCCTCGTAATTTAATCAAATCACGAGAAAACGATTCCGTATAGTCCGCATATAAGTCTCCGCGGGTGTGCACTACGAGGGTGAAAGCGAAACAGATCGGCGAGACGAGCAGAGCGAGATAGAGAGAGAAAGAGAGAGAAGGAAAACGATTTATATTCCTGTATGGGCATTTTATCGAAAATCTCTTTGCAGCTTTCGGTCTGCAGTCGTCTTAAGACACGTCTTCCCGTCGCCGTACGAGCTACATGCAGACCATCAGCCATGTCCATGACCCCGTCATCGTATTCGAGGATCGCGACGCGCCCGCCCCGTTCCGTCTCGTCGTCGAGCGCAAACAGGAGGAATTAGTTCGCGGAGGAAGGCGTGTGTTCGACTTTGACTCAGCACATCGTCGACACATCCGTTAAATGCGTGCACCCACGCAAACCTGTACGCGTTATCCGAAACAATACACGCGGCCGCGGTAGGTACCTGTCAAATCGAACGGTTCTTCCGTCAGACATTTAACCGAAGAAATATACGTGAAGGTGGCCGTGGGCGTGAGGACGTTTCGATTTTGTGCATTTCGCATAGAGTAATACGTGTATTACGCGTGGAATTCGATTTCGTACCATTACAATAATATAGTTGTACGACGCGAGTGCTGGAAATACCGGAAACGACGTTTCCTTCGACGGAACGTTTCTTCAATCACATGCGCGATTTCGTACCAGTCGATTTTGACTATACGTTACATAAAAGCCATCACGTAATCGGTTATCAGTCATCACTGAAATGTCGGTATTTTTATTCCACTGCATGCAATTAATGTTAATAATATCGGTTTAACAAAAGCTAATTTCAATTCGCGTCGATTTTATTCATTTTCGGATACGTATATGAATTTTATTCTCTCCCAAACATACCGTAAACGTGTCAAATATTCCACTGGTTGACAATTTGTTTAATATATGTAACGGGTTTCAAAGAGTGTTTCAAAATGTTTATCAACATTGAATACAAGATCAAGGATATACGATAGAAATTATTAATCACATTTTACCGATTGCAGCCTTTTTTTTATAGCTATAGAGTTTCATTAAGAATTTGTAGACGTTAGAACGTTTTATACAAAGGAAATATGGATAAATGTGTGTTTTCAAAGAAAGACCAGGATTAAATTTGTTTTCTATCCTTTGAGACGAGTTGGGCCTTAAATACTGTGACATATACAATTTTCTGTTTGAAAGCGGCGTTTCGATAATATTTTAGTATTTTACCCTTTGTTTTCCCAGCCGTTAATATGATACGACTACTCCAGCAGATACAATGAAATATCTCGAATATCTTTCAAAGTGACGTCTACGCGTCGCAATAGCTGTATTCCGATGCTCGCTGCACAGAGCGACTATGGTTTTTCGTATGAAAATAAAGTATCACTAGCTCGGTTGAATAGAAATTCCATCGATCTGACGCCGAATGTAATGACTTTAACAATCTATTCATGTACTGTCACCCGATAAAACCACATCCTTATGTATAATATATTACGTGTAACCTAACCTGCAGTACTACCGCGCACTATACTTTCACCATAAATACTAAAATTTTCTTATTTTACACACAGCTCGACTAAGCGAATCAACCGCGATACATGCGTACCGACCCTGTTGACCGTCGCGGACACATATATTATAGTGTATAGCTGATACGCGTTTTCACGCCAATTGCGACAAATCATACGATCAAAATGTCAAATATTATATTTTATCATGGTATAGCACGTATTATGTTTTTTTGTCGTTTAGTCGTGGCAAATCTGCGTACGACATCACGTCACCATCGCCGTGGCGCTCATGCAACACGTAGCTCGCTTGTAAGCGCCGCAATAATAAAACACTCTGTCGAGCGTACCACTTAAAACGTCACGGGTCGGTGGGACGAGACGTGTGTGTCAGGGATAAGGAGGGAGGGGGTCCGCGGGGACACTTTTCCTTCCGAGTCACCATTTGGCGACGGCGGCCGCGTAAAACCGCGACGTGCGCCGAAAACAAAACGCTTTTTATCCTGTATGCAAGGCAGAGGGTAAAGGGCAGAGAGAGCGAGACTAAGAGAGAGACAGAGAGGGACGGTATGTGCGTGTGAAACAATGTACAGTGTAACAGTCAACGACCGCGAGGAGTGGATGAGAAATGGGGGAAAAAAAAACGACCGTGTATATTTTTACTCCTGACATCATATTGTGTTGTAGATACTGTACACGAATTCGTGTATTATATAGGTATTGTGTGTACAGGGTGAGCCGCCTCGCGTTCTCTCGCTACCTTGTGCTGAATGTTTGGCATGCACGTGTAATGTATATGAAATAAAGCGCCGCCGAAGAAACCCCCCCCGGTTCACCCCCTACATAACAATACGCGTGATCTCGTTTTTTTTTTGTTGCACACACACGTGTACATACATGCATGCATGACTATATATATTGGTACGCACACGGTCACGTCTCGGCGGCTGCGAAGGAGCTGCGGGCGTTCGAGTTCGTTTAGAAAACAAAATGTTTATTCCTGATTTTCGTTTCCACGTGTTATGCCGGGTGTACAGTATAACATACGTACACTGTATGGGTACTATATTTTATGTACGTTCTGTTGGTGGCAAGACGTTTCGAAGTACTCGGTAACAAACTACTTACGTCGATACGTATGCGTGGTCTCAGATGCGTATTTTCAGCACGATCAGTAACGTGAGCAGGATTTTGGTTAGGTTTGGATTTTCACCATCGATTGTTGTATATAATATTATCATCCGTGAAGATTATCTATGCTTAAAATTTGGGGGGAGAAAGCCATTTCGGGGGAAAGGGGGAGGATATAACTAGAACCCTGAACTTTACTCCTGCGTATGCCACTTATACCATTTATTATATTATATATTATGTATAATATAATGTCTTATTGCTGATATAAATAAAACTAGGTTTCCGTTTACGGAGTGTCACTCTCATCAAATATTTACGTGCAGGTACGTTCATATACCTCTAATTTTTTTAAACAATTGTACACCCCAAATAAAGACAATCCGTGGGATACGCACAAATACAAATGCGGCTCGCATTGATACATGCACTCGTATATATTTAGAGTGGTGTAACTTACCAATGTATTCCGAACTATTCGTAATGATATAAAGGTATATAACAGTGAACTCGATACCCGGCAATGGGTTGTAACACCATATTGTACGTTTTCCCCTAACCCCTTTATTTTTACCTAAAAGACTGAAACTACAATGAAAGAATTTCGATCTTGCTCGTTTTTTACTACTTTTCTGCAACCCGCTTGTCCGTGGCTTAAAGAAATACGTTTTCTACCGAAAAAACGACCAACTATTCCGTTCAAAAATTAGCGCGACCGCGTTTCTCTGTTGACAGTGTTATTTATTTATTTTTTTACCGACGTGAGCAAATATAATCGAATGCAATTTAACGCTCCCTTCAAAGTGTCAGATCTTTTACCCCTCGAAATAACTATTGACTATTTTCGTTCCCACTTCAGTGTTTTAGAAACGCCAAGAAATTATTATTCGAGTGTTCGGTGCTCGTCGATGTGCTCCGTAAATCGAAAATATCTTTCGACTCGTCTGGCGGTAAACAGCTGCGATTGGATGTAAATGTAATCGGTACAGTATTCTCATCGTATTCATTTAATGCAGATGGAGCACAACCAACGTGTGTAATTGCTGTAAATATGTTACCTCAGTTTAAAAAAAAAATCCTAAATCCTTAAATATTGTTTACTAATACCAAACGAAACGCCGCAGAGCAAGTATTTTCTTTAAAATCAACAGATTTAGTTACTTTAATACAAATTTAACATTCATTTTTTCTCTTTGTTAGTTAAATAAAATATTAACGAGAAAATTAATCGATGTATTCAAATTCGATAAAACTTCTTCACTTTTAATTATATATCGTCTATACTCCAATGCCGATTTTACGGGGCGAGGGGTCCAGTGTTTTTTTTTCTTACGATCAAAGCCTGAAAATGCTAGAAAATTGACCCTAAATGTTTAATAAACAATTAAAATGTACGTATTTTATATTTTTTTAAAACTAAAATGTCCGTGGGCATCGGGAAACGCAAGAAAATGCTCAATTTTTAGTTTTTACAAAAGAATTGATTAAAAAATATTTGTGTGAAAAAATGTGTATTTTATTATTTAATAAAATTGAATTAAAAAATGATTAATAAAATATGATTAACGGATAACTAATTTTTTATGTTAAATTTTTCATAAGATAATATCCAAGACCTCCCGGAAAAAATCCTTAAAATCGCCACTGCTACACTTTGGCATGGCCGCGGCCCGCGGCAGTGCATAAAACCATTATAGTCCAAAATTGCTATATCTAATCGATTTTAATGTTTTTAAACTATAATGATTTCTTATCATGAGCAAAGACGGAATATATTTTATCAAATGGGTGTACCAAACATGCATTAAGTATGGATTTGACTCCTTGGACATTTTTTTTAGTATAGGTGGGTATAGAGACTATTTAAAAACAAACATTAAGTCAGTAAAACGACATATCTATGAAAAACAATAAAACATCATTATAAACTTTAATCTTATAAATCGAAAGCAATAAACGATGAAATAAATGATAACATTTTTTGTTAGGTATGACCCGTAAATTATGATTTGAAGTTCAGTAATAAAATATAATCCGTTATCGTCGTTTTAGCAGAGTATATATATATAAAAAAAACACTAAAAAAACACGAATGATGATTTGGTGATTTGCGTTTATTTTCTACTCTCGGTGAAGTTCAAAAAACGAGACGGTACGAGTGTACGAAACCACGTGTCAAACCACGGGTCGTACCTGACATTTTAAAATGCCATTACTAAAAGTTTATGATGTACGAGCGATACAGAGTGTGTGTTCTAATTGTTTTTAAAGTGCGCAATCGTGTCGTGTCACAGGATCTGATTTTAACGACAGTGCCGTCGAGATTTTGAGCTCCGTATAGTCACTATACAATATTATAGGTATGCTTGTATAGTTGGACGTATACGAGCGACGAGGTGGCGGAAAAACACTCGTAAGCTCTACGGTTCCAAATTGATTTTGAGTGAAAAAAAGTCGTTTTAGCATTAGATATTTGACGCTAGAACTAGAAATTTTTTAATATGAAAAAAATAACGATAAAAATAATAATTCGCTATCCATATGTAACGAGTGCCAAGATATCTATCTGCCTATCTATCTGCCTTTCTACCCAAAGCATAGTTCAAGAATGAACAGAATATCAAAATACATGAAACTATCAATAATCACTGTATACCACAGAACATGGAAGAAGTCTTAAACACGAAAAAAAGCACAAAAATCATAAACTTCCTAACAAACATTTATTTTATAAAATGAAAACTTTAAAATGGGGAAGTGTAATTCTAGTTACTAAGTCAAAACATATGTGATGTAATTATTATTTTTATTATAGTTGTAACATAATGATTCAAATAAACACTAACTGAAAAAGTTGAGCATCATGCGTGTAGGTTTTAAGAATAAAATCATTATTGCTACTAAAATGAAAAAGAACGAAACTCCAACTAGTTTTTATTCTATTTCTGCTGAAAGGGTTAATTTCTTTCTTTTTTTTGGTTCAAATCACATAACTCCTTTCACGCCCCTTCAGCTATAATGAAAGTTTTTTAAATCTCTGTTTTTAGATTTCTTTTGGTTATACATTAACCGGCCGAGACCTTTTCGAGGATTCGATGATTTTATAGAATCATATATGTCACAGGTCGCTAGACCAAAGATTACAGTTTTTGGTAAGTTTGGCACGAATTGCACGAACGTATATCTACGATAAAAATAACAAATTATTAATTCATATTTATTTTGAAATTTTTTGAAATGTACACGGTGTTTATAAATGTTTATATAAGTATTCTGTAGACATTTCAAGTCCTCCGATCATTTTACTTTGAGCTACAAGGACATAACTAACAGCGTTTAATCGATATGAAGGAAACACCAGATTTCATCAAAATATAATATTCGAAAGATTATAAAATATTTTTGTTTCCCCGGTAAATTTTTTATTCATTAGCTAGAAACAGCAACTTTTCTAGTACGTTTTACTATAATTTCAACTATAAGTATTGATATTGAATTGTTTATAAGCTTCTATCTACAAAAAGTTAGGCAGATTTCGTTATTTTTATTGATTATCTTCAAAATGTTGAGTTCAAACAATTATTAATACAAATTATGACTACAGATTTTTGAGATTCTCTACACACGAGTAAGAATAATCAATGAAAAACATTGTATTAAAATTTCAAATTATCGACCAACATTTTTTGTTGACATTTTAAGAAAAAAAACTAGTAAAATTCTCAAACGGCTATGAATATCATAAAAATCAAAAAACTTATTTCTAAGATGTACACCATCTCTAAAAAATAACCATAAAAATATTTGATGAAAATTTAAAGACCATACTTACTTTTTGAGTTACAGTGAAAAAAATAAAATAAATCAATGTTGACATTCCGTAAATGTTGCCGTTTTATTGAAATTTTTCGTCAGCTTTCCGCCATTATTGGGAAAACTGTTTGGAAATTCGAAATATGTCCTGTCTATTGCACCAGATAGTCAACATTTGGAATCGGAAAAATATACTACTATTGATGATAGGATAACGTTTTCTAGAAAAAATCTTGATGACATACACAGAAAAATAAAATAAATACACACATCACGGTAAAACCAATACGTGCCTCGTTTCACTCAGAATCTAAAATAAATAATTACAACAACAACAACAACAACAACAACAACAACAACAACAACAAAAACAAAAACAATAATACATGGTTATATATTATATACGTCTACGCGTTAAAAATTGTCGTCAAATTGCGTTGTTTTCGAACGTATTGGCGGCGTATCGAAGCGTATTGTATTATTATTGCGGTATTCGCTCGTGCGGTTATTAAACAAAAGCGAAGTACACTTTTATTATTATTACTATTATTTTTTTTTCCTCCCCGCGGAAAAACAATGCGGCCCCGCCATTACAATACACGCGTGTACGATTTTATTTTACTCTATATCTATCTGTTTCTCTCTCTGTTGTTACGGTATAATGGCGTCAAATCGTGGGCAATATTAGCATTTGTAAGCACACCGGCGCTGAACGCCGCGGACGGTTTGAAACCCAACAATAACAATACGGTGTACATAAAATACGAAGCAGTATATAAATATAATATTACGCGTTCAAATACGCGCAGCCATTAGGAGCGCACATTCGGTCTAAGACTTGGCAGTGGGAATTGGTGATTATCCGAAGGCAACCCGCCGTTTCACCCACTACACCTTATACTCGACGTACAATCATTTGATTTCTTAATACAATTATACATTACAACTATAAATTATGAAATCGAGGTTACGTTATGGAACATTAACACGAGAAACCTGTCATGAGCATCTCCCCAGCAGCGTCGATGGAGTGAGATCAATCGGTATTTCTTTAATTATTACAGGTACTCACCTTTAATTACCTATTTATGTACTATTTTGACATAATTACTTGTGTATCATTATATAGCATGTATTATCAGTACGAATAAATCCACCCTCGTAAACGTAAAATATTCCTCTTCGAACAATATTTTTAGCTCAAAATAAACCGGGGGTGCTAATTAATGACTTGAGGGTACCAAGCACCCCCTGATATCCCC
This sequence comes from Periphyllus acericola, assembly GCA_949715065.1. Taxonomy (NCBI): domain Eukaryota; kingdom Metazoa; phylum Arthropoda; class Insecta; order Hemiptera; family Aphididae; genus Periphyllus; species Periphyllus acericola. The sequence continues at coordinate 22,839,287 of OX454269.1, forward strand.
GTCGTGTGCACATAACAACCGCAACGGCCCTATGTAAATCGCTACTCAGCCTGAGTCTGCTTGGACGTTTTTTCGTTCGAAACGGTCAGAGAGTGCAACACATAATATTTTATCGTAGCTTCAGCGTGCAACTCGGCTGCAGCGTGTAACATAAATAAGTACCGCGCCGGTCGATTTACCTCGAGACTCGGGCATTCCTTGTCTCGTTATTGTATTAATCATCGATTTTACGGTGTTATTTTTTAACGGTTCGCACCGCGTTTGTTATTATATCATGCGTTTTTAAGCCATTGAACATTATATAATACGACTTGGCGCGCGTTAAATATCGATTTAAAAAATAATAATAATAATTAAAACGATCGTAAACATTGTACACAGATATATATGTATAGTATAACCGCAAAAAAAATTTTTATGTTCTTTTCCGCATTCTAGCTGGACATGCACTTTTTTTTTATCTCTATTTATAGACTTTTGAAACATACCCGTTCTAAACTGTACACTAAAATGAAAAATATCCATTTTAAACGTTCTTTGAATCTGACATAATGTTATTTGTATATACGTTTTGTTGTTGTCGCTCGTTTAGTTGGATTTATCTTCGGTGTACATTGTTAAAAATCAACTTTAAATATTCACAGGTCCATTGAATTCAACGTTACCGTTACCGTTATATTATCGATATCTTTTATTTAAAATGCCAATAAAAAGCTATGTGTAGTCTCTAGTCATACCTACTCACAATTATCACGACATGTTAGTCGAGTTATTCAGTTTATGAACATAATCTATTTATGTTTATTTTTAATTTTTTTTATGTAATTTTCATTGTTTTAATTTGACAATTTTTTTCACAATCGTCTTCATTTAATTACAATCAATTCGCTCTCGTTTATCATTTTAACCGAGAAAGACCGTTTATATATTAATAATGATTGTGCGAAATTCGAATTAATACGAATTACGAGCAGCAAAGGCGCAAAGGACTAATGAACTGAACTGTTCATTTAAAGTACTATGATTTATACAGATACCGATTTACTATTGAATGCAGTTTGCTCGAAGTTGATGATAAAATGTCTGATAAAGATGATTTAATAATATTATTTTGTGTTACCTTTATTATTGCGTACAAATAATGAAATAAACTGTCCTCTGTGTATTTGGGTAAAAATATTTTTCTAACGTTTTCATTTTTCGTCATAGTATTAAAGAAAAGTGGCAATTATAAGGACATATCCGTGGTGGGACTGAGGGGTTCTACAACCTTCTCGCTGGGTTTTAGGAATTTAATTGTCTTTTTCAATGAGTATGTTGATATTGTATTAAAAATTTAAATCATTTTTAAAAAGTCCAACATTATATAAATGTATATATATATATTAATTTTTTTATTTGCGAAACGCCGCCAGCGGAAGTTTTCTGTATCTTTCTCAGTACCCTTCCTCCTATTATTACCATCATCATAATTTAGTTCTTGGGAAACTGCATGGAATCATTAAATTGGTAAAGAAATCATAAGGATGAATTTACATTTTTGTTTTTTTGATAAAATTCCAATCATATTCTAAATATAACACCACTATTAACACCCCTGTACGAGTAAAGCAAGATTTATAGTGTTTAATATAATAATCACTTTTTATATATTTTTTCGAATTACAAAATACTAATAATTTTGATCGAGGTGAATCTATGGTTTAGGTACTTATCATTTACATAAATGCGTTCTTAATGATATATAATTGATTGATATTGTTATACTAGTAATATAAGTCAAAATAAGAACAAAATATAACGATTTTATGTTTTTTTTATTAATTTTTTTTTTAATATCTTAAGTACTACACAGTTTTTTAAATAACTGTTGACGCTCGTTTTAACCAGTTAAATGACGAGTATTGAATGATGTAAAGTATTTTATGGCGGTATAGCGTTTTTGCAGCTTCGTGGTCTATAAAAAAATAAACTGGTTTTCGCACTGTCTGTCGCAGAACACGCCTCCGCTCGAAGGTGTTCTCGTCAACCGGGTGCCAGTTTCCCTTTCACCTCTGAGGTTAAGAGATCTAACAATGCTGACTTACATCCTAGGCGACGAAACACCCTTAATTACCCGTGGTCATCTGATACGTGTGGACCCCAACTTCGACTTGACACTACTGCTGCAGTGGTTGTTGTAGCAAACTTTATTAATACTTCCCGTTAAAGAGGCCACACCGAAAGTCAACAACCATATTATTGTTAAAACCGTTTCGTCACATTTTTGTAAGTAAAATACCCAACAGTATACATATTTAATTTTAATCGTTCAAGTTAATTTTTGTCGTCCTCTGTAAGCAAGCAGATTAGTAATAGCTTCGTCGTGGAAATCGTAACGTTACATGTCTTAACGTTCACTTACCTAATTCTAAACTTCAATACTGAAAACGGAAAATTTTACATACTCATATACAATTTTAATTCAATTTTCATGTAGGTTATTCAACTCAGATTGTAGTCTAAGCCTTGTTGATCCGGATCGTTGTCTCGCCTATGATGGATGCTTTTACTAATCAAACATTTTTATTTTCATTGTTTAGGAAACATAATTGTTTTCTCCATTTGTGGACAGAACGTTTTTACGTTATAATAACATGTATTCAGCGTTCTAATTTTTCGCAAAAAACTAGACATTATTCGATAAATAAAGATAAAGTTTTTTTTACTGACCATTTCCAACAAACCGCGGTACGTGCGGATACTGTATCGCCCATCATTTATTGTGTGCTATGAAGTGAATAACTGGGTTTCCGACTAATTTCTAAATCGATATTTAGCGTAGAAGCATAATATTGACATTTACCACTGTTTACCAATGTCCGTGAGTATAGCATGTTATAGAGTTAAGAGAATATTTATAATTTAACAAAATGATAAAACACGTGCAGTATCAGAGTGTATCTATCTATATATATATGAACACACATAACATTTTCAGATTTGCCTTAGCAGTCTGCTCTCGTACACATCCGTAGGGATTGTGACGCACTACGTATTATATACGTACACTTGTTTTTATAAGCTGCAGCAGTACGGTCGTTTTGCTATTGCGTTCGTTATTGATGATCGGCCGGGCCGATATTGATTGACATGCAGGGAGACGTCGTAAAATCGCACTCGGACCGCCCCCGTGATTTTACGGCGTCGATCAGTAACAGTCCTTCAAAGTCTATATCGACGCAAAGTAACGCGTAGAAATAATGCGGCGAAAAGGGACGATGGTTGAAATCCGGTCTTCCAATCTGATTCTATTAGTCCCTTTACCAGCACTAAAAAATAAATGCACACACACATAAATATATATATATACACATATACTTACGCATATACTTTTACGAACGTGGAAAAACGCACAGAAAAGGAACGGTTTTTTTTTCTCACGAGATTTTTACCGAATACATTTTTAAACGCATTGCGGGATTTATTCCGCAATAAATGTATAAGCGTGTTGATATACATTTGAGTGGTGAGCACATTTAAGATCTTAATCGAACTAGGTATCGAGGGGGCCGTAAATGCCGACGATAATATACGATTAGTGTATTATTGATTTTCAACATGACTTATTACATAATACATTTGGTCACACGAACTTATTTTTTTTTTTTTTTTAATTATGTTGTCTGCAAAAACTGGGTGTGCATTTTTAATGGTTTTAAAAGTTTTTATTTTTATCCGTTACAGTGCGCGCTTATTTTATTTATAATATACGCAAGTTACATTTGTTTTATTCGCGGGATGGAAGAATTTAGTGTCACTAAATTCGCGGAACTCACGGCATCACCGGTCGCAGGTCCATTTGTTTTTTTTCCCCGAGAATTAATGTTTACTGAATATGCGCAAATTTTAAATGGACTCAAGACGCGAGTGGTTTATGTTGGTGGTATAGTATCTAGGAGGTTAGGCCAAAATATAGCGAAACAAATAACCGCGATTTGAAAACGGTGAATTTCAAAATAAACGATCATGTATAATTGTGAAAATATATTACTCATTAACTATTATATTAATTACTTACATCTAAAAGAAATCGTTCGTAGATTTCAAATTGTGATAATTATGATTATAAGAACTTAGTAAAAAGTATACCATATAATTTGTCACTAAATATACTAATGAACTTGACGACGTTATGATTATAATGATCGTATTTATAAATATAGTATAGGTATTTTAAAAATATAATATATTTTCGCTTTTTTGTGATTTTGCATTTTTTTAAAATTAACTATTATTAACTTGCAATTATTACATTTGCGGTTATATTTTCGCCATTTTGGTCAGATACCTTTTTCCAGGGCTCATTATTCAAATGTTGTATCAATTTAAACTCGATCGCTGGTCTAAACCGTGGAAAAATTTTCGTCATTCGATTAGTTTATAGTCATATATGATATAATGTTTTTAGGCGCGTATTATAGTAATCCGGCGGATTGATAATGAATTAAAATACGGTGTTATTTTTCCATATACGACCAGCGCTGATTTTAAAAACCGAACGGCGTTGCTTATAGTATTATATTATTAAATTTTATATAGGTACATTTTGCCATGGATATTATTCACGATTTTTTTTTTTCGATTCAGAAATCGCGTTAGCCCCAGGCCGGCTGCAAAACTGCCATTACCAAACCGGGATCGTTGTGACCCTATATTACAGATTCACCCTCATTTCGGGCGAAGAACAATACTTCTACGCATAATGTTAAAACGTAGGTAATAATGAATTGTAGTGGAAATATGCAGCAGAATTTACATTTGTGTATGGTTTTTATGCGTGACGGTCGAACGGAGCGTTGTCATAAATATAATATTTATGTAAATTAACACAAAACTTATAATTGTATTCGAGTTTAGCTCAGAAATTCATCCACGAGTGTTTAAAAAGGTATACATTTTTATACCAAATGTCCGCTCATTATTACATTTTATAATAAATGTATACTTTTTTGAATCAATAAAAATTGAATGGTTCGTTTACATTTTTCGTAAGACGCAGTTGTTCGATTTTCCAACAATAGGCGTTGAGAGTCGCTTGTCTCCATGTGTTTTAATTATTTTAAAATGTTTAAATGAAAAAATAAAAAAATGTTCAAAATCGTCATTCTTATATAAATAAGTTCATACTGAAGTAATATTGTTGTAACATATCTCGTAAACACATCAGTATTAATTAATTTATAAACTTCAACGGGTAGAAATCCAACAAAGTGAGTATTTAACTAATAGCAGTTACAAATTGATACACTGTATAAGAAACAATGAACAAAACAGAATATCTTAAATATAAAATGAATACAACGTAGAGTTAACACTAATTAATAAATGTTAGCAATTGCTTTTGATTTTATTATAGACTAAAAATAAATTATTAAAACATGAATTAGTCAAGAGTTAATATTAATAAAACGTTTTGTGTTTCGGCTGTAGTATTGGGGTATTAGACAAATGACAAAATTGTATATCAGTGGTACAAAAATATTCTTATGTATTTAGTTTTTGTTTATTTTTATTTTAGCTCAATATTTTATTACGATGTAAATTACGAACACAAAAAATTATAAAAAATTAGATTAAATTATATAATTTTTTTCACTAACCATAACTGCGTTTTCACTTAAATTTGCAATAGTTGTAAGGTTTATTGTAATTTTGATTATTCACTGTAATTGGGTACCATACAGTTTGTTTATAACAAAAATCAAATCAAATAATGAAGTCGCAAAAATATGTGTATATAATGAAATTATAATTTATATGTAAATACATTTATTAAAAATGGAAACTCATAACGAGTTGTTATGACTGACGAATTACAATACGTTTTCAGTACGATAATTTGTCACATTGCTTTCGAGCTCATATCTTTTGTATTCTAAAGATAATTTCAAAATTATTGTATACAATTTAAGTAAATTATTAAAATGTAATATATATAATGTTAACTCAATTTCATATAATAGTACGCTATTTGATGTGGGATTACCTTTTATTTACAATAGGTGTCGCCCTGCTGTGTCCGGTGGACCGTAACGCGCGAGTGCCTTTTAAATTTAAAATTTAGTTTTTGAAGATTGAAAAAATAGTTATCATTTGAACTTTTCAAAATAATATGTTATTTTTTATTAAATATAAAACAATAAACCCTTTTAATCGGTTAAAAAAATAACAGAGTACAAATCTGTAGGTGTTCATATAGAATGAATTACGTATATTATGTTTAAACGAAATATAATATTTCACGTAATTATACTATAAATGGGAGTATCATGTACATTTAAAGGCAAGGGTTGAAAATGCTTAACCTCCTTAAATATATAAACTAAAACTATTTTTAAATGTAGGTATACATATAGTACTAATTAACATTTTATAACAGTAAAATAATATTCATATTACGTGGATGACATATAAATCTGGTGTGCGCACTAAAGTCGCTAGACTCACTACATTGAGTTTTATGAAAAAGTGGACAATTCTAAATATATTTAGACATAAAAAATGCTTACGAAAGTGGGTTTTTGTAACGTAATGTGGTTTTTTCTTTAAAACTTGGGCAAATATATTCTAAAATATTTTTATAGAATCGATATTAAATTCAATATTTTCAAAATTAAAATTGTTTATTTTAGACAAGAGTGTAAATGCAGAGAGCAAAGAAACATAATGGAGCATTATATTATATTATTATTTTAATTTATTCATTATAAGTTAGTTATAATTACGTTTAAACGTAAAATGATACTCAATGAAACGAAAAAGAAAAAATTATTCGATAATATTATCTTTGGAAATTCTTTGTGATATAAAACCGATTACTGATCAGACCATCGCTTTACCTTTTATAATATAATAATATGGTCGAGATGATTCAAATCTTATTTTTTCGATTAAAATGTTGGATAATGAAAAATTAAAATTACATACTAATATAGTTATTTACACAACATTATATCGTCGTTGGTAAAAACGAATACTTACTTGAGAAACGCGATCCACATTTTTTTCGTTTAAGCATGTAAATTTAACAGTTTTTGGATAAGAATTATCCCTAGATAAACGCGTCGTATATATCATAGCGTTCTGCAATTTTTCTGCGGCGCACCGCTAATACCGATGTAACTATCATAGTTTTCATACCTTCAGGCACCTATACTCAACATCGGCGGCGGTGACCAATATACAAATATATATATTATGTACAGGTACTGCACGTACGACCGCAGTCCGTAACACGTACGGAAATACTATATATTTTCAACGCAGTTTGCTAATAAAATGTAGCTTAAATGTATCATTGTGTCATACGCATTCGATGTACGCTACGTTCGTGTGAATATAACATCATTATGATACGCTGACAATCAACCCCCCCCCCGGCGTAGCCGCAACGATGAGCAATATCGCGCGGTGCGGCGGACAAACGTGTACGTTTCGTAAATAGTGCAGCGGTATCGGCAGTACCTACCTACCCGCGTTAACCGCGCGAAAACGTAAATAACACGATGGCGGACGGGAAGAAACGGTACCGTTCGACGGAGCCTTAGAGCGTTTTACCTTTTACACGGTATGACGAAAAAAGGTCAAGCGCGTGATAAATGTGCGGATGTTGTTGTTCGTACACGCTCGACCAGCCATCGCGCAGCTGGACGATTGTAAGTTTGGCGATGCGATAATTTTTTTACGACCCGTACGCGAGCCGCGATAACAATGGAGGGGGTGGGCGAGAAACCTACCCTTTTACGCGTAGGTATATGATATCTAGGTATTTATATATATATATTCCGTACGACGAACTCGAATGTGTCGGCGGGACCGTTCGAAAAGTAAGAACTATGTAAAAGCAACTTTACCACGGTTTGCTGCTGTCGCAGTGTTTTAAGATCTCAAACACGTGTGTACGTAATACATTCAAACGCGTAATACCACTCCCCCTATCACTCGTTCAATCGCTATTATTCCCCAGGGTCGTGCACGAAAAATTACTATATTGGCGAGGGTTTTAAGGTATTCAAGGGTTACGGCAACAACAATTCTAATGACGAAGGGATTTAGTTTCATTTAGTTGCACGCCTTACCTACCTATCTAATATATTTTACACGGACTAAAAATACTTATTGTTAAGCGTGGGTAAAAAATATAAATACACATTTTCTTACAATTTCGGGGGAGAAAAGGGGGGGGGAGGGTTGGAACCCTAACCGAACCCATTATGTATACGTGACTGATTTATTACACCGGCGATTGGGGTGGTCAACTTTTTTCACGCGCTCGCGTACACGATAATCGTAAATAATTTTTTCGAACTCGTTTTATAGTATTTACGTGTTCGCGTCACATTTCTGTCAAACAACGCGGGTAGATGTAATAATTATTGTAAGAAGGACGCGGGTTACGATCGCGCGAACAAGCGGGAAGAGTACGTGATGTATAGTATATTGTACGTAGCAAGTAGATCACTATAGGTATTATACTATCCCGCCGTATATTATTATACTGTCTAACGTGTACATGCAACGGTGTACGTTGGTGCTACGTAATACATTTATTGCATACATTTTGTCGGCGGTTAATCATTTTCTGGTTTTGCCGATATTACCGCCGTGGCATTTCATATTGATCCGAGCGAGACGTAAATTGGAGAATTTCGTTATACCGTGGCTTGCAGCGGTGCGGTGAATTGTATTAACTATATTATATAATATTAATACCGCTAATACCAGGTAATAAACAATACGTCATGTTATACCGCGACGATGAAAAACTTGTCTTTTTTCCCGTATATAATGTAATAATACGGGGATGACATCGCGTTCGTTTCATCGTGTAGTTTACACACACACATACTCGTACGTATATATACACACGGATCGTCTATTGTTGTGAAACCCTCGAGTAAAATCAGACAACACAATAGTGCATTGTCGTGTATCATCCCCATATATTATAAGACTTCTATCACACACGTACCGTACCATCGCGCAGTCGGGTTAACCCTAATTAAAAAATAACCCAAGTTCGAGACGTTAAACCTTCCGAAAGCGGTGAATATACCGCGGGATTATGTTGGATTTTGCGTTTTTGTGTAGTACGCGCTACGTGTACAATCACTATACATAGTACATAATATTACGTATACGTATATTGCGCAGGCACATATATATACCTACTGGCTACTGCGTATATACGAGATACGACCGAGCGCCTCCCCTCCCCCACCACCTACACGGGTCTATCTTTCTGGAATTAATAACCCGAAACGCGGTAGCGGCTGAACGGGTACGTAAAACGATTTTTAATTATTCGCGCGCACGACGCACGTGGTTGCCGGGAATTCGGTTCGAACGTTTTTGCGTAGGGCAAGAATATTATAAGCCGCGCCGCGCCCACGGACGCGGGGTGTAAAACAACAGGACCGTGTTAGCTTTAGTACATCATAGAGCAAGCTGACCCGCCGACCTATTGTCGTTTCTTAATGCGATGGACATTATCCGTGTTTCGAGGTCGGTTTTTTTTACGATATTCTACGATTGTGCGAAATATTTCAACGATAAAAAACTCGTTACTCGCTTAAAAACCCGTCATATTTCCTTTATGTTTGACAACATATCTGTTTACTCTTATAATATTAAAGCTGTAACACCCCAAAGTTGGTTCTACCGAACGCATATTTGGTATGTTGTACCACGTCCGTAAGACGGACCTGTGAACACGGCTCGTCGCTGGTGGTTCTTTAATAACGGACGACTTGCATCTGACCGGCTCCGAGGCTTTTTGCGAAATGACATTACGGAGGCGCCACCGAACATGTATGCATAAATAATGTGTACGGCGCTAGACGTGTAATAAGGCAACCCATTAGGACCGACGGCGGCGGCGGCGGCGATGTGTATATACAGTCATTATAATATTATTTATAAAATAAAAATACCATTAATCACGGGTGTAAGGATCTCGCGATGACTTGTTATCGTTCTTCACACTTAACCAATTTTTACTTTTGTTCCCGTCAGCCTCTACGTCCCACGTAGGTCGGAATAAGAATTTTATTGATGAAAATTGCTAATTTAATGGTTTTTTTTTTTTAAAAGTATATTATTCTCGTGACAGTGAACGATGATGATAAATTGATTGTTCCACGTTGCGCTTTATTTATGCGCAGCGTGTAAACATATTTCTTTAAAACCGTTTGTTTTATATAACCGATTATCGATAAATATAATAATAATACTGTAATGGTATTACGTACGTCTTATAAAATTTCTCCCGAGTCGTTTTCGTGGTACCTTCCTACCTGCATATACATACTGTACACGATGGTTTCGTTTACGTTTCTGGACCAACAAAAAGTTTTCGACTTAAAGTTCAACAGAGTTTTACATTTTAATATATTTATATATATAAGTACACTGGTGCGACAAGGGGAGTGGTTTGACAATGGATTATAATGATTTATGTTTCTACTGCGAAAACATCGTGTTAAGAGACCACGTCCAAATACTGGATAAATAGGATTAAATCGGCCAAAAAATATTTGATCCAAGATATGTGCGTGTACTGACGGGAAAGAAGGATATAAAAATAAACGTTACAAAACTAATGGTGGATACACCTACGGTAAGACGTGTTGAAGAAATGCCAGAAATATTAAAAAATAAAAAAACACGGTGTTTAAATTCGAAGAAAAATATTTGTAACTCGTCCAAAATCTCTGTCTCCCCTAGGACCACGGTTATCGTTTAAGAAAATATACTACTAGACCTTTATTGTAATGGTATCCTATTTTTTGTTATACACATAATGTGCTATAATATCTCTGTGTGATGTATGAATTATACCGATCAAGTATTACACTTATTTTGTGTGTGTCGAACTTTAAATGTACTCGTATTTGTTTATTTTACAGTTTTACATAGTACTTTTGAAATTGTTTCTGTACAGTAAGTTAACGATCCATTGCCGGTAAATAATTATAAGATAAGTTGACGAGCAAAAGTGTTGTGTACTATATTAAGACGTGTTCTACATAATTCGGTGCACAGATTAAACGTACATAAAATGAACGCATTGTTACGTGTCCTGTAGAATTTTTTAATTTTTTTCTTTCTACGAGTTCGTGAGTTAGGTAGTCGTATATTTTAAATGTCAGTATTATACAATTATCCAAAGGAATATAAGGCTCAGGAAGTGTTATTGGATTTCTTATTTCTTATAAGCTTCGTTTTGTCTCAAGTATTTTTTACTCCTCGGTGAATTTCAATACCACTGTCGACTATGATGTAAAATCATTAAGCAATTATTTAATTTCAGAGCATAATTTTTATTAACAATTGTAATATCTCAGTCACATCTTGTTCCGGTTAATTTTTTTGCTATGTTATTTTAAATTAAAAAGGGTTTTATTCATACAGTTCAGTTATTTATGGCTGTTGATAGTTGTTATTATATTTTTCTGCTGCAGTACCTGTATTTACAAAAATACGGCGTAATACATTTTTTTCAACAGGGAAATCATCAAATTTCACCATTATACGCTTGCGTAAATAATATAATATGAAACAATAAGTAAAAATAAAATATCTGTATTTATAATTAGAGCTTTTTTTTTTTTTAATAACTTTCAACCAAACAAAATATACAACAACATTTACATAATATCAGTGTTCATTATAAGAATTCATCCATATTTGTGGATACAGTCGAATCGGTATCTTCAGACGAAGATATGGAACCAGGATAATGTCCTGGTCCCGATATTTTACATCACAGTTCGATGGTTTCTGGACCTTTCCACGTAACTCCCAATCGCACCATGTTGTAGAATTTTATTACGCTCAATAGACTCAGCACCTGTTCAACAAAAACAACAAAAACAGGTTAGTAGTAAATTCAAACTAAAATGTTGATCTTAAACTTTTTGATAATTTTTAAAACTCATATTTTTCTTTTATGAATTATAACATTTGATCAACTGGAAATATTTATATTTTATATTATTTACAAAATATTTGTAATCCCTAATTGTATAGTAATATAATTTTAAATTTAAAGTAGGTGTGCAGTGAACCAAAAAATAAAACGTCACAGATGTGCATTTTTATCCAATATATTTCCGTGCCCAAATTACTACTTTTAACCCTAACCATTATCGGATATTATTAATAGCGCCAAGATATTAATGACTTTAAGATTTTTTTTTTTTAAATATATTAAACAATACTTCTTTGCTAAAAACGTGTTTCGTTAACTTATGAAAATAAAAAACTAATTTATTTTCTCCTACTTAAGCTTGTAGGACCTATTTAGAAAATATAGGTAGCTTTTAATTAGTTTTTGCATAATTGAGTGAAAAATCACGATTTTCCCTTCTTTATTGTTTTCTACAAACGTTTTTTTGTTTTTTCATATAATATTATGTTTTAAATTAATTTTATTCCGAGCTAGCCTAAATAATATTAATCAACGTTTTTTCAATAAAAATGTTAACATGTCTACCACCAATCTTCTTAAACGAACCCACCACGCAGACTAAATGGCGTAGAGAATATTAAATCAATAAAATAAGAGATATCTCCAGTGGATGATTCCTTCATCATGTCATTCGCGTGCTAATATAAAATTTTTTTTTATGCTTTACAATTTGCTTATTTTAGTCTTTTTGTGCAGACTGTAAGTTATGTTTTTGAAAAAATAGTAGATGAAAAACGGTTTTTTTTTAATTAGTCAAATTATTTGAAATCCATAAATTATACTTTGCCGATTTTTTATAGTTATTATTGTAATTTAAAATAGATAAATATAAATCGTAAGTAATTTTTTAATGAAATTGATTTATTGACGAACACTTTACAAAAACGTTCAGATTCGTTGATAATAATCTAAAGTTTTATCATCTAACACTAACGTATTTAAAACCCATTAGGAACTAAGCAAACGGTGTTCTTTTTAAATCAAGTATAGTTATATATATATATATATATATTGTTTCGGCAGTCGACAGTAGTGCTATCAAAAGCAATAGTTGCGTGGCAATTATTATAATAAACAAAAAAGTTTAAATCGAACACCTGGTATCGTCATCGCGGTTTCTACACCACAGCTCGCCTTCGTTTATTTATGGTTTTCTAAATCGCCCTTAAATGCGTTTCCAATGTAACCGAGAATATTAAACGAATTGCGAATTTCTCTCGGGAATTTCCATATTCAATTATTATTTGTCGATCAACGTTTTATTTTTTTGTTTTCAAAATTATTTCATTTGAACACCGGCGGTCGGTGTGTAATATCGAACGCAAGAAAGTTCATCCCTAAAACGAATAATATTTTATCCCTCGCTGTCAATATTGTATTATTCATATTTATGTCGAACCGTTGATAATATTTCAGTTTTCGTTGTTCATGACCCGGCATATTTAATAACATTGTGGGGGGTGAAAGAGCGTGTGTGCGCGTGCGTATTATCAACGAGCGGAAACTGTACATAAGCTTCCTGTGTGCCAAGGCTCAGCAAAGCAAAGGATTTTACCACGTGCTTATTAAAATGAGTGTCACATGTATATACTTTTTGAATATTTTATGAATATGTTATTTAACGCAAACACACGGATGAATAAGGTCTACCGTGGTCGATGGACCGACGTAAATATAAAGCTGTAACCACAAGGTGTACAATATGATTTCTTCACGTTCTCATTACAGTCGTGTACAGTAGGCATATAATTATTAAAGTGTGTTTTGTAAAGCTTATTTCTGAGGAGGCACAGGAGCTACTGTATATGGTTCGGTTGTATAGCATTATGGTAAACAGCTACATGCACATACCCGTATACGACGTGTGATATGCGCGTATGGGACTTATTAACATGTCGGACTTTGGTGTAACGAGCTGGAGAGTGTAGACCTTTAACAATTGAAGGTCAATCGAATACTTATTTTATCCGTATGATGATGTTTTCATTAAAAATAAAATTATTTGTGTGTGGAATTTTTTTCATAAGAAAAGTTCTTAAAGCTTGAATTCGTAATTACGATTTCAATGCGAGTAATAAAATCACAATTATAAGTAAATACATTTTTATTTTGAGTTTGTTTTAAAGAATATGCTAGCTGAAAGCATATGAAGTACTTATAAGTATTATACAGTTTGTATTCACGTATTTCAAATCAATAACGGGCGGTTTTGTACAATTTTTTATTTTTTATTTTAAAATATGAAAATGTACAATCCGAAACATATGTACGATAAGCAAATATGACGAGTAAAATTTATTTTACATGCCATGAATACAATATGAGGAAGGATCTGTCCAGAATATGTCCAGTGACAGAACTCTACAAGGAGTAAAAAATTACAATTCGGGATTTGATAGATCCCTGCACCAGCGTTTTTTTTTCATGGACGGGAGGGGAAAAATGATTTCATGCGATTCGAAGGAATCAAAGAAATTCTTTCGGTTTTCCGGCCTAACTGGCAATTTCGAGAAGCGGCGTTCTGTCTTACGACGAGAAGTATTTAATTAACGACGAACTACATGTACTTTTTTCCCCGCCGCAAGTAAAACTTTGTTATTGTTTTACCAAATGGGATTAATGCGCGCTGTTTATGTTATCCTATGTAGGCCAAGAGATGCGGACGGAATTGCCTCTGCACGTACAAGTTCGTTAAGGAAAACAATTCCGAGAATCGTAATGACTGAAGTGTGGTTGGAAACCGCTGTAATTGTATGCGTATGACTTGACGAGTAGAAGAGACAACAGTATAAATTAATGAGCCAATACCGGCAAACGCGTAAAAACGGCCGGTGATTGTTGTTACCTATACCTATATTATATTATATACGATTGCGCGAGATTCAATGCGAACCGAATGCGAATCGTAGCGAGAAAGAAAGATAGAAATATCTTTGTTAACGTTATTATCTAACGTTAAGTAATCACACTACATTGGTTGTTTTGTTATTTTATGCATATCCTTTTGTACTTGAGCAAATTACGGCGTTTATTACATACAGTTAATATTTTTTATGGAAAAATTGTACCTCATCCCAGTATGGTGACAGTGCACGAAAGTGGGCAATAGTTGATGAAAATAATTGTTCAAGTTTAGTTAAGAAATGTAGAGATCAATAGGTTATTTTAGTTAATAGCTAACAAATCTTAAACTTCACTCGTAAAGTTTAAATTTATATTGAAACAAGAATTAACTTAACTCAGTTTATTAAAAGTTAATCTACTTTTTTATTTGGCATGTGAAACACATAAATAGTAATTGTGTTCTTTCTTATTTATTAAATTACAATAAGCATTTGATTGAACTATTATCTTAATGTACAGTGTACATTATTTTAATTTAAATGATTATTAAATATATACACTATGAACATCTCAACTATTAATTTAACAAATATTCATTTTTAAATCAAAGGTCTTTTTAAAGATATATACTTATATTCAAACAATATAATTTGTAATTATAATATTTTTTATTAATAAAATTTGTAATGGCAACCTTATTACTGTATAAATATATAAAACTAGCTGAATTACCCGCGGCTTCGCACGGAACAGTCTTGGCCGGGATAAACATTTTTTAAAATGCCTTCTCATTGCACATATCTGGACTCGAGTGTATTAGAGGAACCACTATTTAGAATGTTGAGTTGTCCTACAAAACTTTGCCTGTGCACAGCATTGAACGATTACATTATACTTACATTATACATTATACTTACATTATACATTATGCATATTTTATAGTTTCTGAGCAAAACGTGAAAAGTTTTGTTTTTATCATGATTCGAATTTAGTTTAATTTGTTTAATTTTAATTTTCTTTTCGCATCAAATATTTCTGGATACACCTCGATAAGTATCACACTTTTTGGAACCAGCAGTCAATACAAATAGATTTTGTTTGCCTGTGAACCGTTTCACAACGATTAATTGTTATCACGTTGTTGTGCGAGTCAAACATTTCGAGTAACAGTGGATTGTAACGTGATTATTGGTTGTTTTTAAATTCAAACGTATTAAAACTATGAACCTCACTCAATGCAAACGCTAAAAGTAGTCCGAGATTCAGTTCAATGTTGTACTAGCCGAGAACGGCGACCAAGTGCGACTCATGTCTGCCGGAAAGAGACGAACGGATTTCATTGCCTTCACGTACGTGCACATATACGTGGAAATGAGTAAAACGAATAAAAAAGGCAAATGACTGCAGTTGATTCCCGGCCGAGTTTAATTTCATATACATACAAGCTTCCGGAGAAATGTGAAGCTTTGAAGTAACTCTCACAGAAGTAAAAAAATTGTATTTTTTTTTTTTTTTATTAAAAAGAAGAATATATACAATATATGCTACATGCACAATAAGCAAATATGATAACATTTACATAAATAACAGGATTTGACCGAGGAGGGAGATCATCCAGTGATGTAATGTATTTAAACAATTTTTTAATATTAAAATAAGAATCGAAAATCCCATGCCGAGTCCAAAAGTTAAACATATCATGTATTAAAATCAATGTCTGTGAAACGATGTCCACTTGTACGTGTTCATTCCTGAAATGAAAATGTGTCCGCCCGACACTGACGAGTTGTTAACAAATTATCTTAACCATAATTTTTTCACTTAACCATAAACGCCATTAGTGATCCTGATGGCTACTGCAGCTTTTGTACAATTTTGATATTATACGAGTATGGAGCCATGGAGGTGTTGCACAATGTCAGCGTACGATTTTAGGAATGTATATATGTACGTACAAATGGACTCAACCTTTGGACATACATTTTAAGAAACAATATTTTTAACCTTTAGACTCTAAATGGTATAATTTTATAATAATCATTCTGTTTTCAATAATACAGTTGTAATAATACATATGTAGTGTCGCCAGGGGTCATGCAAAAATGTTGTCCGAAACGTCTCGCCGGATGCCACACTCGTCTTCAGCGGCAGATGAAATGATTGAATTCACTGTGTAAACCATGCTAGGGGGACAGTTCATTTCACTCGTTTGCGTTGTGTGTAAAACATACCACTGGCCAACGTATCCGCGAATAGCGTGGATTCTCTTTCCTTTTTTTTTTTTTTTACCTCTGCAAGAGAGGAGTTAATTAAAAAATTCCCAAATCGCGTGTGTACAATAAATATTATTTAATATTAGCGTATGACGCGTGTATGTGTGTGAAGCAGGTACATACTTGGTACACGCGTGCCGATTAGAGATTTACTGTTTTGATGAATACCAAAGTCTGGTATAGACATGGTGTTTGCTGGTGCCTTGACGGTGTTTATTATAAATTAAATCGCTTGCCTTTTAACGCGCGCACTGCATCACGTACTTATACGAACGCAGCCGGGACCTTTTGTTCTTCGCGATTCCTACGCGTACGAGTGTGTATACAGGCGTACACCTCACTCGACGCGCACGCAATTCTCGCCCGATTCATCGTCGATTAGTGCACTACCGGATATTATCCACCCTCCCGACCCCGTGTAGCCCTGGGAGTTGTTTATAAGACAAGGAGGTATATGCTAATAATATACCTACACACGCACACACGTTCGTTGATTTCGTCTCGCGGGTTCGTCTTTTCGAGTTGACAAAATGTTTAGGCGTAAGCGTCGAGATTATAATTATTTGTTTGTTTTTTTCTTACACAACAATACAACTTTTTATACATCTATATGAACATATAAGTACATTTTTCTTACCAAGGGGAATGTCTTATTGGTTGTTTAGAGTATGCAAAAGTGCATTTTCCTAGGTGGCGCAAAGTTTTGAATTCTCAACAACTTCTTAATTCTTAGTAATCATTGGTCGAAAAGATTATTACGAGTAGTTCTAACGAGTTTTCCAGTCGAGTTTCCCATAGAGTATAATTAACCAACATGAAATTGTGTGAAAACTAACTTTTTATAATTTATAAGGTAAATAGTTAATTAACCTTGAAATAACAATACGATCATTAATATTTTACAATACTATTTCGGTTCAAAAATATAGCAATAGAAATGTTTGAGTTTTTTTTTTTCATAAACCCTTCAAGGTATTTTAATTTTTAGCGTTCAGACATACACTGCTGCTTAATGGTTACAACGGCAGCATAGTTTTACCGTTTTTATAATCCCTGGGGCTACAATAATAGTGTTGTTATTGGTAAACGGTTCAAGCGGTTTACCTTAAAGTAGGTGTTTACGGCGACTGCGACATGTATAAAACTAATGTGGTAATTTATGACTGTATGATTACACGCATAACTACTCGGTTAGACGAATCTATTGTTTTGAAAAATGGATGTTTTCCCCCTCAAACAGCCAAAGAGATTTGAATCCAAGTTATTTATCGTTTCCATGAAGAATACGAAATTTTCTTTTCGGAATTATCCCTATTTCTTAACTGTCATGAAAACAGAAAAACCCACATTTATCTTTATATCATATTATATTTTTCTTTTGTAACAATCCGGAATTTCTGTACGTCGAGAATATTTGGCGGTGTTCACAAATCATTATTATTCTTACAACGGCGAATGTATTTTATTAAGATATTTTGGTATAAAAATACATTTTTCATTATAAACCAAATTATGTTTATGTATAATAGGAAGCACAACTTGGCAATAGTAAACATTTCCGTCATAGAAAAGAGATTTCGTTTCACTCATTGTTTTTCGTACTATTTTATTACTAATACGACAAACAAAACAGAAATTGAAAATACAAATACAAACTGTATCAACTATACCAATGACGTTATTATAACGTGTGACGTACTTACAACAGTTTACGAACACTTTATACACGGATAAGTTTATAACATTTTGGATAATTTGGAAGTTTAAAAACAACTGATCAAAATACATAATATATGTATGCAGTTATTGAAATAAGCTAACGATTTGATCAAAATGCATGATCAAAAAGTATACTTCTGTCCAATTCCGATTAGATTTTTTAATGGATTTATTTAAGAAAAAAAAAATCGGTTATCAACGAGTTTAATACAACGCGAAAATTTATATTTTGATTTTTGTCGTCGTAATAAGGGTAATTGGCCTTATGTGCAACGGTCGGATGATACAAATTATTAATTAATATTTTATCAAACTACAGATAGTGCACACGCTGCGGATCGGTATATTTAAATGTATTATACTATTACTCTATTATTTGTTTACGAAGGTAACTTCAGTCGTTTTATGAAAAAAAGAAAAAAAAAACCCCGGTAATATTCATGCAGCCGTAAATTTACTTATCATAAATAGTGTGCTCGTATTCTTGTATATTACTACACTTTGTGAGAGTCATTATTTCCCGTTATGTGTGAACATTATTGTTTACAGTAATAAAAAATACATTTATTGTAGTGCGTCGTTCTATGGGTAAAAGCCAAATGTCATTTGTGGCGGTGGTGGGCTGAGTAGTTAATGTACATTCATATAATTTATGAGTTCATTTCCTTTTTAATTCGTAAATAGTTTTCTAAAAATGACATTTATTACAATTGGTTCGGTTCTTATTCAGCAATTTTGCGCGCATTATTATTTTTGAAAGAATTTACAATAATTTGTTGTGTCTCTATTTTCTGAAATATTGAATAGAATGGCCGGAGAAATGTTAAAATTAATTTTTTGTACAACGTTGAAATATTGATCGGGAAAGAGCTTTAGCCTCCGGCTGTAATAGTTTATTATTTAAAAATGGCTAGTGGCTAATACGTGCGTTTCAAATAATTGTCACAAAATAAAAATGAAAAAAAGTGACATTAAATCAGTCAAAGAAATTGTAAATTATAAGTAGCATAATATTATGTGAAGAGTAATTATAACAGCCTAAGTATATTAGTCGGTATATCGATGACGATAGTCGGTTGATTTTGGTACATCGTTATATAAATATTATCATATACATTTTACAAATCATGATAAACCGTTACGCGATCGTTAATTATTTTATTTTGATTAATTCAGTTCGACTGGAATTTCGCAATAGGAACAAGTTTGGTAAAATATAATTAAGTATTACATATTACGGGGAAAATGGCAAAATAATTTATAAATATTGTATAGGTTTCGTCGTCATTCAACATTTTCAATATTGTTACCGAGTTATTGGGAAAATGGAAGGTAGTTAAAATCGTCCGCGTCGGACGGAGGGCGTCACTACAGTTACTTCCCCCAGCTCCATCGATGACAACAACGCATGAATATAATATTATATTCCGTAATCATTCGAATCCATATCGCCATAACTGGAACGAACGTTTTATTGTACATCTTTAATCATCGTTAATGATCTCCGATCCGCAACATTTATATAGTTTTCCGTCCATTGAAATATTACCGCGATTACCTACCGTATACGGGATTGCGTTGTAGGCGTGTAGCCGAATAGTATTCTATCTGATGGATTAGTCCCATTTGCAATTCATAAAGCGTTCGATGTAAAAAACGAATGAGTTTCGGGCGGAGACGTGTACGGGGTGTGTGTCCAAGTTTGGAATCCACAGCTCTAATAAGCATGTGGCCACGCGTTTACGTAATACGACGCCAAGGCGTTATATGTTTAACGACCAAATGACGTTAGGCGAAATCACTGGACGATGAACATCGAATTTAAATACGTTAGTTTTAAACTCGTTTTTGATCGCCGCGCGTGATAATTATGTTGCGTGTATCTTTGCGGAAAATGAAGGGCATATATTAGTACATGTTGCCGACACTCCGTACGGCGTGTGTATCGAAATATGTACCGGGCGAACGGGGTAATCGATTTCAATATTTTCGTGGTAAATTGTTACGTTCAAGTAGTTGTCAGACGAGGAGGGTAAAACAAATAAATAAATCAAATTTTGACTGACACACTAAACGTGTTGTTCATACTTACGTTCAGAACTGCCCGTATCAAGTAAAACGTCACTTCGATCTTGCAGAACGAGTCGAATTTCTGGAAGTAAAAAAAGAATCGTTCAACGTTAACAGGTTAATACGTAATAATCATATATTATACGTGCGCGCAACAGAACACGAGCGATCCCGTATGATATTGCTTCCGACATTATAATAATATGACTAACATGTATACGGTTCTACGTTTACAACTCACCTTGTTTACATGGTCTCTGAGTACGTTTGAGTAAACAATGGCAACCGCTTCGAGTGCCATGAACGTTATGAGTCCGACGATCCAAGGCACGATTAAAGATACCCGTTCCTGAAATAAGTGTACGTATATAAAACCATATCATCGTGCTGGTGTTTTAGTATTAGTTTTATTATTATTATTATTATTATTATTTTTTAATATATAAGTTAAAGTAAAGAACGAAAAAAATACACACACAAAAAAAAAAAAAAATACTAATAACAAAAAATGGAATCGACTTTTATTCATAATTCTATCGAAACAAAGTGTGGCGGAGGCTCGTTCACGTTTCGCTTTCATGTATTTATTATGGGTTTAAAACTTTAAAAGTTATGTCACGCGCTCCCGGAAGACGTGCTTAGGCGCTCCACACGTTTAAAATCAACGTTCCTTTGTTTTTCGGAAACGAATAATTAAGTAATACCTACGCACTCTGTCCGTTGAACAATGAAATTGCTTTTTGATTTTAATAAAATAACTTTAACGCAATCCAATGCAATTTTTTTATTTTCTATTATATTATTTCGTATAAACACCAGTTCGGGTTGCTTTTTAAAAAAAAAAAAAACGTTCAAGTGAAGTATTGGACATTATTAACTTATGTATCACGTGTTCCTAAAATATTGCTTAAAAAAATTACTTCAAATATTAAATATCTTTTAAAATAATAATAGGAATGTACGTTTGACATTTTTTTATTCAATTTATTTATTTACTTCATATGTACTCGTATATTTGAAATTTCGTTCATAGATAATTTTATTTACATAATAGACTTTTTATATGTTTGCTCGACGTAACTTTTTGTACACAATAACTTGAGGTGACAACTTGTGAAGACAAACTAAATATGTAAACAATTTTGATACATACAAGTGCATAAAATAATTGTAAAGTAAATTATGTAAAAAATGTTTTCTTATAAAATATGCGATATTTTTCGACCTTCACAATATGTTAATTTACAATTATATTCAAATACGTTTAAATACTTTTGGGGCCTTCAAATAAATATTCTGAATATATTCCACAAACTTTATTCAAATACTCGCGTTCTGTATATCATTTTGGACATTTATTGGAACGTGTATTCAGATTTTAGTATACTTTACGTATAAGTATTGAGTCTGCGTTGCAATATTCTACGTACTTGGAAGAATGGATACCATATTAAATATTTAAAGTTTCATTCGGCTCTATAATACGCCAATACATAAAAATTTACAACTTTAAATTAGATACTATATTTGACATGCATATTGGAGCAGTAAAAAAATAACGTTTTCCAAACAGTAAACATCATATGATATTATGTAGTTTGATATGCGATTAAATAAAAACGTTACGAAGTCTTGTGATATTATTAGGGGTGAACTAACATGACATTTTCCCGATATTCGATAAACCGATAAACGATCAGATATTTAACCTTCCAGCGGGCGCGCTGTTGTAAATAATACAACAGTTTTATATTTATTTGTTTATTCAACTTTTATTCTATTTTTATCTTATCGGCGGTCATGGGTATTCCTCTGTAATGTTATTATATACGTTTTAGACTATTTTTGAAGTGTTTTAGTTCACTTTATTGCAGACAATCGACGAAGTACTTATAGTGTTGTCACAAAATACCACACGCGCCATTCCGTGTATCTACGCCAAACACAAAACGCGTCGTTCGTTGTACCTGACTTATTATTTTATAATTTTTATTTTTGAGTGGTAATAAGAACAAAAATATGTAAGTATTGTTTTATATCACTATGCAATATATAATATATACATTTTAATTTTTTTATTATTTGTTATTTGTATACGTTTTTGGTACGTACTAATAATCGATATTATTTATAAACATAACAATGCCCCTAAAATGAGAAGATTATTTTTGAAAACATTGGCATTTGATCTAATGAAGGAACATCTTGCTTCTCGAGCTCAAATCTCAAGTTTACCATCGGACATATCATCTTTTTTGAAAATAAAATATGCTGTTCCAAGTACATCAGATGTATCTACAACTCCCCCTTCAAAACGAGGAACTTGCTTCGAATGTGGGAGAAAAAAAATGCGGCTACATCTATGAAGTGCACCAAGTGTATGCGATTTGTATGTAAGCTACATTCAAAAAAAATTATTATTTGTGAAAAGTGATCTAATAACGATGACAATGAAAATTTTGAATAATTTCTACTGTAAACAAATACTAAAAATAATTTAATTTTTATGTAATAATAATAAGACGTATTGATTTTTTAATAAAACATAATTATAATAGTATTTAAATAAAAAAAACTTTGTGAACGTACCTATTGTTTATTTTATTATTAGATATAATAAGTAAGACTATCACAGCAATTTAGGACTGTTGTAAAATTTCCAACGCGCGACTACTCTTGTTTTAAATAATGGCGCGCCCACTGGAAGGTTAAAATAACCATATTATATATACACAATTTTATTTGATTTAATTGTTAATAACAGTGAAGATCCTAGACGTTTTTTCTCTGATAATATCGGACCAAAAAAAGTTTTTAAAATACAATTCCTATATCCTCCATACTGGTCAATATTTGATGCCCCGATACTGACGCATCTAAATAAATTATATTATTTCATGGACGTAATTGTGTTACGTTAAAGAATTAATTAACTGTATAGCGATACGAATAATTGTAAGCATTTATCAGTAGACATTTTTATCATGAAATAAGACCGATAAGGATCTTTCGAAATTCACTGCTTGAACATTGTATACGTCTTACGTATAACGGACGGACAGAATACATAAAACCACGAGGCTAGTATGAGCGGAACACGTCATATTATATACAACGAGGTTATATAACGCTGAGCAGTGACGGTGTACGATTGAAATCTTAATTAAAGTTTTACGTAAAGGACGAAAACAAGATATCATAAGAAGCAGTAGTTTTAGGTACAGCAGTATATGAATTCGTCAAAAAAACCGAGAGCGTAATAAGTTGAAGAGAGTATATTGTATGAATTCATTCGGACGGAGCAAAACTTAATGTTTTCGGATACGTCTTACTCGATATTAAAATACAAACGTATTGTTGCTTTTAAACGACTATCGTTTCATTGTTTTGCGTAAAAGTTAGTAATAATTCAAGCGGACCAAATCTGCGTTGAGTAGAACCAATTTTGTGTTGTTAGCTTTTAGATATTAGTGTAAAATGATCGATGGTTAAATTTAAAGGGAATAACATTAGCTCTATATTTTGGCTCTTTGCATTTTTTCGATATTTTGAAATCTATAAGCAAGTTGTGAGTTTTTTTTAAATTAAATTGTTTTACACAATCGCATAAATAGCTTGAAAATTAAAATTACGTATAAGAACTTGCGGTCAAACACAATTTATGTTCTACCCTTTTAGTTATAGATTATAGCTGATCAGTTCACTATTATATTTATGCTAAAAACACAACATTGATTCTACTGAATCTACTACTGGATTTGCTACGTTGTACGCTTGTAAGACGGAAACAACACAATACACATCCTTTTAAACATATACAATGTATTTTGTACGCGCTTGTACAAGAAAAACGCTTGAAAATCCGTTTGGCACGACGCGTGCGCGATATTTCCGAACCGAAACATGAACGCGCAGTGCACACACTGCAGTTGATCGCGATCGTATAGTGTCCATTGGTTTTGTTGACGCACTAGTAGTATAGACATTGCAACACTGTGCGCACCCTTTTAATTACTGCTAATATTTAAGTACTTCAACGCATATATATATATATATGTGTTATCATATCTATGTCTCATTATAATATTGATTTAGTCGTTTCGAGTTCATACGACGGATACACATAATTGCAAACGTATATACCGTTTTATTTACTTTTCTCATAATATACTAATTGCCTTTTGTTTTGTCAAATCTGTTATTTATACTCGACACTATTAATTGCAAATCTAATTTATAGACTACCGGGGGGAAACAGTGATAATTGTACATATTACAGGTATTTTGATGAGATAGTTTTTTTTTTTTTTTAATTCAAACACCGTTTATTAGCTAATAAAATTACTACAGATTAAAAGAAGAGAGGAAGTAAGCATTACCCGAGTTAAAATAGGCCACTATCACAAAACACATGCTTATCTCATCAGAAAGAACCAGTACCAGTATGTGATACCTACTTGTAGAGCAATTTCAACAATAGAGCACACAGTCAACTGTCCCAAATACACCGAAGTCCACAAGATCCTCAATAACTCTCTCAGTTCTCATACTTCACCAAATATTCAATGAAGAGATCACCGTCGCAATCAGTAGGTACATATTTTCATAATACAAACTTAAGTCATAAACTGTAAATAAAATGTCAATATTTGTATTAAGGTTAGGCTAGAGTAGGCTACAAATCTTTGTTGTTGAAGCCTTTTACCAAGTATAAAAAATATAACTACAGATAAAATTGTATGTGTTTCGAAGGAAAATAATTCTAAGCTTTATTGACGTTTCACCTTTTAATTGTAATGATAATAATAATAATAATGTTATTAGTATTGTTATCTGTAAAAATCTATGTGACTTTGTTCTATAAATTGTTAAGTGTTTTTTTTCGCCATAATGAACTCATCGAATTCAAACGTTCCCATAGCTATTAGCATGTTATTTTTCACATAAAATGTTATTGTATTATTGTTTCATATTTTTCCCAATTGTAATAAAACTTTTAAAGTGTTTTTAAGTTTTATTCATTTTATTAAAATAAGTAATTTATAACTTATTTCAAAACAAGTAAAAAGTTAGTTCATACTTTCATTATTTTATGAATTTTTATAAAGAACATGGAGAAAAATATTAAATTTAAATTGGAGTATACACAACGTCCATTGAGTTCGGTTAAATAAAAGTTATATTAATTACAGTAAAATAAACTAAGCGGTCAAGTAATAAATTATGTTTAATATGTTTTTATGAAAAACTCAAAAATACTTGTCGGTTAAAGAAAGGAAAAATATAGAATAAAATATATATAATTATAACAATTCATCTACAAATATTCTAGAAATCTAAATTGTTTATTTAAAATCAACTAAATCATTATTTAATTTATTTAAGCTGAAAATTATATTTTGAACTTCAACACGCATTTTATTTTTTAAAGAATATGTATGCATGTTGTTATTATTATATTTTCCATACAAAAAAGTGAACATAAAAAATGTCCACATTCAATGTAATGGATATAACTTTCTACATTAAATTTTCATTGGTTTGAATTAGTTTTGTCTATTAGTTCTAAAAGTGTTTTTATAATGGCAATGTAAATGTCAAATTGCATGAAAAATGGTATTGTAACGTAATTATTTATATTCTATATCCTATTGTACATAGTAATCGATAAAATTATTGAACATCGAAGAGAGTTACATTTTTGAAAACAATGTTTAATTTTC
Organism: Periphyllus acericola; assembly: GCA_949715065.1. NCBI lineage: Eukaryota > Metazoa > Arthropoda > Insecta > Hemiptera > Aphididae > Periphyllus > Periphyllus acericola. The sequence continues at coordinate 22,865,929 of OX454269.1, forward strand.
TCTATTTTTGCAATTATTTTATGTTATTATATCTGTTTGTAACTTGAATATTTGACAATATTTTTAAAGTATCATTAAAGTAAATGGAAATGGCTTATTATTGCATGTATTGTAATAATATTACATTGATAGTATTAATATATTGTATACTACTTAATGAAAAATGAGAATACGAATATGTATAATAAGATACATGCGTTAAGAATATTAATATTTCAATTTATGCAACCATTTTGTTTTTTGAAATAATTTCAGGCATCAATTTTTTATAGAAATACAATTTATTATATTAGTATACTATTATAATTTATTCATATTCAATAGGCACTTAAAAATAAATATATATCCATAAGATCATTACGAATATATAAAGTTAATTAGTTATCTATTTTAAACTCTGTATTTTAAAGTAATATTTTGTAACGCAACAACTTAATTATATATAATTGAATTTTATGAATATAAATTTGAAACACATCTTTCAAACTATTTAATATGTTTTGAAAAGTATTGTTTCTGTTGATATCTAATTATTAAAGAATTATTATGTTTTGTTCAGTTAAATGTTTAAATTAATTGTTTCAAAAGTAAATTATAGAAATAGATAGAGAAAATAATAGTATACACTCGCACTTGAACTTTTAAGTTTAAAGGATAGATGAAGTTATTTGTCTAATGATACTTAACGGCGATATTTTGGGTAATATGTAGTTACAAAATGCCCATACCTTAAGTGGTTTCATTCTATAAATTATATTTAACTGCGTTATAAATACAAGTATAAGTGTAAGTGTTAATTCAAGAAAAGCTCTCATCTGCAATTTGTTTACTATATATGTACTTATTTTATTTCGGCTACCTCGTCATGGAATAAAGTCATGTGATTATTTTAAATTTTAAATCATCATCATATTCGATTATTGCATTTAAAATGTTTTATTTGTCTTGAATATGTATTGCAATAAACGACATAAGAATTATGTTTATATTCTATGTGTTTTTAAAATAATAACGATGATTACTGCTATTATTTATAAACTGATAAACTGTAAGACTCATCGTATATAGAAAGTGTACGTTTGGAGACGTTTAGAAGTTAACACGCAGTCTTAATTGATGCATTGATCATAATGTTTGGACTGTGAAATAAAAACATTGGCGTTATTTTAGAAATATAAATGGAATGCAAATTATAATTTTCTCAAATCGATTATAAGGCTGCAGCAGTGTGCTCGGTAAGTGGACATTGATTCATGTTAATGTCCTGTGTACGGGTCGCTTACTACATAAATACATTTTATGCATAAGGCGTTTAAACACAATGTGTGTATTGTAGCCTAGAAGCTGTTATATAGCCTATAGCCGTTTAATTTAATTCCGAAAGTAATACGCTTGTTCTAGTAGAGAAATAGAAAGTGAACCACAACACAACAGTTTATCTTGTTTCCGCGAAATAAAACGGTCCCGCCTAAAAATTTTACCGACGGACGGCGAGTGGCCGGAAGTGTCTTAAATGTTCTTTTGTGGTAAAGGCGGAAAAAAATCAGAATCCTTCAAAAGCAGCGGAGCCTAGGGTCTCGAATTTGTGTGCGGCACTCGTTTAAACGCTTGCTGTACGACGGCGGGTAAGAGGAACGTCATTTGTCTGTGAAAATGAGCAAAAACGATCGTAATAATGTTTTTTTTTTTTTTTGCCAACTTTCAGCAATAACCTGTGTCATTTACCGCGGTGACTGACATTACGACATACATTTACATGCATATTATGCGTTTATCTTCTGCAATCCTCACGTACCGTCAAGGCGTACAGATATGCGTTCGTTCGTTCGTAGTGTTATAAACGCAAATCACATACACACAGATATTGTGAGGATAATAAATCATCAACGTAAATTTGTGATTAAAATTAAAAAAAAAAAACAGTTTTCGGATATGCTAAACAGAAAGCGATCGACCTTCGCCACGGCTGTGCTTGTCACTGATCGTCGATGGTTTTTTTTCTCTCTGAAAAGGGATCTTTGATGACGTGAGAATAAAAACTTCCTTTTCGAGATTTTGTCACGCAACCCTATTTTAGCTCTCTGTAACCTCTACCGTGACACAAACTTATCAAAATGTAATTAACAACTGCCGAAATGACATTAAAAAAAAAAGAAAAAGAAAGAATGGAAAACTGTGACAATAAATTATACTTAACGCTATCGTTTGTTTCCTTCAAACGTAGCCAACCTAAAAATAATAACTTTTTTAGAATATTGTGTTAGAAATCATTTATTATTAAAATCACAACCTGTACACTTTTCACTATGTCACAGACAATTAGCAACGTTCTTATTTCAGTCACAAAACAATAAACATAATTATACGTATACTTTATTTTTGTCTACCAACCGAGAAAATGATTCAGCTGGTATTTATTTGATTTTATATTTAGAATTAGCCCATTAGATTGTCAATAATTATTATGAAATTGAGTGTTGTGTTCGAAAGTACAGAAAACATATTTTCGAACATCGGGGAGCCAAGGCATATTTGAGTTCATTTTTAACTATATTTTCTGTACGAATTTACATACAAGCATTAACGTAGCTTACAAAATATTTTTGTGCAGAAAAAAAAAATATACTCTTCTTAAATTTTTGAATGGATTTTCATAAAACAAAAATTAATTTTCATTAATTCATTGGTATTTTGAAAACCAACTATTATAATATAATTATGTAAAAATGTTTGGGATCAACATGAATATATACTTGAAGCATTTATTATATTTCTAAATAAAATGTAATTTCATTTTCTAACGTTTATCAACTTTGAAAACAAAACACTATAGCTTTGACGAAGATGTCCAGGATTAAACCTAGAATATTTTAAACATTTAACTATATATAATCATTGTAGATGCATTTGATTGTTACTTTAAAAAATGGAAGAAAAAAAATTAAAACGAATTACACCGTTAGTATAATTATAAGTGGATTAGGCGTTAAGTGGAAAAAAACATTAGTAATTTTGGCGGAAAGTCCATGACTTTGAAATGTTCAATGTAAAATGCAATTATGAACTGAAGATACTTTGTTGAAAAGAAGTAAGTCTGGTTTTTACTGCCCCATAAATTTTTAGAATTACATCACATAATAAATGAAGCGAAAGTATTTTTATGATGCTCAAACGGTTTTATATTAAATTTAACAGATTGCTCTACTTTTTATAGTTCGTAAATTGCGTATTTGTGTACAACAACAAGGATAATAGGGTGCGATCCTTTGTAATATGTTTTTCGTTCGTCAATATATATACATACATATATATATATAACCGGTTGACCATATATTAAAAATCTCAAAGCTGATTTTGTAGCGCGACGTAATACATTTTATCATTTTCCTTAAACATTTTTTCTAAACACAATTCCGAGAAAAGTGAAGGGATTTATCGGATTCAGAGGTATAGAATAACACAAGTGCGTTTGTTTTTAATGCACGTATAACTTTTTGTACCAAATTCAAATCACGGTATTTTCTTTTTGTTAATTCTTTAACTAATACGCTTTAATTTTCTTTTGTAGAAAGTATAAGCCTATTGTTTTGGTTTTTGAATCAAACACTGTATATTCATCCCTTTGTTCTCTGCTGTGTAAGATACAGAAGTAACTTATGTGCTCCATGTGATATCGTTTTCTCTCTCTTTTATCTTGCCTCAAATTTATTTTTTAAATCCTCTTACAGTCGTTCTCGGCCGGGGTGTTGTATCCGGGTTCAATACGTGTGTAGGGCTTTTGGCTTTATCGGTATAGGCAAGGTTCCAATCACGCACACGCAGTGTACGGTAAGAGCATATGCGTTTCAACTGACTTAACATTTTTGTTTATTATTTTCTAAATTTTAAAGTTGATCCGTACCTACTTTTTTTTTTATAATTTATTGTTAAGTAATTGGATTCAATGTTTATATACTTGCGATGCATCCAACAGTTTATATATGACGAGTAATTACGAAAAGTATATACTATATATGTTATAATGCGATTTTTTTTACGTAAATGTCATAACATTTATAACTTTTATTGGTTCCGGGTTTTAATCTTTTTGGCCTAGAAAAATCGAAGCGTTGTACCCGATTTATTTTATATAAGCTCCCATATGTGATCCTAATGATGATTTGTTTTCTTTGACATATTCGATTAAGATCAGTAAACTATAAAAGGCGTTTACTATAGAGATGGGATGATACTCGTATAATATTTTGATTGGTCTTAATTACACTGATTAAATTGATTTAATGTACATCCATGCGGGGTTGCATTAAATTACTTGTTAGTGTGAATTGATTAGTCTTGCTGAAAATCTAAGTTCTGGGATATTAACATAAAATTGAGAGAGTTTTAAGTTTTATCGTCTGTATATGATTGATTACCATCTTACAGATTAAAGAACAACATATGATGTCTTATATGAGTGGGTTGAAAATGACGCAGATTGATTGCATTTTTATGGGAAATCTTGGGACTAAAATAATACAACCGGTATACAGTGATACGATGAAAGCGCACGAATGTTTCACAGTGACATAGACTGATGTTGAACGGGTTCGTTCCGGAAGAAAAAAAAGCTCGCACACCGTAGATTCAGTGGGGCACCATAAGTTAATGTACAACTGGGGGAGGAGGAATAGGAGATGATTATGGTGGCGGTGGTGAGAATAGAATTAAGGTGCAACCACATTGGATTGGTAATTGTAGCGTCAGTGGTAATAGTAATATGTTAAGCCATTGGTTTTAATTGCAGCGCTCAGAACTGGGGTGTTAGTTATGCGTTCTATACAATACCATTGTAAAGAGTTTTCTCCGTTACCGTCGTTACAGCTGGTTTAAATGTTGAACAATATTGCACGTGGATAGTAATGTATAATATAGTTTTCACCATTGTTTATTTAAAACGTTAAATAGTGTAAGTTCAGTTAACATTTTACCGATCATATTTCATTTATATTCACATATAATTTTTATGTTTTTCAAAACAAATCCAATGAACGTTTTTATAAAAATTTTGATTATACACTTCTATATTTTTAAATAATAATAATAATTATTATTATTTATTAATTATTATTGAAGATAATACATTTATATCTATCATTGTCTTACGCATAATGTTCATGGATCAATTTTAATATTGAATAAATTATCGGATAAAAAAACGTCTTGGTTTGTAAGTTATAGTAGTAATAGGTATTCGAATTGCTTTTCAAAGAACAAAGAAAGTGAAAATCTTATAATATATTCCGATCGATATAAATATTTTAGATTCCTTTAGACAACGAAATGTTAATAATTTTTTATTACAGGAATAATAAAGTGATTATGGACTGGAAACGAGCTGTAAGTAATGTGCTAATTTAAGTATAAAATTTGAAGATCGTTAAGGTTATCAAATTCGGAGTAGAACTGAAACGAAGGTAAGACTGATAGCTGATTTAGTCTTTAACAAAGCTTTAAATCTTGGAATGACTTTCATTTTTTCTTTTTATTGCAGTCTGTTGTTACTCGTTAGTCTCATAATTTTATTTAATTTCTAGAAATTGAAACTACAGACTTTCCAGATTTTATATCAATGAGCTTTAAATAATAAAACCACCCAGTTTAGTTGCTTAGAATTGAATAATGAAGTTCTCTTGACTTAATAACAGTCACGACTTTAAATATATGTGATTTAAGTGCGCGTTTTTTCCAACTGCATTGTGCACAGTTTAGAATCGAAATAAATTATATGTTCCATAAATACTTATTTAGTTGTAGAAGACTTCGTTTTTGTAATTTATAGTTAGGTAATAGAATTTACATTTAATGTTTTTTTTTTATTATTGACAAAAATAAGTAAATGTTGTTGGATAATTATTTGATAAATTTATTTCAACCATTTTAATTATTATTTGCTCGTGTCGAGTGGGTATATTCCTAAGTAATTGTTGAATACTATATAGAGAAACCACGCTATTTTTAAGCATTTGAATATTTATAATTTCATTTATAGTTTAATGCTTGCTAAAGAGAAATTATTTAACGTAAAATTATTGATTGAAGGTACTATTGTTCATAATCAATACTCGATGGTGAAGCATAACTCTTGTACTAATGTTTGGTGAAGTATTGAATATTTTATGTATGCAGTTGATATTTCTATTTCCTTGTGTTAAAAAATGTAAGCTCGTGTTTCACTCTTCGTTTTCGTATACGTACCGCGTATACACTCCGCACTGTAATAAAGTGGTTTGCGTTGTATCGGGATATTTTAAACGGGGTTGGTATATGAATAAAAGTATATAGGTATATAAAATAAAGTAAAACAAATATGTAATTGTAAATCCCTACCCAGACAAAAACCATAGATGATTTTCTTGTTGAGAAAAATTCGACGTTGCAATAATGACTATTTTTACAACGACGAAAATTAGTCGGTCGGAATTTCTTATAGAATGGCAACTTTGATCTAAACACAGAGCATGCTTTAAAGGATACACCACAAAGATAAATATAATATGTTCCAGGCGTTTTGAGTGCGTTTAATACATGTTATATTATGATCAGTACTATAGCGTTGTTTGCGGACTAAACAAACGTTTTATTAACCCGAGTGCCCCGTAGAAGGCAGTCAAAATGCGTTTTAAATTCAATACGTCTTAACACTATGTAGTTTACTACTTCTACCGTCGAAATAAAAGTAAACGGAATTGATGTTGCCTTTACTATTCGGTCTTGATTTTATTTGTAATAGAAAAGAAAATAATAAATAAAAAAACCATAAGTAAAAGATACCGAGGGGAAAAGAAAAGTTCGGCATTGTAAAAGTCATGTTGATAATGGCGTCGGTAATTTATATAGATTGTTTGCCTTCAAAATAAGACGTTTTTAGTATAAATGAGTGATATTTACTTTGACAATTCCAAGCAGTAATATGACACTGGCAGCGAAGATGAACAAATTGGTTCCAATTACGGCTGAGTATGCAATTTGAACACCTGTAATAAATTAAAAAATATACCATATCATTTCATTTAATATACTTGATATAAAATAAAGTTTGGTCTAAGTATTGTGACTGATAATTTCTGAATTGATAAATTAGTACTTTATTTCTTATAGCAGTACATTATCACGTTGCTATTGTACAAGTTGATGTAATTTAAAATTATTCAAATATAAATTGTATTTATCTTCTTATTCCACGATTCGAGTTTCTTAATGTTATAATTTACAACTTTATATTTCCAAATACGTCCTGATTTTGTAAATGCATTTTTAATTTTGTTGAGAAATACCTAAATTGCATTTCATTGTAGAAGAAATGTATAAGTTGGAAAGAATATTAGATTAAGATAGTTATAGAATATTTGATTCATTAAATTATTAAAAAACAAATAAAAAACAAAGAGTACGTTATTGTAGAATATATTCAGTGTTTATTTATTATATTTTTAAAATAATTATTATTATTATCATCACCATTTTTTGATTTATATGCTGTAATAGCTACGTTGTTTGAATTTTAAACATTGTCTTTGATATTATAGTAATATCATTTTTAAACGTCGATATTATGCCTCAGTAAATCGTATTGTACCATATAAAATAAATTAGACAAATATACCTGCATATCAAGTAGGAAGTTTGTTTGGTGTTTGGGTTGAAGTTAGATGTTTATTTATCGACCAAATTCAATTCCTAATGGTATCGCTTAACATTCTACTAAGTTTTTTTTTTTTTTTAAAAGAATTCGTATGGTAAAAATACGAGAAAAGGTTTGGTAGTAAATCGGAAACGGTACGTGTCATGGTCGAAGAAAACGAAATATTGGCTGGTAAAGGTCCATTGATCAGTAATGCTTTCGTCGCTTCGTACATTTCGACTTTCGTGTGAATAAAAATATTAGAAAGGTTGATTTTTATTAAATTTTTTACTTAATTATTCTATTATATTTAATTAGAATTTATGTGTTAATGTAAATTCGTTATTTCTTATTGTGTTATTCCGTCGAAAGAAAACAAATATTAGTGATTTCAATTCGAAGCTTTAAATTAATAAGTTCATTAGCAGTCTTAAATTAATAAACAAATACGTACTTGACTATAAGCTGTTTGGTTTCATATCATTATTTAATTCGATCAGAAATATTCTTGGGCTTCATATTTTTTATATGACCATACTATATAAGAATTAAGAAGAATGGTGAGAGACGGACGTAGAAGTTTTGTATAAATTATGACAGTCCTGCGAATAGCTGAATGGTAACTTTGAGACCAGAAAACGACAACTGATGATTATGCGGGATGGAAGAAGGTTTTCGAATGGAATATTCTTATTTTTTAGACGATTGAATACATCAGATAACCTTGGGATATATATATATATATATATATATATATATATATATATATTTAATGGGACTTTACCGATTTTGGAGTTTGTATTTAATTTTAAGGCTTTTCTTGGCCGGGTCCAAAAAATATGGTCGAATTACGGCGGATAAAGAATTAATCGTTTTAATGTGTTTTATCAAGAGTAGGTGTTTATCGAGTAGTGGTTCTAAACATTTATATATTACGACTGAGAGTGTACGCAAGACTGGTTATCTAAAGAGACAGAGAAAGTTGGTGGTTGATATCGTTCCATAAGGCACGGGTAATATGAATATGGACTCAGTTCTGTTTACTGCTAGTATACACTGATGGGAATTCGCCGACGGAAAGAGATCAATATTAATTTAAAACTACATTATACATTTATTCTTATAAAAGTCTTGCAATTACGTCATAATTTTTTCTTGTACCGCGACGGGTTCTCACTTTTTTGCGTTTAAAGTAATTTATATTTTGAAATTTCACAAAGCATACTAGAAATATGGCCGAGCTCAATCTTGTGGCCGGTTGGATGAATTTCTATCACAATATTTCAAGTACGACTTCGAGGGATTAAACGATTAATAAAAAATTACCCGGAATCTCGTAAATACAACACTCTGCTGCAGAGATTCCAGTTCTAAACAGCGGTTTGAAAAGTATAAATTATTCAAATCCACCGGGGGTATCGGATACTGAAATCCATTAATAATATTGTGCAGACTACATACTCTGAAGACAAAACGGAAACAAGACATTAATTATAGTCAACACACGTTTCGGGCGAGTACCTCCAAACACGCGGTTCTGCAATCCGCGGGATTAGTAAATATTCAATTGTGCAACGACTGTTCTAGTATGCCGCGATATGTGGACAATACTATTATCATGCGCGATCCCGAAACGAAAGTGGTGGTGTCCACCGAAAAACATTTTATTATTTAATTATTTATTATACAAATAATACTATCTAAAACTTCAAATAGTAAAATGTGTAAAATAAAAATTACAGTTTTTTTTATATATTTATAATATGAAAATGTACTGGTAAAATGCATAATGTGAATTTTATTGTTGGATATTGTTAATTAATTTTTCGATTTCCGCATTAAAACTACTTGTGCCCGCTTTAAGAACACGGTGGAGATGGTGAAACGTGATCTGTATTGGTTTTTAATTTTTTCCAAGCGAAAAAAAGCCTGTCCACGCACGTAAGTGGATCCAAACATACCAATAGTATTTTGCAGCTATATTTTTCACTTTTGAAAATGATTCGGGAAGTTGAGCGAAAAAAAGTTCTAGAATTTAAAGCGGGCTCCGTATTCAATAGCCACGCGGGCCGCCGGTTGCCGGCCACTGGTGTACATGTAGGGTTGCCATTTTTCCCGATTTCACAGAGACACTACCGGTTTTCACTATACAGTCCCGATATTTTTCAACTCCCGGCCGGGACATGGAAACGTACCGGTTTCTTAAAATTAGTACCGAATTATTGTTGTCATGCGTTAATAACTAAAAATAAACAACTGTCGGAAATTTCGGAGATGGCCGAGGACCGATTACTAACCGCGTATACCATTTATAGAATTGACGATTGTCAGTCTTCACTCTTTAGCCTAACGTCAAACGTTCTATGTATTGTGACTATTGTGTTGTAATTACGAATTTTTATATATATACATTATGGCTCCAAAACGATTATGCAGCTTCACTGACAAACTCCAAAACGAATTTCATTCGAAAAACTTGTTGGTAAATAAGTAAGATTTCGGTGAATATTGATATAAATTTAAAATACCTTTTTCATTTAAGAATTAAAAATAATTTTAAATTGTATATGTTACAGTGAAAACCCGAAATTCGTCAAAACTAGTTTTAACTAGTCAAAACTAGTTTTCACAAATCAATTTCGTCAAAAATAGTTTTGACTAGTTAAAACTAGAATTAACCAGGATTTCAATGTCGATACTAGTATATTTGTATTGATTATTTGTATTATTATTATTTGTATTTGATTTTATTGTATTGTATATTTGTATTGTTTTGACAAGGCAAACTATCGTGGTATTAAGAGTTATGTAGCATTTGTACTTTTTCTTTACACAATCAGCGATTTGTTTCACACCTTGATTATTATTTGTATTTTCCATACAGCCGTTTATTATCACTTCCTCATCCACTAAATATTATAAAATAAGTAATTTGGTAGTAAATAATAAAATTATTTCAGGTCTGAATTTAGTTGTTGTAAAGAAGTACTCGTATTTATTACTGTCAAACAAGTTTCTGGCAGTCAAATTATTCTTCGCGCAGCCGCAACAAAATCATCAACGGGATCAGGGCAAGGATTTATAAGGTTTATCTGTAAAAAGTCGTGTGGGACAAATCGCTGTTTTTGTAAAAAAAAATATATATTATGTAACTCAAAATACCACGACAGTTTGCCTTGTCAAAATAAATAAAACAAAAAATACTTATTTTAAATTGAATTTGGTTTTTGTTAAAATTGTACTTTAAAAATAGGATTAATATATTGAAGTTCTGTTCAATTCTCCAATTTAACTAGTTAAAACTAGTTTTGACGTATTTCGGGTTTTAACTGTGACATCAACATTGAAATCCTGGTTAAAAATAGTTTTGTCAAATTTCGGGTTTTAACGGTAACATATACATACATAAGAAAATAATAGGTATACTATATAATTACTTTTTGTTGTATTTCTAATTATAAAATAAAATAATGCATATTATAATTTCAATATAAAAAAAAAGGTTATTCAATATGATGTCCCGGTTCGGGGATTTTAAAATCTGGCAACACTATGTACATGAATATGTACACCGCAGGGGGGGGGGGACGAGAGGATCGAAAAAAACGACACGGAAAAATGGGCGCGAAAAGCATCCGCGGAGATCGATATGGTAACGGGGCGTGCGGTCGTCGTCGTCGTCACAAGCGCCCCCCCCCCTCGCAGTGTGTAAAAGAGTTGGCCGAAAACGAGTGGGACACACGCGATGTTATCTTAACGTCGCGGCGGCGGGCGCGGGCAATCGATGCCTGTACCAGTGCGGGGGGGGGGGTACCACGTGCGCCGCACGGCTCGAAACGCGATACGGGGACCCGGGTTAGGGGTTGGGGTGTACACCCGACGTACATAAAATCAATTAGTTTCGTTGTTTCCGCCAATATGTCGGGGCCCCCGGGTAGACCGTGCCACACGGCTTAAGCAATTCATTAAAGAGGAACCGGAAAACATTTCACACGCCCTATAAGCGCAGACGTACGTTTTTGCGCCGCGTACACGTATCCGCGGTCTCCGCGTTTATATGTGTAATCGATACGCGGCGTTGAGCGTTTCCCCGTTTCCCCGAATAGGTGATACACCGCTGGAAAACGATTAGGCGAAAACCAACGTAACGCGATACGTGTGGACACTCCATCGGCACCGCCACGACCTGCGCGCCCTCCTGGCAGCGATCTCACGTCCGACGAGGTTTTTTTTTTTTTTTTTGTAATCGTCGATTTACGTGCGGCCGCGCAGTGGGAACAGCAGCTCATTTCGCGCACAGTCGTGTTAAATGTTTTTCCGTCGAACCGAGAAAACGCGGCACGTTCAGACACTTACAGCGCAAGCGACTAGCACATCCGCGTTTAATCCTTTTCCGATTTCGCCCGAGTGGGCCCGTGGTGTGGTGCTTCGACGGCTGACAAGTTTTTTTTTTCACCGGCGCGCTTAAAGTTTCCGAGCGGTTCTATTCATTAAATATTTCATCGTACCATTTAATTCACTTCGCGCAAAAGAGTTCACCTTAAGTTTATCACGCGGGTCTCCGTAACAATCTGAATAATTTAGTTAGCTTTTAACCGGTGCAATATTAATCACAGTATCGGGTCGTTTCGATGAAACACTACGGCAAGCAGATCTTTAAGTTTTAAACTGCAGTAAAATAAAGGTATCTACACTCGGCATAAGGAATGCAAAATTAAGTGATATCAAATCCTGGCTTATGATACGAAAAAAAGAAAAATGTTCAGTAAAATTATATTTTTTCGTCTGCTATATCTGGTCATTGTTTGATTAGGTACACGAGTAGAACAACCGAACGGGAATCGGGCTGATATCATAATAATAAATCACGTTGAGAATAAAATATATAAATAGTGAATGTTGTACACATCGACAGTGTAATTATATATGTTCGTGTATTAATTATTGATCGTATAAAATGGGTACAATCGTCATCATGATTCGTTAATAGTTTTTTCTAAACCAGGTTATGCGTTGATCAAGATTCAATGTCAACTAAAGCGGCAGTCTCCATATTAAATTGTATTGTTCTTAACAAAATAAAAAATAATTGGTATTGCATGAATGAGGAATTAATTAATTCTTGTAAAAATAATAAACATGTGAGCTGTGAATCTGTGTGTAGATAGCAAATGTATAATTTTTTACTAATAGTATTTTTATGAAGCTAATGAAAAACTAAAAATAATACACCGCAAAATTGTAGTAATCACATTTATCAGTTGTTATAATTATGTATGTTGACTATACGTGTATAATTAAAATCGAGAGAAACAACTTTAGTGAACTGCCCGTATATCGGGTTGCCCATATGACACAGTATAAAAATCAGACATATTTATAAAATGTGGATAAAGTAGTAAATAAATGAAATTAAGGAATTTAAAAGAGTAAAATATACAATAGAATATTGAGTGATTTTAGAATATGGTTGTGTTATAAATTATAACTTATAATATTAAGAATATAAATGGTTAAGAATAATGTTAAGTGTATCTCGCATGATAGTTTTTATTTCATTTTTTATAATTATTAACGTCAAACAAAAATTACTTTACAATGTACTGGTTTATTTTGCTGTATATTTTCACAATTTTTTAAGTATACAATTTCATTATGCTCAATTTTTACTCACCGTAAAATACATCTTGAAGAAGAACTGCGTTTTTCATATTTGAACTGATCATCCAACTATATATTAGTACAACTAATACGGATATATTCTGAAACAAATGCGAAACACAGCAGGTTTAAAACGAATGTTAACAGGAGCATAAATCATCAATACTCATACAAACGATAGGACGCACAGGTATTAAAATGAAATTACTTGGTTTTATTGGACACTATTTATTATTTTGTTTATCATACTAGTAGTAGGGATTTGTATGTTCTGAGTCCATTTTTTTTTTTTTTACAGGGAGATTGTCACTTTTTCGATAGGCGATTTCTACATCGGCAAAATTGTATTACCGTGCTCACATTTTTTCTCAAAACGTACATGTATGTTCTGAGTCCATTTTTTTTTTACACTGATATTGTTACTTTTTCGATAGGTGATTTCTACATCGACAAGACTGTGTTACCGTGCTCACATTTTTTCTCAAAACGTACATGTATGTTCTGAGTCCATTTTATTTTTTCCTAAAACGTACATGTATGTTCTGAGTCCATTTTATTTTTTCCCCAAAACGTACATGTATGTTCTGAGTCCATTTTATTTTTTCCCCAAAACGTACATGTATGTTCTGAGTCCATTTTTTTTTTTTTTACAAACATTCAACTAAATAAATTATAACAACTTTTTTTATTTTATAGAATTTTTATTATTTTCAGAAGTATTACAATTCACAAGTAATATAAATGTATTAATATAATAATTTTTTAGTTTTAAGAAAAGTTTATACAAGTTTTTTTACTTCTCTACTAAGAGGTACATATTCTATTATACGATCATGTATTAAAATACAATAAGCACTTACACCATCTAGATTATCTAAAGATTCAATTTCAATGCTTACATCTACAGTAGACGCTGTACCTGTATCATTTTGTTTAGAAGTATCTATGACAACAATCGGTGCTTGAGTCTCGAATGATTCTGGACTTAATATTGGCTTTCCTTCATCTTTTCCGTAATATGATTCTTGAAACGATGTATACATATTATACAATATTGCATAATTTTTTCTGTCAAAGTTTAAATTTAAATTATCGTACGGATAAACAACAGAGTTTAGTATTACTTTAATGTTGGTTAGTTTACAATGATTAAAGAAACTTGCATCTAGCTCGATATTATTTTTTCTACTTTTTTGTAAACCTATTATAACATATCGAGGTTTTTCTAATTTTGACGCGGTCTTTAAATTCCAAACTATGTTTTTAGATTTACCAAGCTCAGGATATTCATAAGTTTCAAACGATCTGAATGGAATAAATAAACTTTTTCCTCTTTCTACAATTTTCATTAATTTTAACCGTTCTGAATCATCCACACTAATATGTGGGATTTTCCAAATTACTTTATTGAGTGTAACAGTACCTGTAGTCGCTAAATTCGCAGTTTTAGTGTGCAAACTATTTAAATCGTTATTACATCTCGTTAAAATTAATTCTATTCGACAGTTTATTAATATTTTTTTAAAATCTTCAAAAAATCCCAACCAATATTTTAATGGTATGCAAGCGCTAAATTCCCCTTTATCATTAACTATATTTTTATCATATAAACTCCATCCTGCATTCTGGTAACAATTATAATTATTTGTCGTACATGTTAAATATCCTTTCAACGAGCTAGTTATTCCAAGAACACGGCTTCTATCAACTTCTATACCATTAATCTCTAATCGAACCTGATCGAAAAGAAACGATAATCCGTTATTTGATAATTTCACTTTATTTGCATCTTCTATTTTACCCTCAATAAAAATATAGCTTTCATGCAGATACGGGTATACATCTGTTTGTTGGACCCCAATCCGTATTTCATCATTAAGCTTAAACGAGTTTGTATATGGAATATATGAATGATATTCAATTTTACTAATTTTTGAATCTGTAATATAATTTGATTCAATATCTAAAATATCACTTTCAGGCATTTTGTCTCAATTTAAATCCCAAGTTTTTTAAAATTGCTTTGCTTTTACAAGTTAGTTTTATATTTCTTGGTTTTATTTTTAATACTTTCGACTGTAATTCTGTTGAACGACTAACCGGTTTTATTGTCTCCAATTGCTTTATATTCTTAAATATTAACCCCATATTCAAGTTTTACAACACCTAATGTGTAACACAACTGTTATTCTTTCATTAAAGTTATGAATGGGATTATTTTCTTGATCAACTAAATTAATATTTATAGTATTCAGAACTTCAGTATTGAGTTTATAATATATTAAATTAGACGGTGACTCAATTATTTTAGCACCAGACCTCGCTCGAGGAAAAAATTCATATATCGAGTGAGATTGAAGACCATTATCGAATGAACCATTTGCGACATTACACAACACTTTTATAGAGTTAACAGCGTTTATATCAATATTTTTCGTTGATTTAAAACTTGATAAAACTCCGTTGCCATATTTTTTTTTTTTAAATCCTAATAGACTTGCTAGACTGTTTTCGATTGTAAAATCTATCGGATAATTACAACTCATTATACATTTCATTCGGGTAATATCGGTATTCATGGTAAAATCTATAGGATCATACGTTGTGTATACATTTGTTACACTGTTTAAACGTTCATTATCTTCATGAATTTGATTGCAAATATATTGTGTAATATCTTCAATTTCGTAACAGCCAAAGGGGAGTTGAATATCTAAATTACGTTCGTTCACAATAATACGAATATTGTTATTTGTCTCATTCACGTTCGGAAACGTATTATATGTATGTAGGCATAATAATGCGATTTCTGAATCTTGGTATACATTTATTGCTGGAAAATAAGTTGATGATAAAGATGTCATTTTCCCCGACATGCTTACAGTAATTGATTCATTCATTTCCCTGTTATTTAAGATCTAATAGGTCTAATATGTAATATGACCGTTACTTGAACGTTAGAGTTTTTAATAGAATTATTTTCCTGATCTACTAAATCAATTTTAATATTTTTAATAACTGCTGTTTTAAGTTTATAATATATTAAATTAGCTGGTTGTTCTACTAGTCCTGTTCCTAATCTCTGTTGTGTAAAACATTCATAAATCGAATTTGATTGTTTCCCATTATCAAATGAGCCTTTAACTATATTACACATGGCTTTTATAGAATTAACAGCAATTGGTATATAATCAATTTTATCTGATTCATAGTATCGATTTTTATCTTGTAGGACTTCATATAATTCATTTTTAAATCCTAATGTTTTGGCTATACTGTTTTTACGTTTGAAATCTATTACACAATTAGATTCCATAAAACAAGTCGTACGCGAATCTGAAAGCGTTAGACTAAAACTAATGCTATCTCTAGTGGTTTTAGAAATGTATTTACTAATATCTTCAATAGTGTAAGTGCCGTGAGGAATTTTTAAACTATCAGTGTAAGTTTTAGTTATAACTTTAAAATCGTCATTTGTTTCATTTACAAGAATTTTTTCAGAATCATTCATAAGAATAGTTTCGGATGTTTTTAAACACACAAGAGCAATTTCAGAACCACCGTTTACATTTATTACCGGAGAATAAGTTGATGTTATTGAGGTACCATTCCCTGATATCCTTAATGTGATTGATTCATCCATTGTAAAAAATTAATACATAAATGTCCACAGATATATGTATTGTATTTTTGATAATTTGAATAATTGTACAATATATTCAAACCTTTAAAATAATTTTGAAGTTCAACCGGAGGTGTAAGATCACCAAACGGGTCAAAATAAATAACTTTATCTCCAAGTCGGTAATAACTAACCCAGTGTGTACCGTCGCCTAAATACGAATCCAAATTAATTATTGCACATTCGTTATTATGTGGTTTTTTAGGTAAGTTGTCTCGCGAAAAGACGCCACGAAAGTGATTGATTTCCAACTTTTTAACGTACTTTATAATATCCTCACTGGTGAGAGCTCTGTTGGGTAACATTAATTTTTTCTCGTTTTTTTTTTTTTTCTGTTCATTCCTAGACCTTTCGGATTCAAATACAAACCTTTTCCAATAGGATTGTTTAAGTATAAACCATTACCTTTTTTACGATTTTTTACAGCATTATATACACTTGACGCACCAGAAGCTAAACTGCCTAAAGCTGACAACCCAGCAAATATTGGCATAAGCGGTAATACACCTCCCAACTGGTTCGGAGTTAAAATTATTCTCTTACCATTTTTTCTCGTTTTCTTATTTTTTTTCTTTGCTGCTAACAATATTTTTTTATTATTACCTTTACAACCCATACCGATTTTTCTTTTAGCTTTCATAGCGTTCACCACCGCGTATGCAACAAGTTTTTCTTTTTTAGAACTATCAGAGGCCTTGACTCTCTCCCAAGCCTGTTCTTCCAATAGTTTATCAGCTTTATGCCTTATATCCAAATTATTACTGTTTTCGTAAGCAATATCATGTGTTCGACAAGCAGAATCTAACGGATTGATTCCTTTGTCTCCACGTACCAATCTCTTTTTTAGATTAGTACCAGGTCCGCAAAACTGATATCCGGGTACATGAACTTCGAATGGAAGCCTATTTATAGCACTATTTAAGAAACCTTTACCAGTCTTAATCAATTTCGACTTACGCGTTGAGCGCATTTTATATAACTGATTTCATTTTTTAAAATTCTATTGTATTTATATAAAAAATGAGATTAATCGAACAAAAAGATAAATTAAACATTGAAAATGTTGATGCACAAATTATTAAAAAGCGATCAAGACACGGATCATTATTGCCGGATAGTATTCGTGGAATATTTGTAGGACCTTCAGGGTCAGGAAAAACAAATGTTATGTTTAATCTTATAACTAATAGAAATGGAGTAAAATTCGAAAATATTTATTTATACTCTAAAACACCTGACCAAGAAAAATATATAGTGTTAAAAAATATAATTGATAGTATCAAAGGCGTTAATTTTTATATATTTACAAATGCAGATCAGGTTATAAAACCAAGTTTAGTAAAAAAAAATTCAATTTTTATATTTGATGACGTTATTTGTGACAATCAGACACCTATTCGCGATTACTTTAGTATGGGTAGACATTCTGGTGCTAATTCTATTTTTTATTTAGCTCAAACATACTCAAAAATACCGAAACAATTAGTGAGAGACAACGCAAATTTTTTAGTAGTATTCAAGCAAGATGATAAAAATTTACGACATATATTCAATGATCATTGTTCCGCAGATATGGACTTTTCACAGTTTCGTAAATTATGCCATTTATGTTGGAACCGTAAAACTTATGGATTTATGGTTATTGATAAGACTAGTGAAGTAGATCATGGTAGATATAGATGCGGTTTTCATACGTTTATAAATATGAAATAAATTAGTATATAAATATTAATGTATTTTCAACTTTTCGGCATTACACTGACTGAATACGTTCATTCAATATCAAATTTCTAATAAGTGATTAAAATGAGTGAAAAAAAAAAATTACTAAATAATTTAATACAGTGTAAGAAAAATATAAAACGTAAAGTTTTAGACATGAAAAGAGGTACTATAGATTCCAACAATTATTTCCGTGATGCATTTCAACCGATAATTGAGCCACTGAACACAATCATTGAAAATAAAAATATCAACAATGTACAACCGGTAAAAAATATTAATAATGACGGATATAGCGATGAAAATGAAGAAGATAACGGGCTTTCTGATTTTGCACATTTTTTAAACACTTCACCTCAGAGTAGAACTTATGATAAAGCGTTTGGTTTACATTATGATAGAAAAGATGAGAAACTTAAAATAGCAAATGTCCCCGTAACTATTATTAATGATAATTTGCAAGTTCTAGACAAATACTATCCGTGGACTTATGGTCTTTGGTCTTTATTATGCGAGAAAGTTCCAAGACATCAGAAATCTAATGATTATGAGGCATATTATGAAATTTTAAAATCTACTAAAGTTCATCTCAAACAAGATGGGAAACCTAAAGCTAATAAGCACTATAAATGGGCACATATTGTTAAACCTTTGTACGAACGTATGGTGAAAGAATCAAATAATTTGAATAAAGAATATACAGTACCAAATATGAGTGAAAAAAAAAAACGAAATAAAACTTTGAGCGATCCGTCACTTGAAAGCAAGAAATTTAAGTATTCTCAGTCTAAAGAAAAATTAAACACTAGTAAATCTCTCGATAACTTATCACTTGAAAGTGATTCATCACAGTTTCCACAGTCTACAGAAAATATACATAGTAGTACAGGAGTAGGTTCAAACTTGATACAATTCGATGAAACGTTACAATCTGACCAAATAGGTTCAAGTCTATATAAAGACATAATCCCTAATACACAATTAGTTTATTATGATAATCCTAATGAATTGATAATCAGATTAAACCTTTTAATATCTTCTCAGAATGCTGGTAATACAGGTGTTAATAATGAAATTATATCTATTCTAGAAGAATTACGGGAGAGGAAACTTATAGTGTAAAAATCTTGTAAATAAAGAATTTTAAAATTATAAATTCATAATTTTATTCATAAACTTCATAGTTACTTAATCGATACCAAAAAATATGGTTATCGAAGTCTACTCCATATAATCCTGGTTCAAACTTTTCTAAATTGTGAACTTTTTGTAAATGTTTTTTCATTTTACGTTTAGGTACTACATGAACTTGGTTAATTGGACATTTCATATAATGTGAATAACAACATAGTTCTCCTTCCACGTTTTGACATATTGGTGTAGGATACCAAGTAGAACTCGTATCATTATTCATTATATACTGAAAAAAAAGTTTAAAATAAGTATTACATTAAAGTTATTACGTGACTATTATTATGACTACATTAGAAAAAATAGCAGACGAGCTACATAAACCAGTGAGAAAAACTTTTCCTAGACGAAAAATAATTTCTCTATTCAAGGATGATCTCTGGCAGGCAGACCTCATTGATATTCAATCGTATTCAAAAAATAATAAAGGTTTTAAATTTATTTTAATAGTTATAGACACATATACTAAGTATGTATGGGTGCATGAATTAAAAAATAAATCAGCAAAACAAGTTACACAAGGCATGTTAAATATATTAAAAATAAATCACCCGAAATTTTTACAAACAGATAGCGGTACAGAATTTTATAATAAACAATTTCAAGATCTCATGACCAAGTATAATATTAAACATTATTCAACATACAGTGGTATAAAAGCAGCAATGGCAGAACGTGTTATACGAACAATTAAAAATAAAATTTATAAACAGTTTACAGCAACCGGTTCATATAATTGGTACAATTCAATATCAAATATTATACATAATTACAATAACACTATACATAGAACAATTAAATGTACACCACATATAGCTCGAATTAATAAAAAAAAAAATATAAATATAAAATTAAATACAATTGGTGAAAAAAAAAAAAAAATTATACATCAGTCAAAATATAATATCAATGATAAAGTTAGGATATCTAAGTACAAACATATATTCAATAAAGGATATACACCAAATTGGACAACAGAAATTTTTACTATTTCAAAAATATTTCAAACAAATCCAGTAACTTATCAACTAAAAGATTCATCAGACAATATAATCCGTGGCTGTTTCTATGAACAAGAAATTAAATTAACTAATTTTCCAGACACCTTTCTCATAGAACGTATTATAAGAAAAAATGGAAATAAAATGTTCGTTAAATGGTTAGGTCTGGGTCCAGAATTTAATTCATACGTTAATTCATCGGATGTTGTAAAATAAGAGATTATTGTATATATATATATATATTAAATAAAAAAAAAATGAATATGTATTTACCCGTTTTATATTATTTTAGTATATTATATATATTTTTATTTTTTTAGTTTAAAGTGTCCGTAAGCTAAGGTGTTAATACCATCAGCTAAAATAAATCGTTTATCATCAGAAGCATTTAAAACAAGCTTATTTAACGTTTTAGAGCGGACTACATGTTTATTCGATTGAATAAAATTCATGTTTCGATAAGCTTGTTCTTTAGAAACAGGTTTATGATTTATGTACGCATTTAATATATGCATATAATTATCAAATCTTACATGTTTTTCGATTACATATTTTTTTACACCTTTCGCTTTTTTTATTTCTTCATCGTCTACAGTCTTGTAAGCGTATAATTTCGGTCTTAACGAAATAAATTCTTTTAGTATAACACCTTTCAATTCATCTTTGAAATAACCTGGTCGATTTTTATGGTCATTACTAAAACAATTATGATCTTTAGGATAGTTTGATGTGTCAAAATATGTTAGTAAATAATTTTTTAAATCAGAAAAAAAATTTTTTGTTATAATTTCATATATTAATGAATCTGTATCCGAGTACAAAATACTTATTTTATTACCATATTTTGGTTTCATTATATCATAGTGAAATGAATACATAAATGTTTTTGATACGTCTAAAATTGCAGACCCCACATAAATTGGTTTATCAAATTTAATAGTATCTTTATACTGATGAACGGCCATTAGATTTTTTGTGTAAATAGTTCTATCTTTAAAATTTGTTTTCATTAATAATTTATTAGCTTTTTTTTCCGACGAAACAAGACAAATCGATGTTCTAGAACGCACGTTTTCCATAGTTTTACCAAACACACTGTTAATTAACAATTTCCAGAAATTTTTCTCAAACTCATTTTTAGCATGAACTCTCATATTAGTACATAGTTCAATATACGGTGCCATCCAACAACTTTGAGCAAAGCTGATAATCCGATGAATTCTCGTTACTTTAACTCCGTTAGAAATTGCTTGTTTTAAATTTTTATAATGGACTATATATTTTTCTTTTGGTAATAACGTGGTAAGTAATTTTTTAACTTTTGAATTTGGCGGACATTCGTTATATGGTAAAAATGGGAAATCATTATGTAATTTGTGTAAATATTTAGGGTATTCTATATCTACTTCTAATATAAATCCAACTTTAGAATCGTCAGGAATTGTTGTTACATCTAAATTAAGATTGTCAAACCATTGAAAATCTTTATATGGTAATTCTGTTAACATAGATTTCCCGTATAAATTCACACAATCAAAGTACATAATCCATTTATTTGGTTCATTAGAATTATAATTTAACCCTTTTATATCAGGAATGTTCGCTTTTGAATATCTTTTAGATGATTGACAGATACCTCCTCTTATTGATTGTTCAAAAAAAAGATAAAAATCATAATCTTTTAAACGTTCTAATTTTACTTTAGTATATTTAAGCATGCAATCAAAAGCAAACCCTGGAGCAGTCATATAATGAGCTGGATCTAATTTAAGAGTTGAAATACATAAATTTCTAAAATTTTCAAAAACATCAGCTAAAATAGTGATATCAGTTTTCAGATAAAGATCACTATATTCACCTAAAGTTTGAATATCAAATAGTCTCCATACATTTTTTGCGTGTAAATAATCGCAATCACTAATTTTTTCATCTTTTAAAGAATTATAAAATTTAGATTTTGATGGTAGACAAGTTTTATTTAATTTGTTCCAACTATCTACATATTCATACGGGAAAACCCCTTTTCTTATGACTAAGTCTAATTTATCTATTGAGAATATTTTAAGAGTTTCTCTAAACCGAGTTTTATCTTCAGACAAATTATCTGCTAGTGAACTTAATGAGCTTGACATAAAACGAAATGTGTCAACAAATTTAATAGAAAATCTTGATACAATTTCCTTGCTAAATGATATATATTTTTCTGATGAATTCGGTATTACATGAATATCTTTATCATTACAGCCAAGCTCTCGAATTATAAAATGACTATCATACGATAGATTATGAAAAAAAATTGGAACATATGATACATTAGTCATTTCGAAATTGCATGAAAGACAAAGACATTGTCTATAACGACCTGTAAAATGACAGTGATCTCTTACTTTAATTAGATTAAATTCTTTAAAAGATTTGAAGCAACTTTCACAAACCTCATTTTTTTGAAATTTTGTTTCTTCGTTTTCAGTTAATTTTTTCATAGGTATTTTTATTTGATAAATTCTATAAATTCTATTCCCAATATCGATCATTTTCCTCATAAATTTTTTAGCTGCATTTTCCCCTCTATAAATTATGACTTTACTTGGAATTTTAAACATTTTTATTATATTTTTTGGTATAATTTTATAATCTATTTTTACATAAAACCCGTAACTCATTATTGTATGTAAATGTGTAGAATACGTTTTAGAAATTTTTAGTTTATCATATTTTTCACGTTTTAATATGCATTCGAAGTCAGCATAAATTACAATTGGTATTCTTTGAGTTTTTTTAAAACTTTTAAAATATATAAAATCATCATCACCGTCTTCAAACATAATGGGTCTCCCTAAATTATTTTTTCTGCAATGTTCTGTGTGTATTTTTAATCCTTCGGTCCCCCAAAGTTTTTTAGACGGTTTTTTCCCAAAAGTAGTAAAACATCTCTTACAAATTATTAATTTGGAACAGTTTTTAGTTTTTTGGTGTCTAATCAATCTAGAAAAATCGTTAATATAACAATAGTGTGATTTTCCATCTTTACTAAAAAAAAATAAATCAAAATGGTTATTACTTTCCACATTACTCATGTGTAAAATAAAAATTATATTTTTATTATTTACGCTATATACATTAATTGAGACATTATTAATACGTTCAAATTTTTTTATTTGATTAATCGGTGTAGGAAAATTAATACAATTAAAATTTAAACCACTTTTGTTTTCTAAATTTTTAAATTTTTTTTTACTGAATTTGCTTTTATTTAATCGGTTGTCAAATTTGGTTAAAATTGCGTACTTAAAACATTTGTTATCATTATTTTTAACATTTATTACAGCTTTTTTATTTTTAATAAATGTCGGTAAATCTATGTACGAAGACCCTCTAAGAGGATTTACTTTATTTATTCTTAATTGTAATCCATCTATTGATACAAGTGACCATCCAGAACCTTTAGCAATATATTCAGATTCTTCTTCTAATATTTTACTAAACATGCTATCTAATAAACTCTTAAAATTAGACGAATTACAGGCAAGCATATTTTTGGTCTTAAAGGCTACATTTTGGGTTTCATTTGATAGTGTACGTTCATAGACGCTATCAACATGAAGATTAAATTTAATTGAAGTTTGTATGCATGAATATTTCAATTTAAAAATTATCTTATCAAAAATGGAATTGAAAAATAATGGGTAATGTGTAAATTTTGAAGTATTTTTTATGAAAAAGGTTTTAGAAGTTTTTTTAAAGCGTTCTATTTCTACAAGACCATCTCCAATTGTATTCATACGGATACGTTTTGAAATCGTTTGCCTTTTCATTTTTACATAAATAAATATATTAACTTTAATACGTTATGTTATCAGATATTTTGTATGATTATTATTTGTAAATAATATAAAAAATATTTTTTCGTTGATGTCTTACGGTAAACTATACATATTACATAATATAATTGATGTATTTATATTAAGGCTTGCATTTATCATTGTTGATGATATAATGAGAATACGTACAATGTTTTTTAGCTGCAACAACTGAGAAGATGTAGATTACTTTTGCAATATAATGCAGAATGAATAATTACTCGTTCGCTCTAATTGAAAAAAATAAATAATACTTTAAATAATTGATTGGTGAAAATAATTAAATTAAAAAAAGTATTTTATATGTATGATATAATGTATTAATATATTAATACTCACATTATTGTTAATGATATATTGATTTTTTATTCTTCAACAAAAATCTTTTTGTACGCTGTAGGTAAAGTTGGATTCAAGACACTACGAGTGTGAACGAGAGAACTAATAGAAATGAATATTAGTATGAAGCCGACTTCATAAAAAAAAGGAATGCTTTCCCACTTATACAAGTTATACAACGTATACCTTATGCATGTTACGACAAGACTTAACATGTCATAACCTCGACCTAAAAAATAATGATATGTGAATTCGTGATTATTTTAAATATCACGATTCGTGTAAATAATTACCAAATATTTATGACCCCCATAACCTCGACCGTATTACAAAAGAATAATGATATGTGAATTTTTGATTATTTTAAATATCACGATCCGTGTAAATAATTACCAAATATTTATGACCCCCATAACCTCGACCGCATTACAAAAAAAAATAATAATATTTAAATTCGTGATTATTTTAAATATCACGATCCGTATAAATAATTACCGAATTTTTATGATCACAATGACCTCGGTCTTATTCCAAGATAATATTGTGGTGGAAGTAGTAGTTTCTGCTATATAAAGGTGTGCGAAGTCCCTATAACATTATCAGTCGCAGTAAGTTCTGTAGTGAGACGCTCTGTGGAAATCTACGTTCAACAGAAATTATCAATATGTCAACTTTTGAATACTCGACGATGACTGACGATTCCTCAAATAACAGTGATGTAAGTAAAATTATTATTAATATTTATTTTTACACATTTTCATTTAAACAAATCGTTGAAATTTCTTATTTTTATCAAACTATATATCCACTTTCAATAAAAATGTACATAAATTAAAATTATAATTAATATTTATTTTTACACATTTTCATTTAAACAAATCGTTGACATTTCTTATTTTTATTAAACTACATATTTACTTTCAATAAAAATGTACATATATCTAAACTTAATGTATACGAATAAAAAAAATAAAATGTATTCTTTTGTATTGTAATATGTTTTCATATTTATTTAATATAGACCAATTCAATAATATACGAGGAGAAAGAATTAAATAAAACACCAAAAAGTAAAAAATCATTAAAACTGAATGTGAAACGTCAAAAGAAAAATATGGTAATAAAGCCAGCTAAAAAAATCAAAACCGAAAAGGTATTTATTATTTTTTTTAAAAAATAAATGTATAATAAAAATTAAATGATAAACTAATTCATATTTTTATTTTTATATTTAGGTTTTATCATATAAAGACAAATTAGATTCGATTCTATCATCAGGTAAGTGTGATAAAGCAATTACAAGCGTAAGCGATACTATTTCAATAAAACAGGGAAAGAAGAATTACACATTTAAATGTCCGACGTCAGCTGGTGAGGACTATTGGGTCATTCAACACTTTAAAACCAAAGAAATTGCTGATGTTTCGCCTCAGGAAAGGTGATATTAAATATGAAATCTTAAATAACTGTATATTAACTATCTTCGATTTTTAGATGGAAGCATGCAGAATGTTCAATCAAAATGGTTACGACAGATCAAAAAAGTGACGACAAAAATATTAAGAATCAGCTACAATCCGTAATCGAGATCATTTTGGACCGGTTCATGGCTGACCCGAAAAACAAGATGATGATAAATAAAAATTTATAATGAATTACAAAAATTGATATATATTATCATGAAATAAGAGTCAGCTATAATCCGTAATCAAAATCATTTTGAATCGGTTCATGGCTGACTCGAAAAAATACAAAAATGAATTACAAAAATTGATATATATTATCTTGAAATAAGAGTCAGCTATAATCCGTAATCAAAATCATTTTGAATCGGTTCATGGCTGACTCGAAAAATACAAATTTATAATGAATTGCAAAAATTAACATATGTTATTTTGAAATAATAAAAATTCAAGTTGCATATTACGTAAAAATTATTGTGTTTATTTTTTTTTTAAAAAAATTAACGATAACAGTAATAAGAGTCAGTTATAATCCGTAATCAAAATCATTTTGAATCGGTTCATGGCTGTTGCGTGCCGGGTTTGAAGCCAGCAGTAACAATATTCAAATGTTAATACGTTAACTACTCCAAGAATAAGCTAACGCGAAGTTGTACTATATACGTTTATTAACACTTGTAATTTAAATCAAACAACATAAGAACATAAGTTAAACTTCTAAACGATGATATCAGGCAGAGCTTCTGTACTGGATGGCTGGATACGTCTGACTCCAGGTGTCCATTTGGTCCTCTTTTATACACGGTTGCATCCGGGTTGCCGCCCGTCCTTCGCTGTTTGTTTCGGCAAGTGTACGTATTGCGAAGTTGTCTTGTTGGCCTCGGCTTGAGGGTTTAATGTTTTCACATTCTAATTTTTATTACAACCATCTGTTCCTTTGCGTATTTTAGAGATCTACATAACGACCAAGTTAACCTTCCGTTTTACAGATTTGAGCTTATACTTATATAGTTATCTTATATTTTAATCCAATGAAATATTACGCAGTACATTTTAAACAAGTTTTAATATTACTTCTAAGAATAATAGTTGTATTAATAGTACTGGGTTATGTTTTAAACGAGTATTAATATTACTTCTAAGAATTAATGTTACTTCTAAGAATAATAGTAATATACTGGGTATATTACACCTCACCCCCGAAACAAAAATTTCAGGGTGGAACAATGAAATTTTTCTTTAAATCTTTCGTATACATTTTTTTTTTTTTTTTTTTTTTTTAAACAATTTGGTAATTTGTAATTAAATCTAATTATTAATAAATTCTCCTCCACCTTTTACAATTGTTCATAAATTTTTTTTTAATATTAACTTACATATAAATAATATATAATGAATAATCTATTTAAATTCTCCTCCACCTTTTACATTTCCTTATTATTATAAATATTTCAAAGTTTCTACCAATCTATAATTCTGAATTTTACGAATACTAGTGGTTTACCCTTTTCCGTCTCAGTCTACTTGTTTTATCCGTACAGTATATATATAATTTACTGGGTTTAATTATTTTTAAAATGTAATTAAATATACAACGCGTATATATAACATCAGTGACCGGGTCATGTGCAAATGTTATGTCGTTATGATTGGTTTCGCAAACAATTGAGTGACACTCGTGTAAATTTAAAGTACCTCCTCTAGGTTTTTTAAATTTCCCAATGTGTACTGTAAATATTACCCGGTTGTCCCTACTCATGTCTTTTAACACCAAGTCATAGCTTTCATCCCATCTGTGTTCCACGGTCGTGATGTTTATATACCTTGTTATGCTATTTATTCCTAATTTTTTCATTATTTCTATATCGGTATTCCCATTCCAAAAAACTACGATCGGAATTTTACCGTCACGGTGCAGATATTTGCTTATCCTTGAAGCTGTCAGAGTTGGAACCTCACACCGCTGTATATGATTTTCAGCTTCATTTATATTCCTCTTTACATGTGTCAACACCTCTGGCTTCTTAACTGCAAATACCTTTTCCGCAAAACTGATAACACGATCGTGGTTTTTGAACTGGTAGTATTCTGGGTCTCTATTTTTTCTTAAGAAGATTGGCCTCCCTATTAACCTTATTGGTTGAAATTTGTTTAGGCTGTTTACCATAGCTCCATTTATGAGTAGCCAATCTCCTTTTGGTAGGGGTGAAAATTCGAAGTCGAATATAATAAACTTTAAATTTGATCTAGAAAATAATAAATATGTTAATACATTTTTTCTATATATATTTCTTATTATTATTATTATTATTTTTTTTTCTTTTCTTATTTTGACTTTTAGAGTGGCGATGGTGACCTAAGGTGGGCATACTGTTGGGGTTTTGCTAAGTAATCACGTAATTCTCTCGTAAAACGCGAACCCCTGCGTACCTGATTTATCTTACAACGTATAACAACGTAAATTGTGAATATTAATATTATGGCCATTATTACTAAAACGATAGTTATATAAAGTAAGTATGAGTGTTGTTTGTTTTTCACTATGTTATTCTGTCGATATTCTTCTTCCTCTATCATGTCTTGTATTTCGCTTAGTGATTTTGTTTCTTTGGTTATGTCGGTAAATTTCATATTTTTAGGTAAGTATGACATTTTCTTTAAGTTAAGTATACTCGAAACGTTCGGGAGACTGTTAAATAATTCAGACATATCTGTTTTTGGTATAAAGTCGATGTAGTTTTTCGTCGTTAATTCTTCGTCTGGTATTAATACTTCGCTGTTTGAACGTATTTGACATTCCGTATTATTTATGTGTATTATTCCCTCTCCCCTGATTGGTATTATTTTTGGTAATTCTAATGATGCACATGTTACCACTAATTTTTCATCTTTTACACTGAATATCCAGTCGTTTGAATATTTTAGTTTGTGAAACATGTTTCTTGATAACGTGCCTGTTTTTACTTTACATCTTGTGTCGTTTGCACTAGTTTTTTGTGGTTCATTAAATAAAATTACTTCGCATGGCGAATTTTCGTCTGCTGTGAATCTT
The DNA here is from genome assembly GCA_949715065.1 of Periphyllus acericola. NCBI lineage: Eukaryota > Metazoa > Arthropoda > Insecta > Hemiptera > Aphididae > Periphyllus > Periphyllus acericola. The sequence continues at coordinate 22,895,563 of OX454269.1, forward strand.
GGTAGTGTCATCTCACATATTTTAAAGAGTTTCGTGTCCTTACACCTGTTCATTTGTTCTAGTGTGATTGGTATGTATTGTGATCTATCTTTTGTGATCGCAATGTAGGGTGACTCGATGTCTATTAGTTGTACGAGTCTGTTAAAATGACTCGCATGCATTTTTACGAGTATCGGTATTACGTTATATGAATTAATATCATCTATTTTTACGAAAGGTATTTTTGTTATAAAAACAATCTTGTTATTACTATAAAATACTGACATCTTTATTATTTTTAGAAGGTCGTATACTTCTGTAGGTTTTGTGCCCATTGGTACTTCTAGTTTGTTGTTTATTCTTGATTTAATACTTTTGATTGCGTTTGCGATTTCGGTTATTGTTAGTAGGCTTGAATGTATTACTCCTGCTCTTGCGGATGTAACGATTTGATTTAACGTTTCTGTTTCGTATGCATATTGATTGGTAAGTAGAGTGTACATGTTTTGTAATGCGTTTGTATTTAATACTTTTACGACGTTGTCTGTTGCTGCTCCTAGTGTCTTTATATTTTCAATAATTCCGTCTTCAGCTTGTTTCATTTCCTTATATAAAGATTGTGTTTCGTCGATTGTCTTTGTTATTGTCTTCATTGCTGTTTTAATTACAGTGGTTTGTTGTTTCTGTATGTGTAATACATTTTTCCCATTTTTCTCTGTTTGTTCAATTGCACTATTTGCTTTAGATGTGCATTCGTCGTCGCATACACCAAATAAGTAGTGCATACCTGTGCCCATGAAATTAATAAGTCCTCGTTTTCTTCTTTGATAGTCTTCTTCAGTGTCGTTAGTTTTTTCGTATTTACCTAATGATAAGTATAGTTTTTCTTTTTGTTCAGTTATTTCGTTTAACATATGTGTTAGTACATGTTGGTATTTTGTACATAAAAATGTACCGTTATTTATTGTATTGCATGTTTGAGTCAGTTTTTGTATTCTGTCACCTAACGTGTCGTATTTTGTGTTATATTCTTCTAGCGATAAATATGTAACTAGTTTATAATGTCCTCCAACGAATTTTGTTGGCCCGTAATTTTCGTAATATAGGGTAGGGTTTAGTTCTCGAAATGTGTTGACCGTGAAATAATTATCGTAGTTTATTTCATTTTCCGCGTATGCCATCACCATCGCCATAATTGTCACATATCTATAAATGATTTAAATTTAATTTTATATTTATTTTATCTATATTTATATTATTTAAATTTATTTAATTTATTTAATATTTAAATTTCTCTTTTTTTTTTTTTTTAATTTGTGTGATATAGTTTCACATTATTTTTATGGACAGTTACTTGTCGTCTCCCTCTTTGAATTAGTATATTTTCGTTACTTATTATTTTTAATACTTCAAATGGTCCTAACCATAATGGATGTAGTTTAGTTTTAGATGTATCATCCCTTAATAATATTAAATCTTTTTCGTTTATATCAATTGGATTTTCCTTTATATCATATCCTTCTTTGCTTTTTATTTTATTTTTTATTAATCTTTCCCTAGCAATTTGGTGTGATTCTTGTAAATTTTGTTTTAAATCGTATAAATAGTCATCGTAATTATATCTGGGTTCTGGTTCTGATTTTAATTTAACAGGTATTAGTAATGTTCTCCCATAAAGTAATTCATACGGTTGATAATTAGTTGAAGAATGTGTTGTTGAATTATATACGAAAAATACGTAAGGCAATAAACTATCCCAATTGTTTAGTTTTTTATCAACATAATGTCTAAGGTATTCCGCTAAAGTTCTATGACTTCTTTCTAAACTTCCGTTTGTTTGTGGATGAAAAGGACTTGTATTTATTTTATTAATTTTTAAAAGTTTGCAGACTTCTGTAAATGTTTTACTTAAGAAATCTTGTGATTTGTCTGTTAATATTATTTCTGGGATTCCGTGTATACACACGAAGTGTACAACGAAAGCCTCTGCTACTGTATTAGCTGTATGATTAGGAATGGGTACTCCTAAAGAATATTTTGTGAGGTCATCCTGCATCGTTAATATGTAATTATTTCCTGATAATGTTGTTATTAATGGCCCTACAATATCTAAGAATATTTTTTCAAAGGGTTGTTTAGACGTAGATGTAACTACCATTGGCATTTTCACTTTTTTATTAGTTATTTTATTCTTTTGGCATGAATCGCAATTTTTAATAAATTGTTTAACATCGTGTTTCATATTTGGCCAATTAAATTGTTGTTTTATTTTTTTAACTGTTTTATTAATACCTAAATGTCCTGCTAGTTTAGAATTATGGAATTGTTCTAATAAAATTAATTTATCCTCTTCGGTATATTCTATACCACTACATACTATTATTTCGATATCTGTATTGCGAAAAATGTATCTTAACATTGCTCTAACCGTGTCCCACTTTAAATTATCAAGGTGACCTAGTTTATTCATAGCTAACTTCTTAATATCGTTTTCCATACAAAAATGTTTTAAATTTATTAATGCTAAATACATATTTTCGTAAGTTGTTAATTGTTTATCTTTGGTTTTATTGATTATGAATATTATATATCGGTTATCGAGTTTGTAATGTTGGACATCCCCAATTGCTTTACTCTCTGGTAATAATGTATTGTTTCCAAATGTTTGTTTTAATTCGTAATTTATTCCTGATCTAAAATTATATTGTTTTGCGATTTCTGATACTATATTATATTCTAAAGGTGTTTCAATTAATTTACCGATCGTTTCTGTGATATTTTTATTTGTAATTAATTTTGTTTCTAAATCTTTTCTAAAGGTTTCGTAATTATTTTCTTTTATTTCGTTAATCGTATACATTCTTGATAACGCATCGACGTTACTATTTAATACTCCGGGTTTATAGACTATATTGTAATCGTATTGCTCTAAAAATATCCTCCATCGCGCTAATTTTGATAACGGGTCTTTTAAATTAAATAACCATTGCAAAGGTCGGTGATCAGTAACTATTGTGAATTTGCGTCCGTATAAATATGGTCGAAATTGTTTTACGCCAAATACTATAGCTAGACACTCTAGTTCTGTCGTTGAATAATTACTTTCGGCTCTATTTAAAGTTCTACTTGCGTATGCTATGGGTAAGTCTTTGTCGTTATGCTGTTGCGATAATATTGCACCGAGTGCTTTTCCCGAAGCATCAGTTGTCAAAATAAAAGGTTTTTCGAAATTTGGATATTGTAATATCGGTTCTGTGCATAAAGCGTTTCTTAAGGTATCAAATGATTTTTGACATTCGTTAGTCCATTCGAATTTAACATCTTTTCGTAATAAGTTAGTTAGTGGTTTTGCGATTAAACTATATGATTTTATAAATTTTCTATAATAACCCGATAGTCCTAAGAATGATTTTATATTTTTAATGTTTTTCGGAATTGGATATTCTAATATTGACTTTATCTTACTCATATCTGGTTTAATACCGTGCTCGGTTATTATATGACCTAGATATAAACATTCTTTTCTTAATAAATTACATTTATTCGGTTCAATTTTTAAATTATTTTGTCTTAATCTCTCAAATACATTTATCAATTTATCGTTGTGGTCTTCTAAACTTTTGCCAAACACTATTATATCGTCCAAATATACTAAGCATTTTAGTCCTATTAGCCCTGACAAAACATTTGACATTAATTTTGCGAACAATGATGGACTTTGTTTCATCCCCATAGTTAGTCTCTTAAATTCCCAATGTCCCTCTAATGTACTAAAAGCTGTGTACTCCCTAGATTGTTTTGACAAAGGAATTTGGTAAAATCCCTGTGTTAAGTCAATCACTGAAAATAGTGTGCAACTACCTAGTCTATCAAGGATTTCTGTTATTGATGGCAAAGGGTGAAATTCGTTTAACGTAACTTCATTTAATTTTCTAAAGTCGACTACTATCCTATATTTCTGAATACCAGAATTATCGAGTTTTTTCTTTACTAATAATAAAGGTGCATTCCAAGGGCTTAGTGAAGGTTGAATAATGTCATCGTTTTCCATTTTTTTTATTTGTTTATTAATTTCCTCTTGTTGACTAAAAGGTAATCTATACGGTCTTTTATAAATTGGTTGTACATTCGGTTTTAGTTTAATAGTGTGTTCAATAGCATTTGTAAATGTTAATTTATCCCCTTCTAAATAAAATATTTCCGAGAATCTTTCGCAAATGTCGAAAATGGATTCCTTTTCTAATTTATTCATATGGTCGGATTTGACCAATTGTCTTATTTTATCTATACGTTTATCGTTATTATTTTCATAATTAATATATTGCATTTCAAAATCTACTTCGTTATTATATAATATCCTATTTATATGTTTATCACTTATTTCTTTATCATGTTCGGCTATGTTCATTACGCTAATTATTGCTCTACCATTTTCTATCGATGTTATTGCTTCACCACAATATACATCCTTTGTTAATTCTTGTTTTTCGATTATAATATTATTATTCCCCACGAATTTATTTGAAATGGGTATGGAGATGATCGTTTCTGATCTTGCGTTTATTTTGTAACAAGTTTTTATAGCTATTTTATTATCTGGTTGATCCATCAGTAAAGTGTTATTCGCAATGTCTATAACTGCTTTACTATCTTTTAAAAATGAATGTCCTAATATTCCGTGTTTTATCAAAGGTATTCTTGAACCTACAACGTGAAAATTAATCGTTATTTCTACGTTTTTAATTATAATTGGTATTTTTATTGTTCCGATTGTTTGAATTAATTCATTACTTATTCCGCGTATTAATATTTTTTCAGTTTCGTCTACAATTAAGTCTCCTATTAAATAGTCTATTTTTATAATATTTATATCGCTACCTGTGTCTAATAATAATTCTAAATCTTTTACTTTAGTTGCGGGTGAAGTACATTTTATGTGGTTATTAATTATTGCTGATACGATGTGGAAGCATCGTTGTATATTCCTTCCGCGGTTTGTATTTGATGTACGGTACGAGGCCCGCGTGCTTCGTCCGTACGATCGTTTCCCGAATTAGAGTTATTACGCTCGTCATTTCGTTTTTTATAACATTCCGACATTTCATGACCTATTTTATTGCAATAGCTGCATGTTACGTTTCGTTTATTATAATTAGTTGGTGGTCGTGTGAAGTTATTTGATTGAAAGTTATTGCTATTATTGCGGTTATTAGAAGACTGTCGATTATTATTATTATTATTTCTGTTATCATTTGGTATTCGTTGGTTAGAACGTTGAAATTGATTTGCCCTACACTGATTAGCAAAGTGTGGACCGTTGCATTTATAACATTGTATAGGTTTATTATTAGAACGATTATTATAATTATTTCGATTGTTACGATTATTTGGCGTGTTACCATTATTATTATTATAGTTATTACGCTTGTTTGTATTAAAAAGGTTTTGTGTATCCCTTTCCGCGTTAAATTCTAATTCTTCACTACTAGCTATACTTCTCGCTTCCTCTAATGTTTTCGGATCTCTCGCTTTTACCATAATTTTTATTGGTTTAATTAGACCTTTAATATATAATCCTAGCGTTTGTTCTTTTAATTGCGTTTGAATAATCGAAGCTTCCTCTTTTGGTTTATTTAATGTGTAAATGTTACATAATTTATAATATAATTGTTCAATCCTTTCCGTATATGAGTTTACGCTTTCTCCTGGATTCATTTTTATCGAATTTATTTGCAATTGCAAAGCTGAAGCTGAATATTGTGATTCGAATGCTTCGTTCAAATATTTCTTTATATTTGCCCATTTAGTTGTATCTTTATATTTAACTACCTCTAATGCTTTCCCAGCTAATTTAGTCGTTATGTAACGTATTAATGTTGGAGCGCTCTCCCTATCTACCGCATTTACTGCTATATCGCATGCGTTTATAAATTGATATACATCGCTTTCTCCCGAGCAATGTGGAATTAACTTAAATGCCTCGTCTAACCTAAGTGTTGGTTCCGACCTTTGTTGTTGCATTTTAGTTTTGGGTTTTGATTCGAATGCTAACTGTGTGTGTTCAGTTTTTTTAGTGCTTCGAGTATCTATTTGATATTTGGGGCTATAATTTTTTATTTCATTTATTTCTTCCTCGAGATTTTTAAGTCTATCTTCTGCTTTGAGATTTAATTCATTCATAGGGTTCCCTTAATTCGTTAAAGTAGCTAATTTTAACGGAGACGTACCAGTTACCCCACCAGTATTCATAAAATTTACAATATATTTATTTTTTATAAATATAGTAAAAATAAAATTTTAACACACAAAATATTATATACCCAATTAATATAACATTTAAAATTTTAACAACAATAATTCCCCTTACACAATATCAATAATAATTGTTTTCAATAATAATATAATTCAATAATAATTCAATAATCTCTCAATATAATTCTCTATATAAATCTCGGTATAATCTCAATAATAATTCTCAATAATAATTCTCAATAATAATTCTCATAATAATCTCAATAATATAACTCTAGCTCTTTTCTGCCTCAAAATAGTTTTAAATAAATGATATTTACGCTGAAATTATGCCTGGTGCTGTCATGTTGATTGAAGTTGGTTTTTCCTCGGAGTTGTTGAAATTGAAGAGTTCTGCGCAGTTTCTTCTTTCCCAACGATGATCCGTTTGATTGGACTGCCTCCGGTTTAAAATATTGTTGCAAATATTTTTATTTTCTTTTTAAAAAAGAAAAAAAAAATTTCCACAACAGATATTTTTGGAAATCCTACCGACTGCGCCAAATTGTTGCGTGCCGGGTTTGAAGCCAGCAGTAACAATATTCAAATGTTAATACGTTAACTACTCCAAGAATAAGCTAACGCGAAGTTGTACTATATACGTTTATTAACACTTGTAATTTAAATCAAACAACATAAGAACATAAGTTAAACTTCTAAACGATGATATCAGGCAGAGCTTCTGTACTGGATGGCTGGATACGTCTGACTCCAGGTGTCCATTTGGTCCTCTTTTATACACGGTTGCATCCGGGTTGCCGCCCGTCCTTCGCTGTTTGTTTCGGCAAGTGTACGTATTGCGAAGTTGTCTTGTTGGCCTCGGCTTGAGGGTTTAATGTTTTCACATTCTAATTTTTATTACAACCATCTGTTCCTTTGCGTATTTTAGAGATCTACATAACGACCAAGTTAACCTTCCGTTTTACAGATTTGAGCTTATACTTATATAGTTATCTTATATTTTAATCCAATGAAATATTACGCAGTACATTTTAAACAAGTTTTAATATTACTTCTAAGAATAATAGTTGTATTAATAGTACTGGGTTATGTTTTAAACGAGTATTAATATTACTTCTAAGAATTAATGTTACTTCTAAGAATAATAGTAATATACTGGGTATATTACATGGCTTACTCGAAAAAATACAAATTATAATGAATTGCAAAAATTAACATATGTTATTTTGAAATAATAAAAATACAAGTTGCATATTACGTAAAAATTATTGTAGTTATTTTAACAATAACAGTATTAAGAATCAGCTACAATCCGTAATCGAAATCATTTTTGAATCGGTTTATGGCTGACCCGAAAAAATAAAAATTTATAATGAATTACAAAAATTGATATATATTATCATGAAATAAGAGTCAGCTATAATCCGTAATCAAAATCATTTTGAATCGGTTCATGGCTGACTCGAAAAAATACAAAAATGAATTACAAAAATTGATATATATTATCTTGAAATAAGAGTCAGCTATAATCCGTAATCAAAATCATTTTGAATCGGTTCATGGCTGACTCGAAAAATACAAATTTATAATGAATTGCAAAAATTAACATATGTTATTTTGAAATAATAAAAATTCAAGTTGCATATTACGTAAAAATTATTGTGTTTATTTTTTTTTAAAAAAATTAACGATAACAGTAATAAGAGTCAGTTATAATCCGTAATCAAAATCATTTTGAATCGGTTCATGGCTTACTCGAAAAAATACAAATTATAATGAATTGCAAAAATTAACATATGTTATTTTGAAATAATAAAAATACAAGTTGCATATTACGTAAAAATTATTGTAGTTATTTTAACAATAACAGTATTAAGAATCAGCTACAATCCGTAATCGAAATCATTTTTGAATCGGTTTATGGCTGACCCGAAAAAATAAAAATTTATAATGAATTGCAAAATTGACATATATTATCTTGAAATAATAAAATATAAGTTTATACTTGAATATTTTGTGAAAATTATTTTTAAAAAAAAGTGATATTTTTTATAAAAAAAATAAATAAATAAATATACAACCTCGTATCTTTCTTTGATGTTTAATAATGTATTTGATTTTAAATAATAAATAATATAAAATTACAGAGTTGTAATATACAGTAAATTATATAAATCAGTAGTGTTTATAACAGATAAATAACATAATTTAAATAATATTTCAAAAACATCGAATACTTGTTTCAATATTTTAATTATTGTTCTATTGATATAAATCTTGCAATATTAGATTTGACAATGGTACATACTGAAACTGTTGAATTTCGCTTATTAAAGACATACCTTCTAAATCTGAGTCATAACCATAATTTTGTATAAATTGATGAGTAAAAGCATTTGATTGACAGCTAGCTGGAAGATTTGATATAGATTCTTTTAATGTTGAATAGAATAAATTATAACAATTTTGATAGTAATTAATTTTTTTCTGTTTTTCGATAATATTTGATTCTATACAAATCTGAATTTGTTTTAAACGACAAAGATCAATAATACTTAATGCAATAGAATTGTTATTCAATCTTAATGTAATTGAAGAATATTTTGCGTTTATTGAATAACATAAATTGTCATTTAATTGAACTGGAGACTTGCATCGTGCTTGTAAATTTTTTAAAATCATATTAAAATTAGATTCACGCATTAAATCATTCCAGTTTGTCAAATCTAGAGTGAAATTATTTCTGCCTGATTCTAATAATACAACAATTGAAATTTCTTTTCCGATTAGATATCCAACTGAAACATACTTTTTATTATGAATTTCAAATTTGGATTTAGCAACTAATGGAACTGAAACTGGTGAAGACATGTTTGATTAAACGTTTCTAGAAAAAAAAATTAATACTAATATATTTTAAATATTACAAAAACGTAACGGTACTCTTCTGGTTCTAGTAGACTTACGCCGTTTTATTGTATTACTTTTTTCTAAAATACGTTTAATCAATTTTAAAATTTTAACACAGTTAACACAGTCCAACTCATTTGATGTTGAACACATAACTGATGCAAATGAAAAAATTTTTTATTTATATACCAACGAAAATTTGAAAAAATAAAATAAAAATGAAACAGTGCTGCTCTATAATATATACTGTAGTACTGAAGTAATACTATAGCATAGTAAAATAAAATATTTGTAAAATATTTGTTTACGAAAAATAATATTTTTGTTTTTTTTTTAAAAAAAGAAAAAAAGCAAAAAAAAAAAGAAATATAAAGTAGACATATGGGCTAGTGAATTTGATAAGTTACCTATTAAGAATTTACGAACCTAGTATTATTATTCAATTTTATCTAACGCGTTAACTCGCTAGCCCATGTGTCTACATATGATTAAAGGACCATAATAAGTATTTAAGTTCTATATTATAATATGAATGTATGATTTTACTCGGTAAGACGTAATACGACTTGAATTAACGAGTGGTTACGCAGTGTAACAAACATTGAGTTTATGAGTATATTGAGAATAAATTAAAAAACATATAATAATTAATATTAAAAACTGTTTATTTTTCAAAAAAAAAAAATATTAAAATACATCATAATGTTAACCGGTGACATCATATGATTCCGAGTTACAATGACAAGCATATTTCTTATTTTTAATGTTTTCGATAAATTCATTCTCAGCACGTTCTACAAACTCTTTTCCTTTATATAATAATACAAATATACATTTTGGATTCCACTTTGAATGCTCGATCCAGACATTATCATCTTTTCTCCATTTTCTTAATACCAAGCCACAATAGAAACATTGAACAGCATCTTCTGATCCAGTATACTTAAAACCGCCTTCAGATAATAAATATTTATCTGGACCTGGTATTGATGGATATGAGTCATATGTTTTCAATCTTGATAAAAATGTTGAAAAAGCTGGATATTCTGGATGTGGACTGTTACGTATAAAATTCAATAATAATGGAAACTCGTATGAATATTTTAATAAATTCATGATAGTAAAAAAATATTTTAAATCGAAATTATAATTGCTTATACCAAAAAACACAAAAAAAAACGTAAGAAACAACTGATCCAAACAAGTGCGTTAGACTAACTAACAAAATATTATAAAAAATATTGAAAGATCAATTTTTAGAAAAATACAAATTCAGTGTTACCTTTTTAAAAATAAAATATTTGAAATAACAATTGCTGACACTAAACATATAAAATAACGAACCAATTGAAACCTATTTAGTTTGGTTACGATTTGGCTTAAGTTTTTACAAAATATATAAAAATGTACGAATATTTTATAGAAAAAAAAAAAAAAAAAAATGGACTCAGAACATACATGTACGTTTTGGGGAAAAAATAAAATGGACTCAGAACATACATGTACGTTTTGGGGAAAAAATAAAATGGACTCAGAACATACATGTACGTTTTAGGAAAAAATAAAATGGACTCAGAACATACATGTACGTTTTGAGAAAAAATGTGAGCACGGTAACACAATTTTGCCGATGTAGAAATCACCTATCGAAAAAGTGACAATATCAGTGTAAAAAAAAAATGGACTCAGAACATACATGTACGTTTTGAGAAAAAATGTGAGCACGGTAACACAATTTTGCCGATGTAGAAATCGCCTATCGAAAAAGTGACAATCTCCCTGTAAAAAAAAAAAAAATGGACTCAGAACATACAAATCCCTACTACTCATAGTGTTTCCTTATAATAATTATTGTGTCAAATCCTTAATATGTTCTTTGTAATTCTACATATTATGTAATATAAAATTGTTTATCTTTTGCACCAAAAGATTAATAGAAATAATGACCATTATTTCTAAAAGAACTTATTTGATAGAAGAAAAATTTATTTAAATAAAACCAACTGAACGGAATTTCAATTGATATGAAATTATTTTGATAACTGAATGTTATGTTAATATGAAATTGAACTTTTTGGTAAGATGTTTAAAATAATTCAATCCAAGGAATAATTTATAGATGAATAGGTGAATAGCTGATATTATACTGTTATAATTATATATGAGTGTACAATTTATATAGAATTTGCTCTATGAATACGAATGCTCAAATTAAATTTTGTTCTCGTTTACAAATTTATTTAAAGATAAATTAATTTAATACAATTGAAAATACACCGAAACGTCTTGTAACTTTATTATAACAGTTGGAAAACAAGCGTGAATTAGATTTATAAATGCAATACACAACAATATAAATATTACTGATAAAAGTGAAAAGTTTGAAATTTCTCTCAAAAGTATACGCATTTAAATAAATTGTTTTCCAATTATTTTCTCTAAAAATAACATATTTAAAAATATATTTCCTACGTATTTCATAATTGCATTATTATTAAATTATAAAGTAAACACAGCTTCTTCATTACAAATTTATCAATAAATATTATACTATATGTATATATTTTATGAACTGTTACTGAAACCAAGACTAAAAAAAATATTTTCATTTAAGTATATAAAATGTAAAATATTTGTTATCATATAAATATAAGAACTTTTTTAAGAATTATCAAATAAACAGCTATACAGTCTTACAATTGTAATAAGTTTCTTTAATA